>JAQQZT010000033.1:29026662-29045184 GCA_030068275.1 Clarias platycephalus | reverse complement strand
GTGTGTGTGTGTGTGTGTGTGTGTGTGTGTGTGTGTGTGTGTGTGTGTGTGTGTGTGTGTGTGTGTGTGTGGAAAGAGGGGGGTTGCGAATGAGGAGTTGCCTTGGCAACGGAGCCACACTGCTCTGCCGCAGTGCAAAAAAGGGAGGGAGAGAGGGATGGAGTGAGAAAAAGAGGAAGAGACACGGAGAAAAGTGTGCGAGAGCAAGAGAGAAAGAGTAAGAGAGAGCGAGAGAGAGAGAGAGAGACTGAGCAACAGAGTTGGGAGTGAAAATGAGAATGAGAGCAAGAAGAGTGTACGTCAATGTGTGTGTGTGTGTGTGTGTGTGAGAGAGAGAAAGAGAAAGAAGGAGAAAGAGAGAGGGGGGGAGAGTGAGTGCGAGTAGTGGAGCGACTGTGTCAGAACTCCTGCAGTGAAAAGGCACAGAGCTGGGACACTGACAAAGTCAAAAGAAGAACGCGAGGGTGTGTGTGTGTACGTGTGCGAGTGTGTGTGTGTGTGTGTGTGTGAGATGACAGTCGACACAGGACAGGTCAGGATGACAGCAGCTGCAAGAATACACACTAAAGCTAGTAAAACATCTCCAGGCATTAATTCTTCCTGCAGAATCGAAGCTTAGCACATCTGGATATCAGTTCGGGTTCTTCAGGTGGAAAAGCAACACAGACAACAGAGACATAAAACTCCTTAATGGGGTACAAACGGAAGCCTCGGGGGAATGAAGGCTGCGGTGTTTAATACACACCACACCAGGACCAGCAGTAATGAGAACGTGGTCACGTGTGCGAAATGACTTTCAGCGCCATTCGAATGCATGCAGCTCTGCATACAGTACAGTATAAGTATTGCACTGATAGAATAATAAAAAATAATAATAACAAAAAGTCCTCAGGAAGAGTATCTTTTTCGCCTTTTACTCGACCTTGACTTCTGCAAAGCTGCTTTGTGTCAATATCGACTGTGAGAATGGCTACGCAAATAACGTCGAGCTGAATTGAAGGCTCCTGTTTGACATTTGGTCGATAAATCGAGATTGTTTTTTTTTTTTTTTTGAATAACGTGAGCACATTACTGTACACTCTGTTGATATACTGTTTGTCAGGATTTATATTTAGCAGATGATATCAGGTAAGTTACAAAGGGGATGTATTATGCAAGGTTAACTTTTTAAGTCATTTTTAGACATTCAGATGGGTTTCGTGTGTGTGTGTGTGCGCGTGTGTGTGCGCGCGTGTGTGTGTGGAAACAAAAACTAAGAATCTATTGTGACCTCATATAAGAAGAGCCCCTCCCCCCAGGTTTTTACTCTGCGCTGATAGGGCGTGGCTCAGCAGTAGCTCTTTTATATAGACACTGAAACGGCACATTTGGAAGAGGAGTGGAATAAAGGAGTTGAAGGTTTCTGAGGAGTATTCCGGCATTAACGCACGCTTAGAGAAGCTCTGAGACATTGGTAAAAAAAAATATATATATATGGGACCTTTAACTTTTTTTGAGTACTAAACAAAAGAGCAAGGTGGAAAAATTATTAAATTCTTAACATAGTTTTTTTTCTATCACAAAACACATGTAGGTAGGATAGTGGCTTAGTGGTTAGCACGGTTGCCTCAAACCTCCATGGTCAAGGGTTCGATTCCTGTCTTGGGGTCTATGTGCATGAAGTTTACGTGATCTCCCCGTGCTTGGTCGGTTTCCTCCGAATACTTGCAGGTTAGGGTAGATAATTGACGTTTCCAAACTGCCCATAGTGTGTAAATGAGTGTGTAAGTGTGTATGTATGTGTCCTGCAATGGATTGGCAGAATGTCCAGGGTGTACCCTGTCTCGTGCCCAAAGTCTCCTGGGAGACGCTCCAGCACCCTCGCCCCCCTCTCCCCAGGAACAACCCTATCTGAATCTGTCCGCGTCTTCATATTTAACATTCTCCCAGCAGCCCTTTGAATTAAATCGATATTGTATCCAGTTGAAATCCAAAGTCGCTGCCATTTACTGACCCCTCATACCCAAAGCGCTCATCGTATTATGCTCATTAAACATAATCACCTGTTTTACCTCGGACAACCGTGCCCACCGGCAAAGATCCTAACTACTAGCACGTCCTGGCTGGCGTGATGAATTAGCAGCTGTGCATGCCTGCACATCTGGATCATAAACCTGCTTAATTCTTGAAAATGTATTTGCGGTGAGTGGCCAGTTATCTGAATTTGACCAATTCACAGCCAGTAGTGCAGGCCTGTCGCAGATGCCTAATAGAAACATTTTGCGACATGGACAAAGACTCTGGTCTCACACACATGCTTACACACAGACAGTGTGGTGCTGGACAAGTGGTCTGTTGACAGCTGTCTCCTGACAGAGGGCCGTTGTTTATTCAGTTGCATATATGCAGAAGCACTTCAGTTGTGTGTACAGAGGGCTAAAGCGCTGATTGAATACATATCCAGGCTAGAGCACCCGAGATGCCACGACACTGATCTGTATTCATGGCAGACAGAGGAGGGACCAAAACACACACACATTTAGACTTCTAGTGGGGTTGTTCAAGCAGGACTAAATATGAGTTTATGCAGATGTACCCAGGGTTGAAAATGTGATGACGCAAATCAGGACTCAATTTTCGCAGCAGTCATGCTGACACCTGCAATTCTAGGCTTATTGGAGGGGTGGAAAAAAAAAAACCCTGAACAACCTGCATATTAATCTTTATAATTAACGCATGATCTTCAGTGACGTCCAAGATTTATACTGTAATGCAATTCTGAGTTGGCGTCATTGACAAATTGGTCTTTTTTTTTTTTTATAAAAGATTTCCCACATTACCCACAATGCTGTTTGAATAAATGATGACAGAGGTGCCAATGCGATTTAGCCCTCGCTTCTTTGCTAACTCGGAAAAGTGATGCAGCAGCACTTTAGCGTTTCAGTCTGTCCAGCTTTGTCCTCTCAGCATCGGCGTACTCTAGTCAAACAGCTTAAGCTCCAAAGCGTCAACTTTCATAGTAATCCATCTTCTCATGCCACTCACGATCTTGTATCTTGCTAACTAGCCAAGCTGAGTCTCGACTGTGTAACAGTGCTTAAATGGATTCAATGACCTTGTGTTCAACATTTACTCTGCCTACTAATTCTACATTGGATTTATGTTTAGCTTAATGGGAAAATCATAAACAATAATAATCTTTTCACTTATTATTATAAAAAGTATGGAAAGTAAGAGTATTTCCATACACACACTAAACAGGATTGGGGCTAAACAGCTGTGTGGTCGTACAGTAAGAAAACCACTTGTTAGTGAGAATAATCAGGAAAAAGGCTTCAGTTTGCTAGCGAGCATAAAAATTTGACTTTGGAGCGATGGAAAAAAGGTCGTGTCTCGTCATGTCTGGCGAGTCCAGATCGACCAATGGGCGCGTCAGGGTAAGAAGGGAAGCGCATGAAGCGATACACCCATCATGCATAGTGCCTAGTACAAGCCTCTGGTGTTATGATCTGGAGATCAAAGTTCTGAAATTCTTTAATCTTTGCATTTCCCAACTTCTTGCTAGTACGCTGATGGTCAAAGCCCAGGGTCAGCCATTATATGGCGCCCCAGGAGCGGACAGGGCCTTGATGAAGGACCCAACAGCAGCAACCTGGTGGAGCTAGGGTTTGAACCGCCAACCTTATAATCAGTAACTCAGAGCCTTAACACACTGAGCCACCGGCGCCCCTAAAGTCGGTCAGCAAAGTTATGTGCCAATAGTTGGAGTTTTTGAGTCTTGACTTTAACGCCAGTGAAAGTCTTGAGGATGTTCTATCCAGACGATCGGGATGAGTAGTTCGACCCACTCGTCATCAAACAAATTAATGCAACTTTGGACAACAATAAATCTTGTGACGGTGTATAAAGTTGTAGAAATAATGCCACAGGAAATTCGGGCCGTAAAAGCTTTTTTTGGGGGGTACCGCGTATTTCATGTGTTTCAGGTCAAAGTTTGCTTTTGAAGAATCAACATGTTTGATAGTGACCTGTTCTGGAGCACATGAAGAAAATAAGGAGCTAAAAATAGAAAGGGGGGGAAAAAAAAAAAAAGAAAGACAGAGGCCTCGTGAGGCTTTCAGATAGAAAAGCTATCAATTATTGACAGGAGAACGCCTAGCGGCATTAAAAATACAATACATTGAGGACACCGTAGAGCACTGGCATCCTAATTCATCCACATGATTTTCCTAATGCCGTGCTATCAGCTCTACGTCTCTGTAATGGTGGCTTGGGGATGCACTATTGATGACTAGCCGCTGCGCATTTAGTGGCCTGGGTCTGCTGTCCAGCTGCCGGCTGTGGAGATTAATGTGATGGTTAACATGGACAGACTCAGTGAGGAGTGAGGAGCGCAGAGCAGTGTGTTAAGTGGAAGGGAGGAGACGACACCAGGGAGGGTGGGAGGGAGGTGGCGGCGGTTGGGGGGGGGGGACACAGGACGCTCATCCTGAACTCGTCCCCAGAGAGAAGAGTCTTGTCTGGGCAGCTGAGCGTATCCACCCACGCCCTCCCTGTGAGAACGGATGTCTCCGAGAGAGCTCGAACGCTGAAAAATTCCATCTGCAGTAGGAGGGTATTAATACACAGAGCTGCACAACACCGCCATCTACTGGCAGAGGCAGGAAGGCTTCATGCCCTGTCCCTGAGGTCTGACATTTGCCTCTTGTTTTTTTTAAAGCACCAGGATTGAAAGAACATTGCGGTGCCAGAAAGAGTGAAACAAAAGCATTACTGGTTTCCCAAAGAATGTTCTGATTGATGAAGTTAATCGTTATGTGGACAGATCTACAGAAAGCTCTGCATTTAGTTTCTCAGCGTTTCGACAGCCACGGTCTCCTTTCGGATAAGAGTGTCCACGGACCACCTTATGATCACAGCACAGATTTACTTCTAAGAACAATAGGACCAACATGTACTGTACTGGTGTCATTTATTCTTTAATCATAAGAGCATCTTATTCTATTAAAATACTATGTATCAAATTAAATCACAAGAACAAAAGAAATGCATATGGGGTTCCGCTGACGTCAGATGAGAAAAAGGATCTGAGGCTACACTCGCAGGAAGTGGACAGTTGAAGATTATGTGATGTTCTCCCAGTCTTCATCTGTTCTGTTTCAGTTCGTGAGTTTCACTGTTGCCTAAGTGTTCCTGACTGACAGAAGGGGAATCAGATGTAAGCATATCTGCCAGCAAAACTGTATAATCCACCATTTTATTACTATATTAGAAGGGTCCTGTACTGTATATACCGTATTGTGTACTAAAAATCTATATTCCCTATACACCAATCAACCATACGATTAACACATTAACTTTGATTATTAGTTATATACCAGTAAACTCATGACAGGATCATTGGCACCCAAGGCTCACCCATGCCCACTTCTGAACTAAAGGCTAGCCCGTCTAGTCCGATCCCACAGAACAGTCAATACAGGGCAGGATAGAAAGGTACCAGAACACCCAGCGCACCACAGCTAACTGTACAGGACCTAGCGGGCTAATAAGTCTGGAGAAGTAAGTCTGATCAACCTAAAGGATCCAGATACCAGGACGCAACCAGATGTCCAGTGGAGTCATGCTCTGATGGGCAGGACCCGTCCCAATGGCACAAGATGAACCCAAAACCTATGTGATTTTAATGTTTTTTACCATTATGGCTGATAAGACAATAAAACAACCCACATAATTCTTCTTCTTTTTTTTTTATTTTTTATTTTTAAAGATTTAATAAGTACAATTCTAGACAGATGATCTACTTCTTCCTTGTCACAAATAAAGCACTTGCGGTTTTGCATCCTTATTTGTAAAAGCTTCTGAAACCCACAAGGTCACAAAGTGTCCTATTTCTCTAGCTGGGGTTTAAAACGCTCCCTCTTGTCACCAATAAGGCTCCTTAGGGCGAAACTGATGCGTATGCTGCAGATTCAGTAGCAGTCTTTGACCCAAAACTGACAGCAGCTCAACAGCTAAAAGCAACACATCATCAAAAATCGGTCGGGATAAATGCACGCTGTACTTAACACAGTAAACAGGAATGAAATATTCAGCATGGGACACTGACCATTTGTTTCAGCACAATGTCGTTCCGAGGGGGATATTTAAAAATTCCTAAAACTCGTTCCCTTTTTCTATAGTGCACTCGTGATGCCTCAGGTGCTCGCATGTGCTCACGCTGTAATGAGGGAAATAGTCATGCGATGATCTATGCAATGGTGCCTGTGTGCAATTTAGAAATAAATCAAGGCCACAATTTAATGCTACTTCTGGTTATGAAGTGCTCATTTTTACACGGTTATGTCCTCGAGGATTCACACACTGCAGATCAGCAAAACAAAACACAACCAAAGTGCAGAATCGGGAAGAACAGCAGGGTTTAGATCTAAGCATATGCCCTTGTGTGTGTGTGTTTGTGTGTGTGTGTGTGTGTGTGTGTGTGTTTGTGTGTGTATCTTTTTGGGTATGAATAAGCACCTGAGTGCAGCAGCTCCTGCTCCATCACACCACATCCCAGCACCTCCAGCCAGTCGCCCTGAAAACGCACCTCCATTTCAAAGGAGGGATGAGTAAAGGGGAAGTAGCACTCCACCCAGCGGATCTCCAGCTCTGCAGGAGGGCGGAATAAAACAAACAGAAACACAGATGTAGACAGGAACGAAGACGGGATGAAGCGCGAACACTAAAGGGACTGCTACCTTCCCCGAAGAGGTGCCTGATGAGCTGTGTGAGGGTGTGTTTCAGGTTGAACTCCACCAGCTTCACGGCCTCCAGGGTATGAGTCTCCTGCTTCTGCGGCGTGCGTCGACCACTGCGCTCAAAGAGCGACAGGTCCTCTCCATTCTCTACTTGCGCAAACAACTATCCAACATCAAAGAAAAGACATCAAAGATGCGTGACGAATCATACGTTAAACATCAATACATCCATAGTGCTGTGAATCCTCTAATCTGATTGGTTGATTCAGATTTTAGAACAGTAACTGTAACTGTACTTCTCGGTCTTATTGCTTACATTAACCAGATTCTTTGAATCAAAGTGACTTACAAATAAGACAGGATACAACAGTGCAGGTGAGGGTTAAGGCTCAATGGTTCAACTGTGTTGAGATCAGTTCTAAGATGTTAAATAATATACATGTTATATAATAATAAAAAAGTTTTAATTGTTTGAAAGTAAAATTTATCACATGACACAATCCTGCTTCTCTAAAAAATTTCAAGTTGCTGACTTCAGCCGTTTTGGAGAGATGATTTTATATGAGCCTCAATAATGGCCATTTTTCATCGTTATACTGTCTCGCTTCAAACAATAATAATTTGAAAACTCTAATTATTCATATTTCTTAAAGTGTATTGATATTAAAATTAGTGTAAGCGTCTAGAAGCATATGACCTGTAAAAATTGAAAGCATTTCATACTAAACTGGATTTTTTTTTCTCCAAATTACAGTACTAATAACCATGGTTTTGTTTAAATGCTCCAAATTAAACACACCTTATGTTATGTGGCCATAAACCATAAAAAAAATTCAGTTAAAATAGCTTTTTTTAATCTGCCCAATTATTGTTGTTAACACATATTTTATTAGCATTGAGAAAGTACAAGCTCAAAGTACATGAGCTTAAAAGTTTTGTAAAAATCTGTAGTGTCCGTAACCATGTCAAATTCATGTTGTAATATCTTGACAATTTTGTATTTTAGAATAATATACTTTTTTCAGGTTGATGTCTTTTCATCTGAAATCTAAATTGGCCAAGTTTCATCTGAATGACAATTAAGATCATTGAAATATTTGCATTGAAAAAAGTTAGACACTACAGTACATGAAAGTGCATGAAATTGTATTTAGCAAATGTGTTTCTTTTTACCTGTTATAAAGTATTATTAAGTATTATGAAAAATGGTGTTATCACTTTTTCACCTAGGTGAGACACTTCTTAGCATGAATACCACGTTTGGGCCAAACTGCTGGTTTGGGAAATAATACATTTTGGAAAAGAATCAACTTCCAGGTGTTTGCCTGGCATCAACCTGACCTTGATTACTTTCATACAACAGTCATGGTTTAGTTCTTAGTTGTTCCTATGGTGGTCTTTGCGATAAATATACTGTAGGTATCATTTGTTGTAATGAGTTCTATGATAATTATTATTAATTATTAGAGCGTGTATGAAAATCATGGCATTGACATAAATAAGAAAATGTGAAATTTGAGTTTAAATCAATCATAAATGATGGGTGCAGGAGAAAAGGGTTTGCCAAAATGCAAAAAAGATTTTTAATCCTAGCTGTGCCACTAGCCAATCCTCTGATTTCCTCTGAGGGCGTTACGGTGCCCTGTGATGCCCCATGTGGAGCAGATTGAAAAGACCCCGTGCTAACCTACACCCTCTCTAGGGGTAAGAATCAGCAGATGACAAACTAGGCAGAAAAAGGGCGAAACAAACCAGGTCCACCAGTTTGTTTTAACATACTGCAAAACCCCCAGGCCTACAATCACAATATGCTATTCGTATTCCAATCCTACTTATGATTCCTATTTACACCACCTTATTTCAAATCCTGATTTCAAGAATTAAAGTTAGTTTTTCGCCGCTGAGCGCGTTTACGGAATATGTATGAGAAACCGAGAGCCTAATCAAGAGGTGTGAATGCTTTAGCAGGAAGTTTCTGATAAACCAATATTGTTTTAAAACAAAAGGTTTCAGAGCTTTGATTTGTTTTCCAAGGCCGAAGAAGATCTATGCTGTGTTTTAATGATTTACCATTGCAGCGATAAAAGAAAGTACGTGAAGTGTGTACTCATCAAGTTAGGGAGAAAACATGACTAAGTGTCGTGTTATAGGAAAAATAATCAATAAGCCGGTGCTTTATTTATAAAAAAAAAAAAAAAAGGACCTAAAAACCTCATCCTGAGTTGCCTTCTGGTTCTGGTGTTCACAAAGTACTGATACTGGAGACTCCTTCCAAACAGGGTAATTAATCTCATTATCGAAAACTACAGAAATCAAGAATCAAAAATTTAACTTTGAAGTTAACCATAAAAATATCTCATGTTCTACACATTTAATATGATTGATTGATTGATTGATTGATTGATTGGTTGATTGATTGATTGATTGATAAACTGTTTTCTTTCGAAACCTAAGTCGAGATGCCATGTCCTGACCTCATGGTTGTTAAAAAGTCGCACTCCCTCCATCTGGTGGAAGACAGGATAGTGACTTGCGTCGATCTCGTCCCTCCTGTAGACGTCCCCAGCTACCAGGAAGCGATCGAGCCCGGAGAGTACTAGCTCCCTCTGGTGGGCGGAGGTGTGCGCGCGCAGCATGTGCGCCTGGTTCAGGTAGTAGTTGTCACCCTTTTTCCGGCTCGCGTGGTCTTTGGGGATGAGAAGGCTGTCAAAGTTCTGCTCCACCGTCACCACCGGGCTGAGGTTGTCATGGACGGAGAAGATCGGCGTTCCTGTTCGGCTTGTGTACGAACGGTAAAAATGCTCTTTTATCCGTTCTTTGATGATCCACAGCGGATGATGAGCCTGGTTGTGAAGCTGACGTCCCACCATGGAAAGGATTTTAGGCGTCACGTTGGTCATGTCATCTCTCGGGTAGGTACGGCCGAGAACGTCTACCGACTCTGGGCTGATTTGTGGCTGGGAGGAGGAGTGTGTTTGGGTGGAGAGGTAAAGTCGTTGAGATAGTGTAGATGTACTGGACCTGAGGCAGGTGACTGGCCATCGGTAGGGGATGGGTTCCAGGAGTTTAAGGATGGACAGGGATTTGCGAATGCTTCGGCAGTAAGGCCTCATGACTGGGAAGTGAGCCTGTAAAAAGAAAACAGGAGTGAGAATTAGAACTGTTATATGAAAATGTAATATACATATTTTTTATTTTGAAGCTAATTTAAAAGAACGGCATTTAAAATGTGGTAATACATGGCTGAGCAAACTACGCAAAGATGATTAGGATGAAATTTGTTTACTGACAGACCTGCTTTATTATTCAGGTTTGCTTTGGAGTATGCACGATTTGTCTGGTGTGTGTTTACGTATTGAATTAAACATATTATAGTAAATAATGGATGGAATAAATATTACAGTAAATAATAGATGGATTAAATAGAAGCAGTGGGTTCATTAAACAGTAACTCCAACCAGTTCAGTTACGTCATTCCTGACGTCTGAGCATTTGAGCTGCGGGGGAAAAAACAACTAATTCTCATTCTATTCATCGTCTTTCTTTCATTGTCTTTATCCTGTATACAGGGTCCCAGGGGGCCTGGTGTCTATCCCAGGAGACAAGGTGTGGTAGGTACACCCTGGACAGGGCGCCAATATAAAAACACACACTAGGGAACGCAATTAACCTAATCTGCATGTCTTTGGACTGTGGGAGGAAACCATAACACCCGGAGGAAACCCACCAAGCATGGAGAAAACATCCAAACTCCATGCGGGAATCAAACCCTTGACCCTGGAGGCGCGAGGCCACAGTGCACCACCGTGCACGACTAATGTAAATATTAATTGTGTAATCTTCACAAGAGTGCAGGGTGAATGTCATGCATTTAATCATGTAATGTGTCCGTATGTTAATTAATCCTGGCTCGAGGTCATAAAACCCCGAGTTACAAGATGTAGGTGAAGGCAGCATTATCTCTTAATGAAGAAACCTACAATGGATTTATTACCATCAATCTCTTTTAAACGTTTTTATAATAAGCACTCCTGCAAGAAACGCACTCGCGGCTGTGAATTGTGTGATTGTGAGTAAAATCCAGTTTCCATAGTTCTCGAATCCCGCTGACATTCAGACGAGATAATGAGAGAAAAATCTCAAGCTCATGTTTGTTACTTGTTCATTTAGCTCACAAAGTACAAATTGTACATTTATTTCACAATCGCTTTGAATACAAAGATATATCTTGTGTGTGAGTGTGTGTGTGTGTTTTAGTGGGAGTCAAGGTCCATCAAGCCACATTTTAAATTAAGGCTGTGTGCTATTTTAGTCGTTTCTGCCATCTTGACACTTTGCACTGGCGTAGGAGTTCAGCAATAAAAATGGACACCCACCTCCGCTAGTTCCTCAACAACGCTCAGTGAAACAAGAGAAGAAAAAGAAACACGGAATTATTCTGAAACACTGACTGAGTATTGATTTACAAGTCTTGAATTATAAATCGAAAAAAACTAAATGATGTAGGGTGGCCAAGGCTCGAGGATATGAAAGATTGATAACGTCCATTCCGTGTTAGTCATGTACTGTAAGAGTTCAGGAATATCTGTTACAGATGTTTTTTTACGCAGCGATCCCTTGAGTATTAGGAAGTATGAAAAAAATATATGAATCTGAACATGCCAGAAGGCTTTATCTCGTGTGCAAGTTTGCATTCCAGATAACAACAACCATGAATAACTGATTAAGCAGGTGGAATAAGGTGTGGCCTCTGCTTCATTACGTGACGAAATTAGTATTGGAGACTTGGGGATTGGCCCCAACTTAGGGTTCTACATATTTCCATGTTAGCCACATGAAGGTGAAAGGGGTCTGTCGACATGGAATCCGGCACATTGAGCGTCGGATACACCCCACCCTGGAGATATATCTGTGACTCCTTTGGCAGTTACCAACACGGTTGTCAGTTCGACGCCCAATTGAGCACTTGGGGGTGAAGGACCTTGCTCAAGGGTCCAACAGTGGCAGCGGCGCCAGGGCTCGAACCGAGAACCTCCTGATCAGCAGTCAAACACCTTAACCATGTTAGCTCCATACTAATCGCTTTACAAAAAAGCACATTTTTAGTTCTAGCCCCATCACGTCATTTTACACCTTGGGTATTCCCATTATTCTCACTTTTCCCAACAACTTCCTCTGACTTTTCTGCTGCATGCCAAGTAAACCCATAATGAAAACGCAGTATGCCAGGCATATTTTGAAATGACCTGTACACGTCACTTGTCTAACTCAAACTACTGTAGTTCCTCCAGGAGGTGCCTGACTCATCAAACGTCATGCGTTCTGATCTGAAAGGTGGAGGCGGGGTAAATGAAGACGTGAGAGGGCTAATGGATGCATACCGAGAGAGATAGAGAGAGAGAGCGATTCCACGCACTCAGAACAGAGGAACGGAGAAACGCTTGCTGGAATGGTCGTCTTTGCCGGCAGGCACAAATTACACGTTGCAGAAAGAGGTTTAATATCCATCAAACTTCATATACAGGTGAAAGGAAGCGTAAATCAATCTGAGCTGGAGATAAAAAGAAAAGAAGAAAAAGGGAGGAAAAAAAAAAAGTTTTATCGAATCAGCGATAAACGTTGTTAGTTTCTCTGCCCGTCTCTCGCAGTCCATTCCTTGGATCATATGGGGTACAGGTAATCCCGTTTGCGCCATCATCTCTTTCACTCCGCTACCTCATTTCTCCTAACTTGTTTTTAATCTCAGAGTTTATACTCTAAGGCAGCAGGTCTTATCCAAGCTGAACAAACTATTGTACTGTATGTTTTAAGGAAAGGAAATACTGTATACAACAGACTCACTTATCACGTATAACCTTCCTCAAGTACACAACATGAAACCCTACTGTAGGCATATTTCAGTTCGATGTACATGGGCACACAGAGTGACAGCAAAGAGTGATGTGAAAAGTGCTCGACACAAAGGGGAAAGAGTGTTGCATTGCAGTGGCATTGCAGCACAGCGGGCTACAGCCCGGATCCTCAGAGTGGCGAGACACTTCTTCTTCCATTCTTTGTTTTCCAGCCCCACCGAACTCCTGCCATCTCTTATACACAGGACGTAAGAGTCGATGCTCACGTATGCTTAATATAAAATTCTCAGAGCGTTATAGTATATAGTACGTTGCATATGGAGATAAGATTTTCCTTCACTCTGTCTGTCACACACTCACTTGAGTGAAGCGAGGGCTGCTCATGCTCTCTGCTCTCTTGCAATAATACGAGGGAAAATACACTCGCTTCCTCACCGTCCTCGTGTCACATCACATCTCAGCGCAGCCACCCAGATGAAGCCTGTCACAGCGACCTAAAACATGCATACCCGTGTTTGTTTGCATCCAAGTCAACAAGTTAGCCAGCCCAAAACAGCCGGCCGCAAAGGCGCATTAGCATCACTTCTACAAGAGTCTAGAAGTGTTTCCCGGAGCAACGCGCTCCATCCTTCCGAAAGATTACCCCCGGTGAGTAGATGAGATGTGAGTGCTGGTTTATTTTCAGCACAGCAGTGACACTAAAGTAAAAGTGTGTGGAGTCCGAGAGGTACATGTGTTTCAGCAGCACTTTCTTAGGCACTCCTGCCTTGTTAGTCTACCTCGTTGAATCTTGGGGTACACTCCTACCAGCAGCACCATGTCAGTGTCACTGCTGTGCTGAGAATGACTCAGCACCTAAATAATATCTGGCCAGTGGTGCTCCTGTAACGCCACCCCCCCCACCCCCCCCCCCCCACCCCTTTGATGGTTATTCACACTTTCCACATGAGCACTGATCACCGCACTACAGGCTCTGATATCTGTCAACAGGGTGCTGTAGTTTCTATTTTTGCTAGCATGGCACATGGTTTGGATCCATTCAAGGGGCTGATTAAAATTTTCACAGGCCTATGCAAATGTTAGGTATACTATACAGACAAGTCAGGTCATATGAGGTTAATGTTATTATTGGATCCTAGTTATTATTATAGAGGATCCTACATTAGTTACTGTTAGGGAGAATACTGATAATGGTTATGGAGGATCCTGCTCACAGTTATGGAAAATCCTGGTTATTATTGTAGAGAACCCTGGTTACTACTAGGGAGGATCCCGATCACGGTAATGGAGAGTCCTGGCAACAGTAACAGAGAATCCTGGCATCGGTTATGAAGGATCCTGGCATCGGTTATGAAGGATCCTGGCATCGGTTATGAAGGATCCTGGCCATGGTTATGAAGGATCCTGGCCATGGTTATGAAGGACCCTGGCCATGGTTATGAAGGATCCTGGCCATGGTTATGAAGGATCCTGGCTATGGTTATGAAGGATCCTGGCATTGGTTATGAAGGATCCTGGCTATGGTTATGAAGGATCCTGGCATTGGTTATGAAGGATCCTGGCTATTGTTATGAAGGATCCTGACATTGGTTATGAAGGATCCTGGCCATGGTTATGAAGGATCCTGGTATTGGTTATGAAGGATCCTGACATTGGTTATGAATGATCCTGGCCATGGTTATAAAGGATCCTGGCATTGGTTATGAAGGATCCTGACATTGGTTATGAAGGATCCTGGCCATGGTTATGAAGGATCCTGACATTGGTTATGAAGGATCCTGGCCATGGTTATGAAGGATCCTGGCATTGGTTATGAAAGATCCTGGCCATGGTTATGAAGGATCCTGGTTACCATTATGTAGAATCCTAGTTACAATTATGAATATTATTATGAATTATGAATAATCTTCTACAAGGTTATGAAGGATCCTGGGCATGTTCTTGGAGGATCCTGATCACATTTATAAAGGATCCTCTGCATGATTATAAAGGATCCTGGTCATGTTTATTAAGGATTCTGATCACATTTATGGAAGATATTGGCCATGATTGCAAAGAATCCTAATCACAGTTATGGAGAATTTTGATCACGTTATGGAGGATGATGGCCATGGTTTGGAGAATGTTGCTGACGGTTATGGAGGATGCCGTAAAGAAGAATCCTGGCCATCGATATGGAGGATCTGGTTACTATTATTGAGGATCTGGATCATGATTGAGATAAATCAGGGTTATGGAGGATCCTGGCCACAGGTATGAAAGATCCTGGTTACCATTATAGTGAATCCTAGTTACAATTATGAAGGATCCTCTGCATGGTTATAAAGGATCCTGGCCATGTTTATGGAGGATTCTGATCACATTTATGCAAGATATTGGCCATGGTTGCGAAGGATGCTGATCACAGTTATTGATGATCCTGGCCACTGCAGTGGAGAATCCAGACCATGGTTATGCAAGATCCTAACAATGGTTATGGAGGATCCAATAATGGTTATGGAGGATCCTGTACACCTGTCTATCTAAAATCATCACATACCCATTAATTTATAAGCGTGTAGTGCTTATGAGCATTAGTGCATAAGGCAGTAGTGTAGCCAACTGACATACAGACATATTTTTTGGAAGGAGGGAGAAATTTTGACTATACAGAGGGAAAGAACAGGCCAGAACATTGCACAAGCTGTCTTCAGGACCCTGGACTGAACCCCAGAAGCCTGAAGCTGTGAGACACCAACACTACCGTCTGCATCAACGTACCATAAAGAAGATAAAAAATGTAAAAAATAAAAAAAAATAAAAAAAATTTTATAAGTGTTTTTTGACTTTAGAATATTTATTTATACTAACAGGGAAGTGCTTCTAGGTCTTTCCATCTAAAATACCAGGAGAGAAATGTCTGGATGTACTGCATCACTGAACTGAATCTGCCTTCTTCCCTTTGGACGGCATTATTCAAATGCACATTAAATCTGTTTCACTGGGTGATCAAATGGGAACATACCATGAAAATGAGGAGCAAAACAAGCAGGCAGTTTGAATCCAGGTAAATGGGAACGCTGACTCCACAGGTCTGGTGACTTTTCCCAATTAACAATGAATCTGCATGACGTCTTTTTGGAACAGGAAAAAGTTTTTGCTGCCAGTGCAACGAATAAATAAATAAATGATCATAATGTGATTTTTTTCCCCCTAATAGCTGGTTGCATAGACTAATATATTCACTAGTCACTGCTGTTGTGATGTCAAAAAGTCTGGGAAATTATTTCAGACTAAATAAAGTGAATTCTACAGTTTACTGTCTTAGGATATGTCGGGATATGAATAGTCTCCTCTACAGTATATCTTTACAAAAAATTAAATATATTTTTGTATGAAATGTGGAGATGTATACAGGAATGAGTTTTAAACTCTTTTTTTCAATTCGAACAAAATCCTTACGACTGAGACATGGTTACTGAGCTATAAGGAGAATTCTGCTGATAGAGATAAGATTCCCTGTCACACACTCACAGTTCCTGAAGCAAGGATCTGATCCATCATGTCATCCACATGACCATATTTAAAGAATTAATGCATTCTTAAATACACAGCCTGGACAAAAGTAAGCCACCGTTTCAGGAGGGTCACATAATCGCCCGGCATCAAGTACAGAAAACATTGAAAAGAATGGATTCGAGAACTGTGCAACATTTTTTTTTTTTTAATGATTGTGATCGGAGATGACTCAAAGACTTGGTGAAGTCATATCACATTTATTATTCATTCATTCATTCATTCATTCATTCATCTATCTTCTATACTGTACAGGGATGCAGGGGGCCAGGAGCCTATTCCAGAAGACTTAGGGCACAAGGTTCACAACAGGGCACACACACATGCACTACGGACAATTTGGGAACGCCAAGAGGAAACTGAAGAACCTGGAGGAACCCTACCCGAAAGAACGGGGAGAACATGCAAACTCCACGCACACAGACCTGAGGTGGGAATCGAACCCGGAACATTAAGGTGCAAGTCGACAATATTAACCACTACTATTATTATCATTACTCAGACTAGAACTAGAAATTACAGCGGTGATTAACAGTGAAATTAAGAGCATTTCCCCGCATACAATGCAACAAGAACTTAGAGGATTGGGACTAAACAGCAGTGTGGCGATAAGAAAACCACTTCTTAGTGACACTAATCAGAAAAAGGGTTAAAATCCAATGCCTTAACCACTGAGCTCCCCCTGAACATTGTTGATGCCATATTGACACCAAGTAAGCCAAGATAGCAATTTTCAGCTCCCTATCTTGTTTAGAAATGAAGAAATGGCCCTCACAAATCGTCAGCATGATTCATGAGTGCAGAAAGAGTGTGTGACACCGGAAATTAAAAGCTGCCATAACTCCTGGAAATAAAAGGAATTTTTTCGATGAAAATTTAGGGGTCTCCATTACTCCCAATAAGGTTCATTTTGGCAAGTTTGTTAATCAAAATCTGAGCTGGTCACCAGGGAACGTTCCTGGAAAGTGGATGATTTGCCACTTAATGACCCATTCCTAGAATTGTCCTTATGAATTGAGCACACGCGCTTAGCTATAAAAAAAAATATGTTTGAGTCACAGATCTCGATTTGCATGAAGGTAGCTGATGTAATACGCATGTACTAGTCGAGTGTTTAGCCTTGATCATTAGCGCACAGAGATGTGAGCGTGTCAGGAAGCCTTTTAGCACAGTTCTCTTTACATCAATGTATCGTTTTTGTTTTTTCCTTCCTTGCAGTCCTCGTGTACATGTATGCTGCAGTCGATCCATCACCTCAAAGTTAACGTGGGTCCTAATGCAACTGCTTATCCAGGTCTGTTACCGCACCGTGGAGCAATTTCTCAGTTACGTGCAACACATAAGACGGGGGTCGATATCTAAGCAGCTCAATTACTACAGCCAGAGCAAGAAAAACCTTCTTCTTAACCAATCAATTCGGAGACGGAATATCCGGCAGCTTTTGCTTAAAACAGCACATTTCTTTGTGCTGGAGCGTACAATTATTTTATTTTCTTTCTTTCTTTTTTTTTTTTTGCTCCAGTTACATTAACTTCTGTGACTGTTCCCAGAAGTTAACAAAGACGGTCCCGCTGTGCACGCAGCCCAAAAAGGTCGAAGGTGATAGTCCACCTCGTGGAGCTCAGCATGGATATGGCAGAAGCTTCTATTTTTACCTTCTGCCATCGCCATGAGCCCTAAGAAGACTTTAAACCAGCAAAGTTGAACTCTAAAACAGTGAGAGGATACACACACACACACACACACACACACACACACACAGTATTAGTATCACGCTGAGGATTTCTCCCTGCAGATCTGAAGATGTGTGGGAGCCGTGACAGAACTGAGGGTCGTCTGAAGCTGCTCTCAATGGAGCTGGGTATTCATGTGAAACGGCCTAGTGCCGTCCTCTCCCTCGCCCGAGCTCCCCATCTCTCTCTCTCTCTCTCTCTCTCCCTCTCTTTTCTGCCGGCTGACACACAGCTTTGAAGCTGAAATGATGTCACCACCGCACTCTGATAGACTGCAGAAGCATCATGCGTTCTCTCAAGTTACAAGCACACTTTAAATTTACAGTACATCTACGATCCGAAGGTGCGCAACTTATAGGTGAGATACAACTTACAAAGCTCTCAGAATGCGAACTCAGACTCCGTCTTTACTACATCAGTAAAGACATCAGTGGACTAACAATTAGTACAGACAGAAAATAAACATGTTTAATGTGATTCCCTGCACGGTGACAGGAAAGAACAAAATAAAGAGTTTAGCTAAAACTCAAAAGAAAGAAAATATACTATATATAGAATATAGCAAAAAAATCATTTTTTCAAAAGCAACATAGATAGATAGATAGATAGATAGATAGATAGATAGATAGATAGATAGATAGATAGATAGATAGATAGATAGAT
>JAQQZT010000033.1:29009107-29024706 GCA_030068275.1 Clarias platycephalus | reverse complement strand
CCCCCCCCCCCCCCCCCCCCCCCCCCCCCCCCCCCCCCCCCCCCCCCCCCCCCCAGCAGACAGACAGGTACCAAAAGGAATGTATACCAAAAGAGACAGAAAGACAGATAGATACACAGATGGAAAGATAGACGTAGGCAGACAGATAGAAAGATACAATAACACTCATAACACGGTCAGTGAGAGAGAGAGAGAGAGAGAGAGAGAGAGAGAAACTTTCTTTTCAAGAATCTTTACAAACACCATCACTAGCGATGGACAGAATTCCTGACCGTGAACTGTAAACGCTCTCGACTGAGCCTGAGACACGGGGACCTGGAACCCCGAATCTCATGTACTGTACAGTCACATGTCTATAAAGAAACAATGGCAAATTCTGTGCATCACAAAAAAACGACAATGACTACAAAACAACATCATTGATTAAACGGTTCAGGTCTGAATCACATGTTCTGCCTGAGCAGTGGCGGCGTGAATGCTGTTATTGACACTTACAGTGAGAAACCAGACATGACAGATACTCCACATGACTGACAGATTTGTTCAAAAATAATAACATTTTAATAACCTAGGAGGTATGAAAAAGATATGAAAATGCAGTTGCTAAGCAATAAAATGTAAATAAGCTATGAAAAATAACATGATGCTCCTATCGCCACAATTTCATCCCATTCTGTCGTCTTTTAGGCGTGCAGAAGGATTGCATAAGCAACAAAAGACCAGGGGTCTCATCTATCAAAGAGTGTGTAAAAAAAAAAAAATTTTTTTAAAGACAAAAAAAGTAGTAAGTTTGTGCGCTAGAGCTGCCTGGATGCACCAAAAAGTTGCTAATTAAAACATGAGAAATGGACATTGATAAATCCCACACATTTCTAAATGAATGTGCTTGTGCAGAGCTAAGCTTACTCGCATAAAGAAACGCCCTTGGATGGTAAACAACGTCCTTTGGCATATGCATGGTCAGGAGTGTGCGTAAATATATACGCTCATCAGATGCAAACCTGTAAACCTGAAAATCTACATAAAACTACAGTACAGTGTGTGCGCACAGGGTTGACAAATAAGGCCCCAGGACGTTCACTACGCTCCTGCACCTTCAATTAATCAATCAATCGATCAATCAATCGATCAATCGATCGATCAATCAATCGATCAAACTGTGCAAATCTGTGTCTAAAACTCCTGATTTCAGCGAATGCGTTTTCACTCCAAATATTGACTATTTTATTGCTCTTTATAAAAGTTTCTTTTATGCAGAAATGTTTTCAAAAGCATCTTTTGCTTATGCCATATTGTTGTATGTGTCCAAGACTTTTGCACAGTACTATAAGTAAAACAGCTGTTAGGTTTTACTGAGCATGCTGGAGAGTATGAGTTCTTCTGGTAACTTTGTCACACTCACACTACAGCCATGCACATTCTCCTGTAATGTTATTTATGTATTAATTTTTAAGTTATATATGGAAATACTGAATGATTTTGTACATAATTATGCAGGCATGATAAACATACAGTATATAACAAAATTGGTACAGTATATAATATGGTGCCTGATGGATGGATGGATGGATGGATGGATGGATGGATGGAGAGTAAGCAAGATGCATGCATATTATGCATCTTAGAAATGTATTTAAATACTGTGATATGATCCCCCCCCCCCCTCTATGGCCCACCTGTAGAGCTCATGAATTAATATCTACAGCATTACATTTGCAGCAGCAAGCGGTAGAGTTAAGGGAGGTAGAAACAAAGCAGGCTCATAAATAAAGTCAGGGAATGCATATTAACAACAATGCATTAGTAGGACAAGCATGTTAAGGTAGGATGGGGGATCATGATACTAAAAAGACAACAGAGACGTGAATGGACGTAGACGGAGAAATCCAGACAACAGCAGAAAGAAAAGAAATGACAAAGAGAGAAGGCGAGATGAGAATAAAAGAGATGTGAATATGGAGCTATGGATGAAGAAGGAGTAAATAAATGACCAGGAAAGAAAAAGAGGAGAAAGATGAAAAGGGGCTGATGCGAAAATGTAGAAGACAAATGAGTGAGGGGGAGATTAAACAGCATGCATCGACAACAGAGAAGGGGAGATGGATGAAGGAGCAAACACACCGCTTTGTGCACTCACTCCGATCCACAGCATGCAAGGAAATGGCGCGAGATCTGAAGCCAAGCATGGGACAGGGAAATGTGTGTGTGTGTGAGTGTGTGTGTGTGTGTGTGTGTGTAAGAGAGATTGATGGTGAGAATTAGATTGGCCTTTTCCTGTAGATGTGTGCTCAATGAGCGGAGTTGGGATGAACTCTCTGTGGAGTCATAATTCACACAGCTCTCTGCTTCAGACGGCCAGCATCGCCATGGCACTGGAGTGCCACTTTAAATACACACGCTCACACGTCATGCCCGTCGGAATGAGTGTCAGTCAATGTCAGACACCTTGGGAATCGCGTGCATGGAGGCGAGTAAGTAATTAATGAAGTGAGCTGAGGAGAGCATGACACAGGATTCCCAGTCCAGCTCAGGAGACGCATCAGCTCACAGGATCCGACTCATTTCTGGTCCATCTGCAGCAAAGAGGAGCTTTAAAATCTTCCATGCAGATTCATATTGAATAAATACATTAATGAAATGATAAAAAATATAAAGTGGTAGTGTTGTTACAATCAATCAGCCATACCATCAACACCACCACCAGGTAAACTAAACTGAACAACTATTACCATACTATAACTATTCACCAGTAAACTAGTTACAGGATCATGGGCACCCAAGGCTCATCCATGCCCGCAAGGATCAAAGGTCAGCTTATCCAGGCCAATCCCACAGAAAACCAACATAGCACAAACCACCAAATAAGCCAATATGATAGAAAGGCACCTGTATGACTTTATCAGTCTCTCACATTGTTTTGGCCCATTCTTCAGTTCACTTTTATGGGACTTTGACTAGGCCATTCCGAGACCTTGATTCTTTCAATTTTTAGCCATTTTGATGTATATTTACTGGAGTGCTTAAGCTCATTGTCCTGTTTTAGCTGTCGGACAGATGGCCTCACATTTTCCTCTAGAATATTCTGTCGACTCAATGTCTGCCCATTACCCAAGGTGCCCAGGTCCGGTGGCCGTCAAACAAGCCAAAGTCAAGCACAGCAATGAAGGGCACTGGGCATTAAGGCCAAACAGGACATGATCCCAGAAGTTGTTTGTTCGGATGCAGTTGTGCTTCCATGTTCTTTTTAGCCAGAAGAAGTTTTCCCTTGGCAACCCTTCCAAACAAACTGCACTGTTTCAGTCTTCTTCTAATTGTGCTGTCATGGACATTAACATTTAACGTGCACAGTGAGAATTGTAGGGTCTGAGATGTAGCTCTTTGTTTTTTTTGTATTTCTCTGAGCATTGCATGATCTTACCTTATGGGTTAATGTGCTAGGACGTCCACTTCTGAAAAGATCAGCAACTGTCTTTTCACTTATAACATTTTTCACTGTAATGAGAATTGGTTGAAATGAAATGGTTTTATAAGCCTTTTCAGCAATAATTACTTCTCCACGACCATTGATTATGTCTTTCCCTCTTGGCATTGTGTTAACACACACCCGAATGCTCCAGACAAGCAAACTGCCAAAACTTCTGCTTTTATGTGCGTCTGGACACCTGCTGATGATCAATCAAGGGCTGATGATTAGCAGCACCTGGTTGCACCTGGTTGCCCTCTTAAATTCTATGGAAGCTGTAAGGGGTACTTAGTATTGCCATTCACACACTCATTCACACACTACGGGCAATTTGGGAACGCCAATTAACCTGATCTGCATGTCTTTGGATTGTGGGAGGAAACCGGAGCACCCAGAGGAAACTCCGTGCACACAGAGACGGGAATCGAGCCTGGCCGGGAATTGAACCCAGACCCTAATGGTGAAAGGCTTAAAGTGCTAACCTTTAAGCCACCACGCCTCCTCCAGTATGATCAGATGATTTTTATTGCTTTTAAAAACACTGATTAAAAAGAGGTGGTACTAACTTTTGAACATGACCATATACACAGTATACACAAATATTTTAAAATTAGTTTGAAGGTTCCTGTTTTGTTACAGTTTTAAAAAATGTAGGTCTTATAAAGATTAAGTTCTCCCCGCTACTGAGAACACATAATAATCTTCTAACTTGCCTTTGAAACTGTCAGTCGATTTTTTGACGCAAGCCATTAAGTCATATTATTGTTTATATGAAGAGAATTTCATCTATTCTTGAACCTGTGCAAGCAGGATGTTAAAATGTGTTCTGCTCTGTCACTGTCTCTTTATAAAACATTAAATTCTCTGAAGATCAGTCTGAAGCCCAAATGTTTATACCTGTTCCAATCAATATCCGTTTTCATACCTCAGGCTTTTTCGTTCTTTTTTTTTTTTTTTTTAAACAGTCAAACAAATAATCGTCTCTTTTATCTGGAACAACTAATCAGCCCGAATAATAAAAGAATTTGTGGAGAGAGCAAAAGAAGGAGATGTGTCTCCAAATCTGTGTATATATTTTTTGATCTGTGGACTGTAATGCTTTTTCTATTTAATTAAAAGTGTGGAATAGTAGAGTTCGACTAAGGCTTCAGATTGACACAGCACGAGCAAGTTAATAGGAAAACATAATTGTCCCTCAATCACTATATTTGTTGAAACAGCTAATGTTATTCTTGGATTCCCTGGTTTCCATTTACTCCCTAATCAATCATATTTCAGCGATCCATACTTGATAACGGATGGGAAAGGTATTTACAGAACTGGTGATTTATTTATGTGACAGTCGTCCAAGTCAGACCAGGACTTTTGATTGTGCAGAATAACAGAACACGGTTATGAGAGTAAAAACGACCAGCGTTTTTAACAGTGCTTGGATAGCATCCAGGTAGGAATTTTTCTCAGTATGCTGGAACCAAATCTATGCATTTTCCACATGTCTTGGGCATTAAAGGAGTTCCTGGGAGGCTAGCGTTTCAGACGTGAAGCAGGCAGTCCGATTATACTCCAGAGCACTGAGAAAACTTTCTACAGTACCTTGACGGTATCCAAGCACTAGTCATACACTGCGATAAGTACATTAGTGAAGCAGTGGATTATATAAGGAAATGTAACTCTCATAAATGTATTCTGTACAATCAAAAGTCCCGGTCTGACTTGAACGCCGTTATACATTGACAACAAACTATGCAAAAACTCTCTATGAGTTCTTTTTCTGCCATTTGCACTTGTGAACGCATCTAGATGCCGTGCTAAAAATAACACCATTCAAATATCGTCTGGTCATTCCTGTGCTAAAATGTTCTCGCAATGATGTTAGCATCAGTTTTTAGTAAACAATAGCAGCATATGGTTGTGACTTTGTAGGTGTAGGTGAAATGCCTGAGTGATAGCAAATCCCAAAAGTCCATTAATGGTATATTCTGATTAAGGCGATCAGTTAATACCTAGCTATATATTTGGCTACGCTAGCTAGTCTTAAACATACAGTTGCAGCACTGAGCACCAGTAAACTGGCTAAATAACACTGACCAGACAAAAAAATTATTATTTCACCAGACAAAAGATGTTTATTTAAATATAGCAAGTCCCCGACTTATGAACATTCGAGTTACGAATTTATGGAACCCTCAAAACAAATCACAGAAGTAGCTCACGTGTAATGTAAAAAATAATGAAAAAAAATAGACACAACAGTGCACCAGATATGAATATTTACAATTATATAATTGTATGTAATTGGAAAATCCTCAAGAGACAGCGTTTACACTCCGAAACAGCTCTGAGACAAAATGGAGTTCGTTCAAGCACGCAATAAACATCATGTAGTGTTGAACTCCCCTGACCTCTTCCTGGACTCCCTTTAAACTAGGTCAGCTGACCCCGCTTTGTCACCGTGATTCCCCTCGCAATTTAAAGGCGTAGTCTCGCGAGAGTATAATGTGGAACCAAAACTCACTTTGTTGAACTTACGAACGAATCCAACTTACGAACGTATCCAACTAACGAACGAATCCAACTTACGAACTTGCTCCCGGAATGGAATTCGTTAGTAAATCTGGGACTACCTGTATATATTTGTGGCCAGTATTTTTTTTTAGCTATCAGGTGCTTTAAGATGCCGAACTGTAGTGTTTTCCTATAACGGTCACCCTCTCCATCATCCCTGCAAAAAGCACAAAGATATTTCTTGTGTTGAATAAATAAAAAGCTTAAGTTGGATGTTTGTTTGAATTATTTTTACACTTGGGTATCTGGTACTACGATCTCACCTCCAGTTGCTACATAGATGTCTGCATTTTACTCTAACATCTTAGTGGAAAAAAAAAAAAAAAAAACTTTTGAATGTATTTAGCGTATTATATACAGTATATACTAATTCTTTGCCTATTATATCAGGAACACCTGTACAAAATCACATGCAATTCATATTGCCTCGCAGTAGCTTTACACATCTCAAACCCCGTCACTCCGATATCCCTCACTCATACATCTGCAGTTGTGTTTTGGTTTGCTTGTTCTAGCCTTGGTGTCCTAACTATGATGTATAATATTCATTACCAATATGCACAGTGCGATGCATCATTACATAACTCAGACCTAATATTCGTTTCCCTATTGATAATTACATTAGTCGAGACCAAAATCAACACCAATGGTCAAACGACTAAAAATAAATAAATAAATAAATATATAAATAAATCATCAAGATACAGAATGAAAACCTCCTGCATCATGTTGTTTTTCTAAACTGTGAGTATTTTAAGTTTTTCATTTTGCCTTTATATTAAATCTGAAGAACTGAGATGCGAAGGAGGTTAAAAACTGTAACAAAACACAGATGATACCGGAACATTCCTTTCTTTATGAGAAAATGATAAAGTCGTTATGAGGATCTGATACAAGATTAAGTATTAAGCCTATTTCAAGGTATTTCTCATTTCAACCGATTGCTTCTTCCTAGAAATGAAATAAGACACATCTATGCCAATAAGATTATATAAAGATACAAAGTAGATAAAATGTCTAGAAATAAATATTTTAATAATTTTACAATTAGTTATAATCATAATCCCAGAATGATGAATATTAGATCAATGAATAACCATTTAGATTTTCACTTATAAAAAAAAAAAATATATATATATATTAGTTTTTTTGTTTTTGTTTTTAATTTACACTAAGATTTGCGCTCATGATTATATGGCTGTAATAGTCCATATAAAATTGATTAAAAAATAAAAAATATCCCTCCTGGGATAGGCTCCAGGCCCCTGTGAACCTGAATACTGGATGAAGCGGTATAGACGATGAGTGAGTGAGTGAGTGAGTGAGTGCTATACTTTCTTATATAAATTATTACTACATGACAAAACACGATACTGACCAAGCACATGCCAATGAATTTTGTAAAGGCATACTGTAACTAAGACACTTTTCTATAATACAGCATGTAACTTATGGGGTAAAAAAGAAAAGAGAAGAAAAACCTCTAGTATAACCAGCCTGACATCAGGACAAAAGTAAATAAGTGTGACAGCTTGAACAGGGACAGTGTGCACTGATACACAGCGAGCTCAAAGCAGGAGCTGTGAGTTTGCCTTTAAACACTCTTTCACACCATCAAAGCAGCGTAGTGTGCAGGAACATGCCGGAGCATGAAAAACACTGCTCCAACGCTTCGCTCTCTGTGTTCTTCTCCCAAGGACCGCTCTCCTAGCGCTATTTTCAGAGGGTTTGGCATACAAATCGTGTGCTCAGGGATGGTTGGGCAACGTGTGTGTTTGTGACCCGATGATCTGCCAAGACCTAGCGAGAGCTCTGGTGGGCACGGAGCGAAGTGGTGCCAGCCACTTATACTAAAACTAGTGTGGATGGACCTCTAGAGCTTATACCAGACTGAACATGTAGACGGCTGCTTCAGGGAAGAGACACTGACCTTAAACAAGACAAACCGTTTGTGTACCTCATATCCAAGTAATAAGTAATCAAAGCTGACAATGTACAGCATATTCTAATAATAATAATAATAATTATAATAATCCCTCATAATCCCTTATATCCTTTGATCTATTACCAATAAATGGGCATGTGCATAGTGCAACGGCTCTAGTAGCATCTCTAATTGCATGAACAACACAATGGAGTCCATCAGTACGGCATTAAATCCTCCATTTCTTAACGACTGCACTCAAAAGCATACTATAAACACAGATTGTCACATTATTTATACACAAGTGCTTATGCAAATGAGATCATGCTGCTATTTTATTGCTAATGAGCCACTATAATCTCGGCGCACATGCAAATTCCTAGCAAATTAGCCAACTGTGTAGCAGAGGCGGTAAAATAATCATACAATTAAATAAAATCTACTGAAAAAGTGGCAGAAGCATACAGTAGACTCAAACTACAGTATACAGATACATAAGGACACTTTCATGAAACACAAGATGTTCACTTCACTTTGTATTTGTTAATAAAGGGCTAGCAAGACTGCAGCCGCGTTTAATATTCAACACGGTTGCTGCTCTACAAAATCTGGTGTCACTCACTCGATCCATGCCTGCTCGAGTGCTGCCTGAAAATCATGTACAGAAATTTTCAGTTCAGTTGAGAATTCTCCAGTTTTAGCCATTACCATACCCACTGGGTTGGACCCACTTTCGCTGGGTTGGTCCCACTTTCGCCTTCAGAACTGCCTCAGATCTTCACGGCGTAGATTCAACAAGGTGCTGAGAACATGATGCGTTCCACTACATCCCAAAGGTGCTGAGATGTGGTGACTCTGGAGGCCGTTTGAGTACAGTGAACGCATTGATTTTAGCTTTGTGACATGGCGTGTTATCCTGCGATCATAAAGGGATAGACATGATCAGCAACAATACCCAGGTAGGCTGAGGCATTTAAATGATGGTCAGTTGGTACTAAGGGGCCCAAAGTGTCCGAGGAAAACACGCCCATACATCATTACACCACCATCAGCCTGAACCGTTGATACCAGGCAGGATGGATGCATGCTTTCATGTTGTTTACGCCAAATTCTGAATGTTGCAGCAGAAATCCAGACTCATCAGGCCAGGCAGCATTTTTCCAATCTTATGTTGCCCAATTTTGGTGAGCCCATGTGAATTGTAGCCTCAGTTTCCGGTTCCTATCTGACAGGAGTGGCACCTGGTTTGGTCTTATGCCGCTGTAGCACATCTGCTTCAAAGTTTGACAGTTTGTGCGTTCAGAGATGCTCTTCGCAATACGAGATGTTATTTCAGATACTGATACCTTTCTATCAGTTCGAACCAGTCTCCTGGACCATTCTCCTCTGACCTCTGGCATCAACAAGGCTTTTCTTTCTTCTTTTTTCCACCCAGAGAACTGCCACTCACTGGATATTTTCTCTTTTTTAGACCGTTCTCTCTAAACCCTAGAGATGGTTGTACATGGAAATCCCAACAGATCAGCAGTTGCAGAAATACTAAGACCAAGCCCATCTGGCACCAACAAGCATGCCACATTCAAAATCACTTAAATCGACTTTCTTCCCCCATTCTGATACTCGGTTCACATTTTAGAGTCTATATACAGTACATAAATGGATTGAGTTGCTTCCATGTGATTGATTAGATATTTGTGTTTACACACAGGTGTATCTAATAAGGCATTGAACTACGGTTCAGAAGATCCCAGGTTCAAATCCCACGACCTCCAAGTTGTTCCTGTTGGGCCCTTGAGCAAGGCCCTTAACCCTCAACTGCTCAGATATATAACGAGATAAAAATGTAAGTCGCCCTGGATAAAGGCGTCTGCCAAATGCATAAACATACACACTCACATACGCAGATGCAGTAAACAACAAGCCAGAAAACTCAAAAACACATCATGCATCCGCACAACGAAGCATTCCTGGTATCAGGTACCTCTTATGGCCTCTATAAGAGCTGCACTTTGTGGCAATGGTTTATTTCCGAATATCCCCGTCAGATAATATCGTCATGACTGGTTACCGTTTATTTCCCTATGTAGTGATGCCCTCATAGTGAACCCATGGAAAATGTGCCCACACCATCACACAGTCGTGGCATATAAAATAAATAAATAAATAAAGACTCTAAACGACCTCCACTGGCTCCGAACGCTCATGAATATCGCGACTGCTCTCGACCTTCTCTCAGCCGAGCCACTACAGCGGCCACGCTTTACGCCTGTAGATAAACACCAGTTCAGTATCGCACCACACATGACCCCACCGTTAGCTCTCTGAAGACAAGAGACTGAAATGTGTAATATTCAGAAACGTATTCTGAGTCATGTCTAGGTACAGTGAAATTTCCACACAGTCCATTAGGAGCTGCTGAAGACGTCCTCGAAGACTAAGGTCTATAATAATCATTAACCTTCCAGGCAAAAGCACACACGATGTTCCTTCCCCTTAACTGAAGGGACTCTGTGACAGTCTCTGGCTGTTCTCTGCACTGTAAGAAGGTCAAACGGGATGAGAGACAAGGCAAGGACACCACGGGGCACCTGGAACACGTTACCTATTTGAATTGTTTTAATAACTACACCATTTTTTTCGATCATTTGCTGACTAAAGCCAAGAGCACAGGCATGAAGGTACTATAGCAAAAAATGAATATGTGCAAGATCGTGTCGTTTATACAGTAAGGGACATAAGTATTTGGACAGCAAAACAATTTAAATACTTGCGTGCCTGTAAGATTTCAATCGCAGCAATCGACATGTCATCAAAGTGTAGGCTTTCAGCTTTAAGTCAATGAGACAAACAAACAACATCTTTGCACATACGTACAGGCCTTTTATATTCTGTAACTCTTCCCTAAAATGGTTAAGGCTATATTATTTTTATCAATATTGACCTTGAACTCAATGTCTGCACTTGAGTAACATCTTAATTGCTTCATTTCAAATCCACTATGATGGTATATATAAGCAAATATGACCCAACTGTATATATTTTTAATAATAAAAACATTCTCCCCCTTAATGCTCATCTGGAACAAATGTGAACGTAGTTTTTCGCGTTCATCTATTCATTAAAATTGTTTATATATTTTTTTTAGTTAATTTTAATTAAATATCCACAGTTTTTACTGAAGGATCTTTAATTATTCTAAATGAAGCACTAGAATTTTTCACTGGTATTACAATATCATTTCCCCCCCCCATGTGTTTCCTCTGGAGAAAAGTGGCATCTCAAAGTGAAGTACAAGCAAAGCAAAAGCAGGGAAGAGACTCTGGTGAGCCGAAGCAGGCAGAAGCACTCTTTCGGTCCCACAGCTCTTCAGAGAGCATGCTGTGTGTGGGATTTCATCAATAAATCAAGCACAGCAGTGGTTTGAGGAGGAGTGGCATTCCTGAAGGAGCGGGACACAGATTAATAGCAGACTAAAAGGCGAGTCAAGGTCAAGCAGGCGATAATACGAAAACATGACCAACACGAAAACGGGGTCTGAAGTTCTCAACGGAGAAACCGCTCAGCCTAATTGCCTGGCATCTTTTGTTCGCAGCATTTTTCTTCCCAGTGAAGTTGGCCCTCCAGACAAAACAGACCTCTACATAAACAATGAAACAGACTTAAAAGCCGGTTACCAGGCCTTTGGAAGGCTTATAAAGTAATGAAAGCAAGTGTGTCAAACCCGAGCAGAAACTGCCACGAGCATCAACTCATCTCCTCAGACTTGTTTATCTCGTGTCTGCAGCAGCGACGTGCACAAGTGCCGCTGAAGTTTAGGCCATATTCAGTACAAAGATCAAAGCATTCCTTTTATGCCACAGAGCTTGTAAAGAGTTCAACTAACTGTTTTTAATAGCAGAGCAACACTGATAAACATGCTATTCATTTATGTTACTTTATGTCATTTATGTTATGTTTATAACTAGAGCTGTGAATCCTAGATCGACCGTCCATTCTATTTAATTCGATTTAATCCGACATCTACGATACAGTACTGAATATACAGGTGTTAAATTCTTAAAAGCTAAAAAGCGTCCAGAAAACATTGAAATGCTGTCGATCGTTTAAATGTCAAAGCGATAAACTTTTTTTTTTTTTTGGTCCTACCCTCTTCTGCATCGCACCCCAGTCCAGTAGGGGGCAATAATGCACCGACCCACCCATAAACTCCAAAAGAAGGCGACAAAAAATGCGAGTGTACAGTATTTTGGTATGTATTTTCTGCAAAGCTGTGGTATATTTGAAAGAATTTAACATTTGCAAATAATTTGTTCGATTCAATTAACTCAACTGACATACAAAATACTGATTAAATCACACAGCTTTACTTACAGGCGGCATGGTAGCGGAGTTGTTAGCACTATTGCCATGGTAGGTTTCCTCAGGGTCCTCTGGTTTCCTCCCAAAGTCCGAAGACATGCATATTAGGCCAATATATTGGCGTTCTGACTTTGGGAGGAAAGTCCGAACGCCAATATATTAGCCTAGTTGTTAGCACTGTTGACACGCACCTCCAGGATCCGGGTTCAATTCCTGCCTCTGTGTGCTTTAAGTTTGCATGTACTTGGCAGATTTCCTCAGGGTCCTCTGGTTTCCTCCCAAAGTCCGAAGACATGAATATTAGGCTAATATATTGGCGTTCCCAAATTGCCCGTAGTATGTGAATGAGTGTGTGAGTGTGTGTGCCCTGAAATGCATTGGCACCCTGTCGAAGGTGTACTGTAAGTGCCATAAGTTTCCGCTCCTCGACCTTGTAATGCGGTATAGATGATGAGTGAGTGAGAGCTTCTACTTACAACCGAGTCTACATTAGGTAGATCTCATACTAAAGTAATCTGAAAGTGTTGATTAACTTACTAGAGCAGCAGCTCTGACAACACTACAGGTTTTTACTAATGCATCATCACTACTACTACTACTACTAATAATAATAATAATTGCTAATTCTCATGGACTTACATGACAAAAAACACCATGTAATCTAATGAACAAAAAGTTAACAAAGAACTTACAGAATGAAAAAAAATGTTTATATGGTCCATAAGTCTTTAAGAAGATTTATTTAATATTTAATAGGAAGTTTATTTAACATTTATGGAGGAAGTTTCCAGTGTCAGCACTTTACAACCCTCAGTTAAGCTGTTTTCTGTTATTGGAAGTAAAAAATTTTTTTTCTTCAAGAGAAAGTGAGTTTATGACAGTTTACTCTAATTGTAATGATGTGATTCTAACAGGAACTTATTTGTTTCATCAACGCTCCACAACTGTAACTATAAATGGGTAATATCTATGGGCTGCATGATTGGATCATAAAAATAAACCAAAAAAACATTGCATTGATTTTGACAAATATTGTGATTGTGATCTGTAACTATTTTTTTTTTTGTTGTAATTTTTGGTAATGTGGATTCGTCAATATTACCAAAAATCCATCCGGTGACCAGAGCGATGGATACTCCTCACCATGGAGATATTTTTGTTGTTTCTGTGGCAGGTACTTAAGTGGTCTGGTTGCCAGCTCGATGCCCGATTGCCATTCACACACTTTTTGGGAACGGCAATTAGCCTAACCTGCAGGTCTTTAGACTGTGGGAGGAAACGGGAGTACCTGGAAGAAACCCAACAAGCACGGGGAGAACATGAACACTTCATGCATGTGGGAATCGAACCCTCGACCCTGGAGGTGCAAGGTGCTAAATATATTTTTTTTCAAAAGCACATTCTTAAATTATTGAGATGAACTTCAGACTATGTGTATATTACCTGTATAATAAATTACAGCCATAAGTGCAAATGTCCATATCTCGATTTAGATTTTTTTTATTAAATCGATTAATTGTGCAGCAGAAAAACATGCATAACGTGTTGTTCTTTAATAAATAAAAAATCTTTTATACTTTTACCTGGAGGCAAAACACAGCGCTTCCTGGTGCGTTTTGTTCTTTACTTATGAGTTGTTCAGAGCCATTTTTTCTTATTCTAGTTGTTCCAGGTAAAGTTATAAAGCAAACTTTAAGCTAGGGACAAGGTTCGAGCTGAGTCATACGACCACTTTAAACAAAGTCTGAGTAAAATTCAAAAAGCTCTTATTCATGTCATAGCTTATCCATAATTTAAAACCTTTAGGTAAAAATAGCTGCCACTAGACGGTCTCACATCATCCACCTTCGATAAGGTGACACGAAAAACATCATCCCACCTTTGATTTCTTGTTGTTTACTACCGCACCGTACTACCCTGCTTGTTAGATGATCGGTTGGTGTTTCACATGAGCACCTCTTATGAAACAAAAGGACTGAGTTAAATCTTGGGAAAGGTATGTCCTGAAGGAGAAGATGGCACTGTTGCTAGAGCTAACAACCTTGGAGGTGAGCAATGTCTGGAAATGATTCAACTTGGGCCATCGATTTTAGAAAGGCGAGGCAGAACATTTTGTCAATTTTAGCTCCCCGCATAAATTCGGAGGTGTGATGAGGCAGGATTTAGTGCTGTCAGATGTCTTTTCCCTGATGTACTGGATTCAGGGGCTTTTTTTTTTTTTTTTTTTTTTTTACGATTTCTGGGCTGCTAAAATCAGGTCCAATTACTTGAATCTTGGACTAACCTGGCAATAACGGAGGACACATCTGCTGAAACGGGCAAAAGTAGCAGCCCTGGGCTGTTCTCGATCTTTCCTGCTTCCACCGGGAGTGAAGGTGTGAGAAAGGTGTTCCCCCACCATAAGGTCGGCGATGCGGAGCGGCACGACCCTCGTCACGGCTATCACGCAGAGAAGGAGAAGGTTCACGCAGCCGAGGGAGATGGGAACATACCGTCCGTGTCAGCCCACGCTCCGTCACCCACGGGCTCAACACAGGAAACCGAGAGCCACTACGCCTAAAGGATCAAGGAGCCGTGCTGGGATTTTGGCCAGTCCAAAAGGTGCCACTCCTCATGGCTGACACCCTGTTTCTACGGCAACGCAGGGGAGTGCCGCCAGCGCCCACACGCTCAATGGTGTCTCGGAGGCTTCTGCCAAAGTCGCTCGCTCCTCCTACGCGATGAATAAATAAATAAATAACCGAATTCCTGTGGCCTGCTCGGTCACTCCCCGTAAATCCTGATTTGGCTCGCATCCTCTTCGGATAACACGGGATTGTGAACGTTTCTCGGAATTCCGAACGCAATACCACCATAATGCACTAAACACTACTGCGCAGCACGGCCGGAACACCAATATAATCATAGCCAGTGGGTTTTAGTGAGAGCCGGGTTTAATTTTGTTTTCCACCGAAACAGTGATGTTGAGTAAGTTTCATAAAGAGATGTGTCCTGAAGCTGCTCTTCTAGGGATAAAAACACAATAAAAGAGGCTTTTTAGGAGCAAAGCCCAAAGCGGCTGTCAGAACAATGAGCGAGAGTCACAAGCGACGGTATAAACGATTAGGAGTGTCAGGAGGACTCCTGGACGCTGCATGGACCTTGCCTGTCTCGACTCACACGTTCAATTTGCCTGTGTCTGTGTGTGTGGGCGTGCATGTGTGTGTGTGTGTGTGTGTGTGTGTGTGTGTGTGTGTGTGTGTGTGTGTGTGTGGTCGTTTTTTATCCGGTAGCATCAGTGCCAGTCAC
>JAQQZT010000033.1:28976630-28996202 GCA_030068275.1 Clarias platycephalus | reverse complement strand
GCAGTTCTGAAGGCGAAAGGGGGTCAAACACCGTATTAGTATGGTGTTCCTAATAATCCTTTAGGTGAGTGTATATAATACATGTAAATATATAAGTATTTTAAAATTGTGATTAATCACAGCCTATGACTTGTAATGAATATTTTTAATTGACTGACAGCACTAGTATATAATGTACATTACATGTACAATATTTATGAAACGTAATCAGAAGTTTTATTCTTTTAAAATTTTTTTCATTTATCTGACCTATTTATAAACCAGAGCACATCCTAAATGTCAATCATAAGTCATAATCATAATAATGGCAAGAAGAAAGCTGTTTGTAGGGCATCATCGTGAACATTTTTGTTCATTATTGTCTGGTGTATTTCGCACAAAAATAATAATAATAACAGTTGTTATTACGTTTGTGGAAGTTGGGAAGGTGAAAATCTTCAGCTTGCAAAATTGTTAAACTTTCCACCAATGTAATATGAAATGTATTATGTTTAAGAGATTATTACATTAAAGGCAGCAGATTGGTTTTAGGTTTATTGTTCCATTGTGTTTCTTGGCTGTTATTACGTTGGCGGGTGCTACATATCTTGTAACACATCTTGTACTCATACATCTTAGTCTTTGAAAAATATTATATGTGATGTACACTACTGTCATTTGCACTAATATTGCACTTTATGTACTTTGGAGTGGGGAATGTTTCTGAATGCCCTAGTTGATCTAAGTGCTGTTCCTGACCATGTGCATCCCTGTATAACCATGTACACCTCTAACTTAGAGCCCAACTGGTTCCATGAACACAACAAAGAGTTCAGGGTACTTCATTCCCGTACTGTATGTGAATACAATGATGCACCCATGGATGTGATAGAAGAGAAGATTCCGAACAAAATCTGCAGCAAATATGTGATGCAATCACATCAACATCAAATGGTCTAAAATTAGTCTAATATAACATTAAAAATACAGCATAATTTGATAAACTAATGGTGTTATTTGGGCCTTTAAACTTGATCATCTAGTCCTCAAAACATACTTTTTAAAAAAAAATTTCCAATTCCGCGAGTCATCTGTGTCACTTAAAGGCAGCACTTTATTTTGGACCTAATGCCTCACTAACTGCAAGACAAATCGCACCTACATCCTCGTAACAAGGACGGCAATGGAAATCAATAAGTGGCTTTCATGCTTAACTGCTCATCCTCTCGCCTCTTCCACACACACACACCCACTCTCAAGCAACAAACCCACGCTATAGCCAGGAGACATGGATCAACTGTCCCTCTGCACGCTTACAAAATACTAGTTAGAGTCATCAGATTTAACAACAGAGAGTGTGTGTACAGTATTTGTGTCAGAGAAAGAGAGAGAAAGAGAGAGAGAGAGAGAATAAAGAAATGCAATATGAACTGTTTTAAGTCTGTGATGTTTGGGGATGGAAATAACCAGGGACCACTCACTCATCGACTATACTGCTTTATTCTGTATACAGGGTCATAGGGGGGGGCTGGAGCCTATCCCAGAAGTCTAAGATCACGAGGCGGGGAACACCCTGAATGGGGTGCTAATCCATCATAGGGCACACACACATTCACACACTACAGGCAATTTGGGAATGTCATTTAGGCTAATCTGCATGTCTTTGGACTGTGAGAGGAAACCGGAATACCCGGAGGAAACCCACCAAGCACAGGAAGAACAAGCTAACTCCATGCACGCAGACCCCGAGATGGGAATTGAACCCGGAACCTGGAAGTGCAAGGCTACAGTGGACCACCCGATACGATATTATCATGATATCTACAGTAGGTGGTGATTAGATTTTTTTTTTTTTTATAATTTATAATGTTTTTAATTCTTATTTAACTTCCATTGAAAAATTCTATTTTGCTATTTATTTCATCGTAGAGAAATCTCTCTCTTTAGGTCACAGCCAGTTGTGTAGGCATTTCACTGAACGTGATACTCTGTATGGTTGTGTACTAGTGATGCGCGGGTCGGGTATTTTTCCAACCCGCGGGTCCCGCTTTTATGAAATTATTTGGCCCGCCCCGCACCACTGTATCTATTTTTACAACCCGCCCCGCCCCGCACCCGCGAACATTAAATAGACATACTTTTTTTTTTCTTTTAATGATGTAAATTCCCGACCTCAATTTCTCAATTTACCAGACGACCCGCGCATCACGATTGTGTACGTAACAAATAATACTGAATAATATTCATTTCTTCCTGATTTTTGTTACAATTTTAAAACCTTGACTCGTTAAACAAAAAAGTTATCATAACTCTACATCTTTATACTTCGAACGCGTTATTCAACAGCTTCATAACTGAACTGGAGTAATTAAATGTAGCCCATTCTTTATACAGTTATTAGTTTAACATTACAAAAAAGCTTCAAATACAAGAGTTTAAAAATTTGACTTAACTGCGAAATACATTATACAAACCTAAAAAGTTTTGACTAAGCGGCACGTATCCACATAATTGTTATGTGATATTCGCAAATAATTAGGCAATTAATTTGCTTCTACCACAAGGGATGTTGTGCTGCCTGGCAATGTGTAAATAGCTTAGAGTGCGCCACTTGTAGGATTATAATGGAACGGAAACAAAGCACATATAAATAAAAAATAAATTTTTAAGTCAGTGCGTCAATACATGATTTGCCACAAAAGAATTGCGAATATATCGTGACATCGCTACATTGATCTGTAGTGATCTTCATTAAAAAAAAAACATGGCTTTGTTCCTACGTTACGTTGGCAATATTCCTACGATCAAAATACAATACTTTATAACTGGGAAATAAAGCGATTCAATCAGGAGATTCTAAAGGCCAGCCATTCATCATGTAGCTTTTGATTTTAGAGAAGATCATGTCTGACAAGCTCTAAAACGCATTTAGTTACTGTACTGCTGCTGAGTATAGCCATATGAGCAAAAAAGAAATTTCAGCACTCTGGTTATATAAAAACCTGTTTTAGCACTGTCTTATCACTTGTGATTTGTACAAAAGAAGGGCAGCATGCAATGATTAGTTATTTTGTGGTCTGAGGGTGTACCTGGTGCTGAACCAACTCACGGAAAAGCATAAATAGAAGCATTTGGATATCTGCAAACAAAACTTCAAGGGCCAGTATTGGAACATATCAGGAAAAAGGTTCAGCAATCAACAGCGCTCATTATAGTGAGATGCTTATTAATTAACTGTAGCCAAAACTTGAGATTAAACGCAGAGGATTGCTATCTATGGGCTCAGTGATCTTGCATGATCTTGCAGTGACCTTGAATGACGAAACTGTCAGTCTGTCGACACTGTCAATTTCACGTGTTTGGTCCCGTGAAAGCAGCCCTACCAGGATGAAGATTCACTTCTGACGAACCGAGCTCATGGCTCGCAGCTCAGCCTAAGACATTTTTTAATGAGGGAATACAAAAGCTTGTCAACAGATGAACAAAGTTTATTTAAAAAGCAAGGAGTTTAAAATCATACATTTGTCTTTTCTGAAAGTTAATTAAAATAAATTCTACAGCCAGAGTGCGGATAATTTTTGACTCATTTACATTGAATGCAAAAATTTACAGTATAGCCATTTACAGTATAGCCATTCTGCTCAATATAAACAAACTAAAATTATAACTGTGCATCATCATCATCTTCATGAAATTCCTATGCAGTATATGTTTAATATAAAGAAAGAACAACATCAGTCCTAATATAGAACCTTGTGGGATGCCTTATTATGAATAATGCTGAATCTCTCTTTAATCAAACTTAATTGTGATTCTCTGCCAAGTACACTTTAAACCTGTAAGGAACTTGTTTTAAATAGAACATACTGCTTATAAATAATAATAAAGCAGCTCCACTTTTAAAAGCAGAACATCAACAGAAGCCCCCACAGAACCTAATTACCATTAAAATGTACAATCTGTACAAAAAATGTGTTTTTTAATTCCTGGGCAAAATAGGTCACCTTTTTAACATGGACAAAATGCTATCTCAGATTAAATTGTAGACTGTTCTGGGTAGCATGCATGCATATGCATCGTGTGAAGTTATCATCATTTTCTTTAGTCGTCTCTTGATCCAACTAAATCCAAACCACATGTCCGAAAATAGCAAACAAACGATCTCCAGTTGGCGGCGTTATCATTCATTATTTAGCAAGTGTATTTTTTCCTAGTCTCTGACATCTTAACTCGGGTCATCATCTCTCCAGCTAATTGGGCCTCTAAATGAGCAATCAATTGGCTCTATTGACCTCTTTCACAGCTCGCTGCTCTGACCCACCGCTGCTCCTGACCTTTCCAGTCAAAGGCAGCGCTTCTGCAAACAGGACGCGTCTGTGACCTTTCTCCGGCAAAAGCCGGAGAGAGCGCACAGCCTTTAAATCTCTCCACCTCCATCTCACCGAACGCATCTCATGACAATCATGTATCATGAACACGACACCGATTTCCACAGGTCAAAGCACAATCCGTTCATTGAGCGGCACTGGCACCGGTAAAGAGACACGGTGCTCAAAGGACAGCAATTGAAAGGCAGCTCTGTGTTTTTCATAAAGCTGATAAGGCTTGGCCTTGTCTGGGAAATGAAGAGTACAGTGGAGAAAAGAAAAGGGAAAAAAAAAATCACAAAGTGGACTGATGCAGGGCAAATTAGTGAGTATGCTAATTCTGAATTATTCTAAAATGGACACGGGACATCCAGTGAGACATCCGGTGAAGCTAATAGGCATGTTTCAGTATTAAACTTTCAGATCTCAAGAGTCATCTAACCTTTTGTCAATGGTTAACATTTTTTTTTTACATTTGCTCATTTATGGACTAATGTAAGTCACTTTGTTAGAATCGTGTACAACTGGGACAGAATACAACCGAGCAGATGGTTAAGGGTCTTGATCTCAGCGTTGGATTTCTTAATGCCTAGTCTCGATATTCTTGCATAAAATGATGACAGTAAGGACAGAACGTGGGTAGCTCAGAGGTTGGTGATTTGATCCCGTCTAACCTGCGCCCATGTCTTCCCTTCCATGGTGTGTGTTTATGGGATTCTCCAAGGTTCAAAGTTTTCCTTATACCTCCCAAAAATTCTTAATTAGCCACACTAAACTGTCCAAAGGTCTGAATGGAAGAGTGTGTGAGTGTGAGATAGACTAACATCTCATCACATTCTGCATCAACATCACACACCCAGTGTTCCCAGCATAGTCTCCAGATCCAGAATGACCAGAATAAATAAAGAGGGGGTGTCGGTGGGCCTGTAGCCTATTTCAGGAAACTTAAGGTGTGAGGCAGAGTACACCCTGGATGGGGTGGAGGGGGGGGGGGGCAATTTGGGAACATCAGTTAGCCTACTCTGCATGTTTTTAGACTGTGGGAGGAAACCGGAGTACCTGGAGAAAACCCACCAAGCACGGGAAGTACACGAAACTCTAGGCCCGAGGCGGGAATCGAACCCGGACCCTGGAGGTGCAAGGCCACAGTGATCCCCAGTAAGTCACAGGGCCGCCATAAATAAAGATGAAATAACTAATCAACTACTAAAAAATAACTACAGAAATGTTCTCCCTAGACACATCTTTCCGAACAGAAGCTCTGTACACCAGGTTCTTCACACAACACTTGCTGGAGAATAAAATTGAAGTACAGCTCATTTATTTTGTTTTTCATTTTCATTGGTCTAAAGTAGGGGTTATCAAAGCTGACATTCAAAAGTCAGAATCTCAGATGTGAAATTTCAACAGATTCAACTAATTTATAGTTTAATCCTCTTTTTATTTGAGTGGTCAGTTTTTCACCTGCTGTTTTTTTTTTTGCTCACAAAACCCAGACTTTCAGCTCCATGTTATTGTTTCTTTCTTTTCCTTCTTTAAATATGGCGGGTGTAGGGGTTTGCAAGGGATTGAAGTGTACAAGTGTGCCTTGAAATGCACACTACATGTTTTCTTTGTTACATCCTTGTTTGAAAACAATAAAAAAATATATTGTTGATTAAAAAATGTCAGATTCTGATTTCTAGTCAAAGTCAAAGGATCTGTGATAAGCTTTATAAAAGACTAACTTTTATTAACTCATTTATAACTTATAAGCAACTTCCATTCATGTTTAGTGCAGTTCGAGGCAAAATACGTTCAAACCTAGTGGAAAATAATGCCACTGTTGGACTGCAGTCGGATGTTTAAACCAAAGAAAGTTTAACTTTAAATCAACTTACATCAAGTGTCAGAAAGATTCCAAGCTAGCACAAAGTAATGGCACTGTTTGCCTGCAAATTGTTGCTTGTGAAACTAAACAGCCAGACGGAAAGAATGAAGCTGGTTGGTTGCAGCATTCTGTAAAGTTGAGATTCGTCAACTCGCTCCGGCGTGAACGTGCATGGAAAATGTCAATATCAAAAGCGTGCTTGTTGTGTATATCCATTTAAAATTACAAACTTGAGCACGCCAAAGCTGTGGCACGTGAAGTTTTCAAAAGATGGTAAAAACACACAGCAGCATAGTTTGAGAAATGGCACAGTCTGACTGTGGTGTCTAAACATTGACACCAAAAAGGTGTATTTGGACCGTGACATCCTCACCGCACATGGGATGTGATGTACACTGACAGAAGACTCTAAAATCTCGCTGTTCTGTGGCCGCAGGTTTTGAGGTGTGGGCTGGGTCTGGATTGACTTTTTTACATTAGGGCTCAGAATCGTTTCCGAGAACACTTGACCTAGAAGTCTGGTTCATTTTGATCAGTGAGAAAACAATCATTCTGTGCTCTTGAACCCAAATCTGCTGTAAAAAGTGGTCTCGGGAAAGATACAGCGTACTCAGGCACAGACTCTCGTACCTGACAATGGAAGCGGCCGTGATTTTATCAGTGCCATCTGTTTTCTCCAAAATCTCAGGTTGTGCGATCTCATCCTCTGGCTTACAAATCCATAGCTGATAAAGTAGGAATTGGTTAATTCTGCCACCTGCTGTATCGGAGAGGGTAAAAATGCAACTGTACCCGAGTACGGAGAGCAAAAATAATGTGAACGCTGGCAAGTGGGGGTGTTTGTGGGTCGGAGGTGGCAATCGTTCCTCTGCATGGTTTGTGAAAACGCCTTGGTTTGAGGCAAAGATTCTTTGTCGTTGTTGATTTCATTGTTGTTAATCTGCCTTGAGGGTAGAGGTTTTATCTCAGGATAAGGGCGTCTCCTAAAACTGTTTATCTGATACCTCTCCAAATGTGTAAGTTTAATTGTGTAAGGGATGTTATATAGAGCGTTAAAGAAAACTGTAATTTTCATAAAATTGGATGCATGGCATTGTCCAAGATGTATTGGTACGCTAAAGGATTAAGACTGCCCTTTACTAGGGATTAAGGGCCCCACAGAAGCACATTGCATTCAAAAAATAAAATAAAATAAATCATAGAAATTGTCTCATAATTCTGATTTAATATCTCATTCAGTCATGATTATGAGATAGTAAGTCATAATTATCAAAAGAAAAAGAAATTGTCTCATAATTATGATTTAATATCTCATTCAGTCATGATTATGAGATAGTAATTCTTCATAATTATGAGACAATTTCTTTTTCTTTTGATAATTATGACTTACTATCTCATAATCATGATTGAATGAGATATTAAATCATAATTATGAGAGAATTTCTATGATTTTTTTCTTTTGAAAATGCAATGCACTTCCGCAGGACCTTGATTGAAAAACCTAAATTCAATAATTACCAGGTTTGTCCAAATACCTTGTCTTTATAGAGTATACCTTCACTGTACAGTGTGCCTGTTACACCTGATGCACTGCATTCACTGTATCTCTGATCAGCACAGAAGCAGGCTAAGGACACTTCAAACACAAACATTTACCCAATAACAAAGAAAAAAAAGCAATGCACAGGATTACTACATCAATAACTAAACCATCTTCTTCTTAGGATCAACGTTATGAAGTATAAAACTCGTTAAACCCCTCTCTTTAAGCACTGGATCTAAATCTAAGACACTTACCTCTTATATAGTCGAGCTTGGTGTTTTTCAGTCATCCAGTCACCCGCCTGAAGTGTATTATAAACATTTTCATAATTAATATTTTCTTACTCTATTTACAATTCAATTCTCAATCTAGCGTTGTAATTATAACGTTTTAGAAAAGTGATTTTTCTTTGTAGTAAAAAGAATTAAATAAAAACCGTAATAATTTTGTTCAGGCACTGCGCTAGAAGGCTATCCGGGGTCCTGCTCTGACAGTGAGACAAGATGGCGGCGCCCAGCAGAACGCAGGTGTTATCGCTCTATCGGATGCTTTTAAGGGAAAGCCACAAATTCCCTTCGTACAATTACAGGTAATGGTGAAAGACTATATTACAGTTTTTCTGTTGCCGTGACGGGTAGTGGAATAAGTGACGTTTTGTGCACAAACAGATAGCACGAGATCATTGGGTGATACGGTTATGGAGCTGTTGGTGGATTAAAGTGGTAGGATTCAAATTAATAAGATGTTTAAGACAGATTTTTATCATTAATCTGAGGGGACTGGTTTGTGTTTCTGAAAGCGCAATGTGCACTGACATTTAGAATAACAGTGGTCGTAATGCACGCTCATATTGTGACGTCATTGGTAAACTGCAAGGTCACGTGGCAGAGATTATAGCCACCTGTAGTGTTTTTTTTTTTGTGTGTGTAGAAATGTGTAGTTGTTGTTACTTAGTTGTTGATCAGACTGCCAGCCCTGATCTAATCTTTTGGCAAATCAAGATTGGAATCAGTTTCGATTGCGATCAGTAGTCAAGTTTAGAACAGTCAAAAATCTGACTTTGGCAAATCTGAACTAAACCACTTACAGAGATGTTTTGAGATCAGATTCGAATACGATTCCTAAAGACATATCTCAGTCTGAAAGCGCTAACCGACTAAATCAGATTTCAAACTGCCCCTAACGTCTCATGTCACACACCGCAGAAGTTCCCACAATCAACGTAAATATGACCTGTTGTTATACGTCACACAACACTAGGTTAAAATTCTAAATAAATATGAGAAAATAGGCTAAAATCTGATAAACCTTTAGTTCTTTACATATTAATTTGTGATTCATAATTTATGTTTGCATTTGAGGTGCTATTATGTTGGAGTTTCTTTATGATCAGTTTGTGTGCATTTCGGACATTAGCAGGCAGCACAGCATCCTAGAGAATAATTTGCTACGTTTGTTTATAATTGTAACAAAACCTAAAGAAAAAAAAAAATATTGGGATATTTATAAAATTTCAATACAGATGTAATCAGCATCGAGGTATCGCTGTATCGTATCGTTCGGTTCACATCACTAATAGTTACAAAGTGCAGGTGGAGTTCTAGTTCTCTGAAGATAATCCTCTGAAACAAGGCTTGCATGATCTTCAGGCATAACCTTTTAAGGAAATGTGAATATTTAGGGTGTCCATGTGAGACCTTCTACAACAGAGAGTTTTGCAAACAAATCGCTCAAATGTGTTAACCTGACATCAGAAAAAGATTGGAAGATATCTAGTAAGGATTTTGTAGAAACAGTGTCATTGATGTGACATTTAGTTTTAAGTAGTCTTCTTTTTGGAGATTGATAGTAAAACATGAGCGTATGCTCTTCAGCAGAGCTTAAGTTAAAATATAAACTCAGATCTGTATTTGACGAGTGTGAGAATCGATCTAGTTGAGACCTTTTTTTTTTTATGCATCCAGATAGAGATTAAATTAAAACGTCAAGCGCCTCGCAAGCAAAGTCCTGCAGAATCTCACACGTTGAATTAGTTCATGAATTCGTCGCCTCGTCACATGTTTAAAAATCCATTTTCGTGCGTTCCACTAAGTCGACACTCTGATGCGAGACGAAAGCGTGGAAAATGAGGGAACCGGCAATTAAGTACTCCACACACGCAGCGTGAGCACGGTGAGAACTCAAACTAGCCGCTGTTTGTCGAGATTCTCATGGAGAAGACGATTAATCAGAGCTGGAGTGAGATGAGAGATGAACATGCTGAGGCAGAGATAGCTCTGTATAACCTGTGGCTTATGAAATAGTCTGGCACGGCAGGCGAGCAGGGTTTATTACTGTGTGCGGTGCTGCTTTGTGCGCATAAAACAGAGTCTGCATCCTGTCTGTGTCTGTGTGCGTATGTATGTGTGAGTGTGTGTGTGTGTGTGCGTTCTTGCAGACGATAACTGCTGAAACAGCATGTTGTGGTTGGCAAATAGCCTGCATCGATGTTGAGCTGCAGAAACATGGGAGGTGTTGGTCATATTTCCACCTGAGGGAGTGCGATTTTTAACGTGTGTGGTGATGTGTGTGTGAAAACAAAGGTATTGTTATCATGGAGAGTAACATGAATCTAATGTGAAAGCACATTGGCGTGATTTAGAAATGCTCATAGATCTGGGAATTGATTAAATGCAGTTAAGAATTTAACTGACTAAAAATATAATAGGTTCATCGATGGAGTTTATTTTCTGCGCCGTGGTAACCATGGCAACCTGGCTGTAATCTAATGTTAGCTAGATTACAAATCCTTACTAGAAAGTGTTCTAAAACTGAGTAGAATGAACATGTCTCGGTGCGATAATGAGAGAGAGAAGGAGACAGGAGAAAAACGCAAGATTGTGCTGCAGGAACTGTTTCAGTAAAATAAACTGAGAAGGAATTAAATGTCTGATTACCGTTAGTGATTAAGCGCGTATTGATCGAATTCGATTATAGATAGAATATTGCGATTCTATAAGTATCATGATTTTATAAATATCCCGATCCAATATTGCATTTTCAAAATTATTTTGTTACAATTTTAAGACCTTGAACTTATTATTTTTTTATTGAGTCATAACTCAAAACTTTCATATCTTAGCTTCATTAACAGACCATTTGTTTTCTCACTTAAAAAAACAAATGCAGCATTTAAACAATACACACTAATTTCAAATATAAGAGTTTAACATTTAACTTCAAAAATGTTAAACAAAAAAGCAAATTTCTTACTGAGCAGCACGTAGCTATCATTAAATTATTGTTTCTAAACAAACTTTGCTAATAATTTACTCCTACCACATGGGATGCCAGTGTGTGAATAGTTCATATTGTAACACCTGTAGGATTCTAAAGAAACAGTAACATTTTACCACCCCCTCTATTCTTCTCGCAGAGTTTGGAGAAAAAAAGGCAGATTGAAAGCTTTTAACGAGCACGACTTTTGATAATGTAACGGCATAAAAATGCGTTTCTGTTGTACCGCTCAGATCCTCGTGCACTCTGCACATAACAAGTTATCTCCAACTTGATCGGTCGTGTCTGATCAAGCTGAAAACCAGACAATTCCAGTTACTGGCTGATCAACCGGTGCATCTCTGTCATAAACTAGCGTTAGTACCCGTCGTTGATGGGAAAATAGTTTGTAGAGAACTCTCTGCCTAACTTGATACACGTAGTCCCCGACTTACGAACATTCATATTACGAATTTCCTCAAATACGAACAGACTGCAGATCTATGAACATTCATACAGTAGATGCAAAGAAGTCACAAGTAACTCACGAGTATTGTAAGAATAATAGACAGTGCCATGCACAAGATACCAATATTTACAATTATATATAACATTTTCAGTGTGTGAGTGACTGTATAAAATGTCTAAAGTCCGATAGATTGTTCAGAAGGGTTCGAGAAAGTAGTCGAACTCACCGGTTTCAATGAATCAGTCCGGGAACACGATGATAGAAAATGGCTGTCCTGTAAAGCTGTTTAGATGGTGAATAATCCTAATTTCGGAAAATCCTGGAATTCCCAGTCCAATCTAGTGGAAAACAGCTTTAAGACAAACGGGGATCCAGGATTCCCTTTGCGATTTAAAGGCGCAGGGACACCATTGTTACATTTCACATTAATTTCCTTAGGCGCGGTTATGGTTTTTGGCCACATGATGGCAGTTTGGGGAAAGGGGACAGACATTTAGTCAAATGGATTGGTATGGTATTGGTTTATTCGTGTCAAAGTCGTATAAGACTTGCTTTGTTGGACTTACAAACAAATCGGTCTAAGGAACGTGCTCCCAAAATGGAACGTGATGCATGTATATAAAATTTAAATAAGTTTTTACACATTTACAACATGTACTGGGGATTTAACCTACTGTAGGACCTTCTGATCAGTATTACAAGTCCTTTTCCACTTGTCTCCCCCTGCCCTAAATGTACAGTATGTTTTTTTTTTTTTTTTTTTTTCATATCTTTCATATTTTTCTGCTAAAAACAGCTCATGGATATGCTGAGAACGAATCAGTATGCAACCTTTAATATTCCGAAGCTCGAGGCCAGAAATCTGTGTAACACGAGACTGATTGTATCTTTTATTTTCAGCGTACTAAGACTGTAAGATTTGTCTCTGAACAATGAAATATTCCCAAACCCTGTGGAAGAACTCAAACTCCTTATTTCTCGGCCATGCATTATGAATCACCCCATTTGATTATGTAACAGTTTGGTTCTTAAAGTTTAGGCCTGTGTTGTGTTTGTTTTTCCTTTGCACCTTGTCAATGGGGAGAAAGGACAGTATCAACAGTATTTTATAAAACTAAGCTTTTTTTTTTTTTCCTCCTCATGAATCTTCAGTTCTGTTTATTTGAAGTGTCATGAAAGCTATTTTCATTTTGCTGAAGTGTCTGTATGCACGTCGGGCTTTTACTGTACTCCAGGAGATGAAACCCGCTGTGGGCTCGGTCTGCTCTCGGAGCCGGCGCATTGTGTCGTAAAATCTGCTAAATTATTCAGAGCCATTATTCACTGGGTGGAAATACCGGGTTTCGAGGAGCCATTGGAGAGCGTGATATACCTTCAGATGATGGGTTGTTTACCTTCATGCTTAGAGCCTCAAGCATCAGCCGGCAACAGGATGTGAACAGAATATCTTAGATTTCTAAGGAGAGCTAGCACGAGAGAGAGAGAGAGAGAGAGAAATAGTAATGATGCAGTGCTAGCGTAAAAAGGAGAGACGGAGTGAATGGGAGACAGAAGGAGGTACGTAACAGATGGAAAGCCGACAAGAGGGAGATTTTTTCTGAATTCTGTTTCAGGTTAAGGAGCTGACTGATCTTCAGAGACGCGACTAAGACGTAAACAGAGGTGCAGAGACTCGGGGGAGAAGGATGGGCTTCAGCGATGTTACATATACTGCTGAATCATGGAAGTAGGGCAGCTCTTGCGTAAAAACCCTCCCCTCCTCCTCCTCCCCTGAGCCGCGTGCTTCTGTACTCGAGATGTCTGCGCTGCCTAAATAACTCATCAGGAAAGAAATCCTGCACACAGAACACACTCGCATGCTTTTACTGATTTCAACGGAAATCAGATTGGTTTGGTTTTGAAGGAGATTTGTGACTCGATCAGATCTGGTCCACATTTTCCTCCACGTCTACTAAGCCCCGCCCCCAAAAACACGAGTTTACCTCAGAATTATCTCAATTTACCTCAGAATTATCTCAATTTACCTCAGAATTATCTCAATTTTGCCTCAGAATTATTAACGAGGTTGTGGAAGGATGTTAGGGTTGTGTCTGTAATGACATACCGTACAAACATGTTATACGTACTGATAAAGCACAAGCGTGTACAAATCAATCCCACCCTCGAGTGAGGTTTGAGAGATAGAAACACCAGGCAGGGATATTGCAGATAGTTCTGATAAAGCCTGCGTATGGCACGGGTCGGAAGATGGAGAAGGGCGTCAGGACCTGAAGTCCTCTACCTCTCCACGCCCTCCATCCACCCCCCACCTCCCCCTCCCGCTGGGAGCTGAAGCAGCAGTATGTTGATTCTCATTGCCCTTCGAAATTTCCTCCCTTCATTTCTCCCGTCTGCTGTTTCTATTTATCCGTCATCTGAGGCCTTAATGACTTCAGTGGTTTTAATAGAGTTTGTGTTTCTATCTGTTCCCCGCTGGTTTCCCCCCATGATCCTGAAGGTCTAGCCATGATTAAGGCTGAAGGTGTATGTATCCATGTGTGTGCGTGTGAGCGTGCGCGTGTGTGCATGTGTGAGCGTGCGTGCACCAGGTTGCATTCTGGGATTGTGGTGCCCTCCACACCTTTCCCCTCCTTTCTCTCCTCTCACCTTCTCTCTCCTTTTCCATCTTCATCTCTCTTCTCTCCTTCTCTTGTCTCTCTCCTTTCTCTCCTCTCCATTTCCGTCTTTATTTTTCTCCTCTCCACTATTCTCCTCTTTCTTTTCTCCCTTTGTCTTCATTCTTCTCCTCTCCTCCCTGCTCTTGTCTTCTTTTATCTCTTCTCCTATCTCTTTTGTTTTCTTTGCTCTCCTCTCCACTCTTCTTCACTCTTTTGCTCCTCTCTTTCTGTCCTCATTTCTCTCCACTCCACTCTTCTCTTTCCTTTTTCTTTTTTGCCTTATTTTATCTCCTCCCCAGTCGTGTCCTCTCTTCCCTCTTCAGTTTTTATTTCTCTCCTCCTACCTCTCTACTCTTCCTCTCTTTTCTCTCTTTTTCCTCTATATTATTCTCCTCTGTTCTCTCTTTTCTTCTCCCTTCTGTTCTCATCTCTCCTCTCCTCTATACCCTTTCTCTCTCTTTTTTTTTTTTTCTCCTGTCCCTTTGTCTTCATTTCTCTCTTCTCCTCTCTTCTTGACTTCACTGCTCTTTTCTTTCCTCTCCATTCTTCCCTTTACCTCTTCTCTCCTATCCTCTCATTTCCTTTTGTCTCTTTTTCTTTCATTTTCTGTCTTCTTCTAATATGTCCTGTCTTCTTCTCTTTTTTTCTAGCTTCTCCTCACATCTTTTATCTCTTCTCCTTCCTTTCTCCTCACCAACTAAGTTACTTAATTGTACAAGAGGTTTTCTACGAGTGCTGATAATACACAGTAACGGCATGGGGATGTTTACCTATACGTATCACTCAGTGTCCCAGGTGTTCCAACAATCATTGAATGGCTTCTAAGTCATTCAGAAGCACCTCTGTGTTGTTTTATTTACTCCTCAGGTGACCTAGAATGCTAAGTAGCTTCTAACACAAGGCTGAATCTCAAATCCCTCTCTAAACCCTGATCAAGGGCTCTACTTGATGTGTGGGACTTGAAGTGGATTGTGCGCCCTATCCCACTAGATTTTCATTTAACCCTATTTGGGATTTAATCCCGGAACTCAGAAGTTAACAGAGCTGATATTCTAAAGCGGAGTAAGTGGAAATATAAAGAGAAACTTACAAGATTTACAGGACTGTCCGCCACCTCCAGGGTTTATTCTCCCCACTTTTGGCTACATAGGAATGTAAGAATCAAAACTACTTTTACCCCTGTTAATTACAATAACTGCCAGTCACTGTCAACTCTCGCTGCGCTCTCATGCCTACAACCAGACTATCAGCCGTGCTGATATTCATCACAACAGCACTTCCTTTCATGTGATATTGCTCAATAGTATAGGTAAGAAGTTAGATGTTGTTAGATAGTACCAGTACAAATTTTAAACTACTTTCACCCTGTTAATTAAAGTAACTGTTAGTCAGCAACTCTCGCTGCGGTCTCGTGCCTACAACCGGATCACAGCCATGCTGATATTCCTTACAACAGCACTCCCTCTCATGTGATATTGCTCAATAGTGTAGGTAAGAAGTTAAAACTACTTTTACCACTGTTAAGTATACCAACTGTTGGTCGCCAACTCGGACTGCACCCTCGTGCCTACTACCGGATCATAGTCATGCTGATATTCATCACAACAGCATTCCTTCTCGTGTGATATCGCTAAATAGTAATTTTAAACTACTTTTTTCCCTGTTAATTACACTAACTGTCAATCACCAACTCTCGCTGCGCTACCGGATCATAGTCATGCTGATATTCATCACAACAGCACTCCCTCTTGTTTGATATTGCTTAATAGTACCAGTAAGAATTTAAAACTACTTTTACTCCTGTTAAGTACACTAACTGTAGGTTGCCATTTGGCCATATGCTGATATTTGTCACAACAGCACTCCCGCGTGTGATATTGGTTAATTATGTCATTCTTGGTTGTGTTGAATATCATTCTTGACTGTGTTGTTATATTTGCTCAAATGATTACATTTGGTCTTATTCAAATTCTTTTAATACGACAGAAAGAGAGAGAGACCTATCTTGCAAGTCTCCACTCCTGTCTTTTCTGATCTCCTCCAGTTCTCATCTCCAGCTCCTCTATTCCTTTGCCAATTTTCACACATAACCGCAGTACCTCTGACCCTGCCCGGCTCACGTAGCCTTTGAATTCTGTCAGTGGCTAGAATCCGTCTGGTTAATAATACATGCCTCGTGTGTTTCCTGCTGAAGTTCTTTTTAAATATTAAGGAGCTTTAATTGGTATCACATCGCACACAGTGATGAACCTCGCGTCCTGTTTGTCAGGCCACTGCACTGCATGTGTAGGGAATTTGTTGCGCTTGTGTAACTGTTCACGGGTTACGCTGCTGAACACGTCGGAGATGAAACAGTTTGATAGCAGATTCGTCTATTTATTCCATACGTGTGATTCACTTCGTGTTCCTCACCACCCCTCAGCTGTTCAGTGAGTATAAAATGTCAAATCTGTTTGTTAAAGACAAAGCCGAACACGCTTCGTCTAAATCCGTTTGCTGACTAAGAAGCCTGCAGGTCAGTTTCCAAAGAGCACGCCATGCTGTTTATGTGTCCAGCACATGTTGCTCGCCCTGAAGCCAGGCTCTTTGGAAGGCGCGTTACGGCTGTCTGTTTGAGGAAGGGGCTACACGTCACTGCAGCCGATGAATCAGGATGCATTCCTATGCTGATGATGAACAACTAGGACATGGACTGAGAAGACACATGGTGTGAAATGTTAGCATAATCACCAGTTTACATTCTGAAGTCTCATATTTTGCCAACAGAAATATGGTTCCTCCTTTATAGTATCTGAGCGTTCAAGTCAATCCGGGACTTGTGATGATGAAATTTCTCATGAATGTACAACGCGGTGATGAGACTCATAGCCGCAGTAAAACATTTGAACGGTGCAATTGACTGAGCTGTGTCACTGATGATTTATTTAAAAAATCATTGAATCTCTAATCATTAAAGTTAATAAGTATTAAAAATAATTTTAACTATTACAAACTTATAAGCATTGTAGATTTTATTTCATAGTAGAATTGTAAGGCTAATAAGTAATTAGTGTAATTGAAGTTCGCTGATAACGTTGCTGCACCACAGCTCCAGGTTGCATCAGGGTCTCTGCTTTTCTCCTGTTTTACCTCCTTGAAAAATATGGCAGCAGGTGGACTGTAGAGCTGTGTGAATTAATCAGTTATGCAGTTTAATCCAGTTTGTGTTGGTCGATTCAATGAATTGTATCGATGAGTCAGTTTTGGATTCGAAATCGAGTTTTAAAGTACTGGAGTAAACTTACAAACGCTTAAAAGGTCCAGAATTGAATTAAAAATATACCACAGAAAACTTAACCCGCTTCCATCTTCTGCAAAATACTCGCGTTTTGCAAGAGTATCGCTTCTTCTTTTGAGTTAATGTTCGGTTTTTGCAATATACCGCCACCTACTGGACTGGAGTGCGGAGCAGAAGATTGACCCAAAAAAAACATTATTGTGTTGTATAAACCATGACATTTAAACAATGAATAGTTACACATAATTTTATTGTTGGTAGATAATATATTTTAGGGATGGGAATCACCAAGGACCACTCGATACCAAGGTGCCGATTCGATTTGTATTGCGATTTTGTTAGTAATGCGGTTTTAAAAAAATATCCCGATTTGATATTATTTATTTTTTAGATGTTACAATCCTGAAAACAAACTTATAAATATTTTTTTCCTACCGCACAACTTACAACGCTGCCTGCCAATGTGTGAATAGTTTGGAGTGCACTACCTGCAGGATTATCGAGGAATGGCAACTTTTTACCACCTCAAATGCAAACATACAGAGGGGCCCAAAACATTTATACACTCTTCAACAGTTTTCTGTGACCTTTTTTTAACCTCGAATTGAATTATGAAAGCAGTGTACAGTATAGTCTTATGTTTCCTGTAACAATGTCAGTAGTCGCACCATTGTTGATGCTGTCATGTGACCGTGAGAAGGGAGCCAAAGAAAAGAGGCAGGCGGAGGCACGGTTTAATTTCGAGCCATGCAATAGAAAAAAAACTGAAGTACTGTATCATACGGAGCAATCCCACTGGACACTCTAGTCAATGTTTTTCATACAGGAGTTCGCCGAAACCAAATAAAATTTTTATTTGTCACATACACAGTCATACACAGTACGATATGCAGTGAAATGCTTATTTCAAAGGTGCTTCTGGATGGTGACCACTTTGAGCACCTAATGTGATTGCGTAATTCCAACATGACTTACAGCTACCCTTGTACGTTTTTATAAAAGTAGTAATAACATTTTTATGCACATGTTTTCATATTCAAGTGTGTTCAAGTAAATTTTTTGGGCCTCTCTGTATAAATGACAAAAATTCATTTAAAAAATCGATTTTGGTGTAATTGTGGCGATACAGGTAGTCCCAGATTTACGAACGAGTTCTCTTCTGGGACGACGTTCGTAAGTCGGATTTGTTCTTAAGTCCGACAAAGTGAGTCTTATACGCTTTAGACATGAATATACAATGTAAAGCATATCAATCCACTTGACTAAATCTCTGTCCCCTTTCTCCACACTGCCATCATGTGGATGTCATCCTGGACGGCATTTTGTCTCCGAGCTGTTTTCCACTGTATTGGACTGTGAATTTTCGAAATAGTGGTATCTGGTGCACTGCAGTGTCTATTTTTTGTGCAATACACATGAGCTACTTCCGTGATTTGTTCGCATCTACAAGTATTCGTACAACCGCGGTCCATATCTGCGGAAATTCATAACTCAAATGTTTAATTCAGGGACTTACTGTATATGAATTGCTATATAAAAGAATCACCGAATATTTTTTTCCCCACCATTTCTACTAGATTTAGTAAGTCTGCATAGTCCAAAACCTGTGAGAAATAACGCTGCTTGAGACAAATCAGGCAATTAACATTAGTGCTATTGAATGGAATCGACTCGGAAATCACAGTGCGCAAAAATCAAATCAAATCGACAGTCTACCTGTGACTCTCGGCTCTAGTGGACTGAGCGTTTTAACGCCCCGAGGTGTGTGCGCCTGGAATCAATTCGCCATTATCCTGACTAAGCTAAAGCGATTAATGAATTTTATTTTCTGTAACAGATTAGACGTGCTTCAGATAGGTCGACAGCAAATTAGGACAACGTTTAGTGTAGTGGACAGCGACATGGGCCCGTTTTATATTAGAGCTGACACCGGGTGAAATTCAGACCTTACAAATGCACATGATGAGTGCTTCAAAGCCCTTGGCTCATTTTCGTGTAGCTTTGAACCACCTGTCAGTCAGAATGACTTACATTTGGCTTTATATCCATCAAACTGCTGCAGTTTTTTCCCCTGTTTTTAGGCGGCACGGTGGTGTAGTGGTTAGCACTGTCGCCTTGCACCTCCAGGGTCCGGGTTCGATTCCCGTCTCTGTGT
>JAQQZT010000033.1:28957806-28971085 GCA_030068275.1 Clarias platycephalus | reverse complement strand
ACTTTGTATTGGTCTTTCACGTGGAATTCCAATAAAATTGATTCATGTTTGTGGCTGTAATGTGACAAAATGTGGAAGAGTTCAAGGGGGCTGAATACTTTTGCAAGCCACTGTATCCTTACACTGGGTTACTAACTAAGTACCATCTAACTTTACTAACCCTTACCAACACTGTTGGAAAGGGATTTTGACACAGTACTGTATATTCACACACCTGCTCACTATTGGGGGCAATTTAGAGGCACTAACTCACCCACCAGCTGGTTTTTTGGGAGGGGGAGGGATATCGAAGAACAACCTACAAACCCTGACCGGGTTAAATCCGGGTAAAGGCATATGGACTCCTTCTTTTGATCAGTAAGATAAAGGGTTAGCAGACTCTAACCTAGTGGTTAACTAGCCAGCTATCTATTCGAAAAGCAATTACTGTTTTACCACACCGCGCTGTGCTGCGTTGTGCTCCGAACACTTTAACACTTTATGATTTATAAGATAACCCCCTCCAGTAATGCCTAGGGATATCAACAGCGTAAGTGTGCTATTTTGCAATATTGATGTGTCCGCTCTTTCAGAATGCACTTTAGTTAGTCTAACGAGTCTAAAAATCTGCAGCCGCGGGTAGCGGCCCGTGCCACAGCAGAGCATCTCAGCGGGAAGCTGCTCCAAATAGAGTCCCTAATGGACTTCATGTCAGTTTCCAATCAGGCTCTGCTGTATTTTCATCTGACCCATGGTTTTTCTAATTTTGACATGTTTACCAGCACCGATTTCTCCTAAGTTTTGGCCGTAACTTTTAGACAGACAGCTGAATAGAGAGAAATAAGGGTCGGAGTTGTGTATTTATTTTATTTAGGCATTCTCACTAGAACGTGTGGAAAGAACATGATAAACAAGAGCATATCTGAGCTTTCAGCAGCGAGTCAAGTCTAATTGATTCACGTCGTCTCGACTGTCCTCCTTTTTGATTCATTTTTATGCCGCTCGCTCCCGGCGGAGCAGCGGCGGTATATTTCCGTAAAGCAAGAACGAGTCCGACTTTTGGCAGCGGCGGTAAATCTGGCCATGGAGAGTTGAAGGACTGTAGCATCGTGCGTAAGTATGTTACCTTGTTATATAATCAGTTTAATGCCGAGGGGAAGCCTTAGTCGTTTCTGGATACCAAAATAATGGTTATTTATTAGTTATTTATTTCTCACAATCGTCAAGCTGGTTGTTTTGTATTTAACTGTTGAGGTTTGTGCGGAAATATCAGAAGAAAAATGATCCAATCATCCAATCCAAATTTAAGATTATTCATTGGTCGTGGCTTCAGCAGCTGGACCGAAGGCCTTAGACATTTTAGTACCCATCAGTGTAACCAATGAGTGACTGTGGAATGAATTAATCTTGATTTCCAATGGATATGCCCATTTTGTGGGAGGAAAAAAATCCCTCAAGGCTTTTTAAAAAGGTCCAAGATCTAGCCCTCACCACAAGTGAACAGACTAATAACGAGCCGATCTTGAGTCATGCAATCACATATTCTAGTCTCCGAATGTTTAAGATCCTAATTAATTAGATTCTGATTTTTTTTTAATTAACAGATGCTCATCATATAATGGAAAGCTGTCTTCGTAAATAAAAAAAAAACATCTGAAACATAGATGGAGATATCTGATTTTTAATTCTGAGATCAGAGTAATCAGAGAAAATTGCTTGTTAAACATTTTTATAGATTTTTTTTTTTTTTAATCAACAGGTGTTTTTACAAGGGCTGTTCACGTCAAACTGGCACTTTTGATTGTGCAGAAAATAGTTATGAGAGTTAAAACTCCCTTCATAGTATTTCTCTGTATAATCTCCAGCTACACTAATGCACTTGTCCCAGTTTCTCTAGTGCTTTGGGAACAAAGTAGAAAGTTTTTTTTAGTATAAAGGGGCTGTGAGGAGACTGAATGTCTGAAACGCTGGCCTCCCAGGAACTCCTTAGCATTTACATTTAGGCATTTGACAGACGCTGTGTTTCGAAGTTTCCGTCATTGGATAGATCCTTACACTGGGTTACTAGGTTACTAACAAAGTACCATCAGCCAAACACTGTTGGGATGGTTTTTGTTTTGTTTTATTTATAAATTTTTTTGGTGGGGGTTTAATGGCCCAAACATGTGGAAACCACTTGGAGCGAGGTAAGAAATGTACGGGGGATGTGGCAATAACTCCCAGCCGGGTTGCTGCGAGAAAAATAGAGTCGTCCTTTACCGGTTTCAATAAACCAGTTCGGGAGCACGATGATAGAAAATGTCTGTCCTGTAAAGCTGTCCTAAAGGTGAATAATCGTAAGTTTGTAAAATCCTCAACAAAACAGAGTTCACAGTCCAATACAGTGGAAAACAAATGGCTCTAAACAAAATGGCATCTGGGATTCCCCTCGCAATTTAAAAGCGCAGAGACAACAATGTTACTATTTCACATGAGATATTCATTTCCTTAGGTGCGATTACGGTTCTTGGCTTGGTGTGGAAAAAGGGGACAGAGATGTAGTCAAGTGGATTGGTAGGCTTTACATTGTATATTTGTGTATAAGACTCACTTTGTCGGACTTAAGAACAAATCGAAGTTACGAACATAACTCGTTCATAAGTAGGGGACTACCTGTATAGATTTTTAATTGTTCAGACAATGTCGGTTTAATGAGCGAAAATTTAATCAGCATGTGTTATGTTAGCCATTTTACCCCCCCCCCCCCCCAAACATCTCTAAAATACAATACAAACCCTCCTCAACTCCCACAATCACTGGCTACCGTATTGTGCAAAATCGACAAAGTGACCAAAAAAAGTTCTGAGTGAAATGTTTCTGCTCTTATAAACTCCCTAGTGGACAAGGATTTTAATTTTGGTCTCATATATGTGAATGGCACTCACATGGTATGGAGGGTATGTAACGAGCAGCATAAACAGTAAATTTTCCATGTTTTGCACCGTTGTATATCGACTACAACTGCTCATTTATATTCACGGCACATTTCCCAAACACACCCGATCCATGTTAGTATCCCTGACTGATCTCATGTTTCTTTCATTATTCTAGTAAAGCGAATCTATAAAATGCATCCTAACTTTATTTATACTTTTCTACATATTAATCTAACTCCCTTGTGTGTCTGTGGCATCAGTAATTAAATCACTTCATGGCACGCTGTCAGTCTCTTCTTAAAACAAAGCAGGGCTGGTGAGTCAGTTAGATTAACCGCCGTCATCCTCGAAAATAGCCTCGATCCTGTGACAAATGTTTACACGAAAAGCACTACAGCTCTGGGAAGTGTTATTTCCAACTGGACTGGATAAATATGTCTTAAATAACGGAGTTTTTAGTATTAGTCATGTTCTTTAGGTCCTGATGATGAGGGAATCATGACGGTGATGATGATGATGAAGTGTCATGAGGCAAACAGCGATGATCCTGTGTCATCTGGTGGTGATGAAGGGCTTGCCAGAAAAATGATGATGATGGTCGATTCTGGACGGGAAGAAATGAAGTTTTCTGAGCTGTTAGAACAAGATGTGTGCATGTTAAATGAAGGCTGGATGTACATTTATTGTCATCAAAATGCAGCTGTAGATCATAGTTAAGAAGCGTGTTATTGAATAATAAGTATTATTATTTTTTAAATGTCACTTCAGCCTGTTTCCGTGATGCTGTGGGTTTTTATACACTGCCGCTCAAAAGTTTGGGATCACAAATTAGATTTTTTATTATTTATTTATTTTTTCTACAACAATACTGGGGATTTCAAAACTATAAAATAACACATATGGTGCTATTTTAAGACACTGAGGTCAGACTTTCTGGAATCGTTCTTGCAAGAACAGTATTGTTCTATTGTGTTTCCAAAACCCATCAAGCACCATGAGGACTCTCATGAAGACCTTCCCAGGAACACGAAATCAAAACTTTCCTTGCTGCAAGTTCATTTAGAGTCACCAGCCTCAGAAATCACCAGTTAACAAACAGCACATCAGGTTAGAGTCGTTATGAAGGCTTTACAGAGCATAAGTAGCAGATACACATCTCATTATCAACTGGTCAAAGGAGATTATATAAGATGTATATTTTGGACGCCTTCAGTATTGCTTTAAAGTGTAGAAAGAAATACAAATCAGGAACGACCATAGTGTTAGAAAGCGAGCGGTAGTGTGTGTGTATGTGGTTATAAAAATAAAAATAAATTATAATAAATGGATTGTCAAGTCTCTGACAGCTCATCCCATATTAATGCAAACCACATTTATTACTACAGTGCGGCCCATTGTTATTATTATTAAAAGCATTTAAATCAGCTGTTTGCTCATCTTGCTGCACTGTTATTTCATTTCTTATTCATGAGAAACGGAACAAACCCACTATACACCTATTAATGACTAGCGTTCTCATAACCAGTCTCACTGAGCAAGCTGCATTTAATTATTAATGTAAAGAAGATAAAATACTTCAGCCCTTTTCATGGTGACGATGAGGAACAGAAGAGCGTCGGGATTGACCCCGACTCCGTGCTTTCAGTGGGTGAAGCCGCACCAGTTTTATATTCATTACAACTTCTTTCTGTTTTTGCTCAGTTTTATTTGCCTCGCTGTACCGGATTTCCTCTTTCTGCAGGCTTTCCTCTCTCTCAGCGCTTTCCCGGCTCATCTTATGCATACTGATTTCTCTCTCTCTCACACACACACACACACACACAGCCACACACACTCTGTCCCTCTAGCATTCTCTCTTTAACACCATTCAGCTATTCTTGGAGCTTTGTCTCACCTGTGTGGAGCTGTGAAAATGAATCGCTTACTGTCTGAATATTGTTCAGACGATCACAATATTTCTGCTTTCAAAGGTACACATCCACATTTAAATGTTACCTGGTGTTTCTATCTTTCCTTTGTTTCAGTTCCTTTCTTTAATACAGCTGCCATCTTAATTTTTTTTTTCTTGTTTACCTTCCTTACATCCCTCCATTCTTCCTTCTTTCCTTTTCTTCAATCTTTCTCTCACCTTCCTTCCTTTTTCTTTCCTTCTTTCTCCGTCTTTCTTTTTTTCCACTTGCCTTCCTTCCCTTCTCTCTCCTTTACTTCCAGTTCCTTCCATGTGCCTCCATATTCCTTTGCTTCCCTTTTCTTTTCACCTTCACTTTTAATGGTCACTTTACCTTCTTTACTTTTTTACTTTTCCCTTCAGTTCTTTTATTTCTCTCCCCTTTCAATCACATCCCTTTCTTCCTCCCTGCACACCCTTTTTCCTTTCCTTTTTCCCCCTCTGAGTTCCTTCTCTTCATGTCGTTTCCCATTTCCGTGTCCATTCCTTCCTTCCATGTCCCTCCATTGTCTTTCAAGTCCCTTTACTTCCCCCTTCCCTCCCCTGCTCGTTGCTTTGTCTTTCATTTCAATTGTCACTTTCCTTTCTGTTCTTTTCCCACTTTTTCTCTTCTCTTTCTTTTCAATCACTTCCCTTTCCTCCTCTTCCTTTCAATTCAATTAAATTTAATTTTAATAGCGCTTTTAACAATGGTCATTGTCTCAAAGTAGCTTCACAAAATGTGAAGAAAATGTATAGAAGTGTGGATGAATGAGGGGGGAAAAAATGTGTTTAGATTGTCCCTGATGAGCAAGCCGAGGGCGACGGTGGCAAGGAAAAACTCCCTGAGATGGCAATAAACCTTGAGAGGAACCAGACTCAACAGGGAACCCATCCTTATCTGGGTGATAATGGATAACAGAAATTATATAACGACATCATGTGTGTTAGGCTGCTAGAAGTTCAGTATAACAAAAGTTGTCCTAGTTATCATGGAGTCCAGGGATGAGACAGCAGGTGCAGAGAACAGAGGGAGGTCTGGATCACTGGGAGCTCAGGAGCAGCATGTGTAGATCCAAACCATCATGAAGCAGAATCCAGCTGGAGGTGGTCCTTCTCTAGATGCCTCAGGATCCTCGCAGGGTCGGCCTTTGTCTGCTGAAGCTGGCACAATCTCCAGTTGCCTCGGGATGGGTAGAGAAAGGAAAAACAGGTGGAAAAGAAAAGAATTGGCATAGATGCTGGTCAGGATGTTAGCAACACTAGATAGGAGTGTTCATTTAGATATACGGGAGTCCGAGGTTATGTGATGAATTATTTGTACGCCAGATTATAGAGATGTGTCTTGAGTCTACTTTTAAACTGATAGACTGTGTCTGAGCCTCGAACCCTGTCTGGAAGGCTTTCCTTCTCTCTCCTCTTGATTAAGTCCCCTCATTTCCCTTCTCGTCCCTTCCATTATGTTCTTTTTCTTCCTCTTCCATTTCCTTTGTTTCCTCTCAGTCCCTTCCCACCCACCTGCTTCCTGACTTTCCTGTTTCTTTCCTTCTGTCCGTTTCCAGTCATGTACACACAAATCCTTTACTTTTTGTACTTTTTTTTTTTCCTTGTATTCTTCCACAAAGTTTCTTTCACTTTCTTTTTTTTTATTTATTTTATATATCAAGTTGTACTCTCTCTCATGTCTCCCTTCTGAGTTTGAGTCATCACAGCTTATTGATTTTGCAGCACTGAATCAAGAGGTCTCATGAATCATCAGGTGTGTTGGACAGATTTGCTCGGTGTTTGGGCTTTAATCACGCTCATAGCCCTGGCTGAATCTGACGCTAGACTTGTGGTGGGACGGTTCCTCTGCTGATGTCATGAGTGTACGCTGGCATTTACTTCCTGAACCGGCGTGTGTGTTCAATCTGTCCCATACAACATGCTGTATAATTAATTTGGCAACCTGCATGTAAATGCTGTGTGATGTTTGCAGAGGGAGACACATTTATGCATGCCAGCGTGTGTATCGATGCCGCAGCTTAAATAAAGGACATCATAAACTGTCAGGCATTAATAGTCTAATGTCAGTGTGATGTCGTCACATGACGGTGGTTATAGTATTCTAGGCCATTTCTTTAGAACTTGATAAGTATGCATCAGCTACGTCACCATAACTGACTAGTTACTAGAGATGTAAAAAAAAAAAAAAATCTATTATCTATGTATCGTGATTCTTTTGTGTGGCAATTTATGTTTTTTTTTAATTATTATTAATTTAAAATTCATATATACTTGCATTTGGTGCTATAATATCTTGCAGTTCCTTTATGATCCTACAGCTACTTGCTTTTTTTGCGCAATTATTGTTATTATAGTATAATCCGCTCCATCTTTTGTTTTGCCAACATCAGAAGGGACGACTATCACCTGATGCTAGCTGACCGCATCTTTTAGATCTGCTTCAACAAGCCCCATAACGCACCCTTGGAGGAAAGCGCTACCCATCCCTTCCGCTTGCACGAGCTCACAGACGTCCATGATTGCGTAGTGTCACTGATTGATTGATTGATTGATTGATTGATTGTTGGTTGATATAAGAGTATAGTGTAATGACCTCAATCTGTCCATCCATGTTCAGTCAGCGGTTTACCTTGAGGAGGCTCACAGTGGACCCGGGGTCCTAACCTGGGACCATTGTGTTGAGGTAGAGTAGAAGATAAAGAAACCGTGCATGGACTCGAGGAAGACACGTGAAACTCCACAAGCAGTAACCCGAGCTCAAGATCAAACCAAGCAACTCCGATCTCATCGATTTCCAAAGTCTGACATGCTAGGTTATGCGAGTAGACGGTTTCATCACTTTATATCCAACTTAAACACTCTGGTTCACTGTAGGGAACCCTGATCTCTCACGCAGCAACGGTACCTGCTGTGCCTTTTATTCCTTTCTCTTCTTAATATACTGATTCCAGTGAGAAAGGAAAGCCGGATCTGGAGAGCAGTGCAGTGTTCAGCCCTGCGCTGTGTGCTAATGAAGAGGTGTTTGCACACATCTGTATTAGGCATGGATCAGTGTGTGAGACAGGAAAGGCCGATATTGAGAAGTCTTCCTTAACAAGAGCCGGGCCAAATTCACCACTTTTTAATGTCTTTATTATTTACTTTTTTTAGTTTCTATTCGTCTCTACCTGATTTATGAAGATTTCATCATCCAAGGTCTAACTCAAAGTCTCTTAAAGACATATGATATATTTGTTACTGTTAATTCTTGCTTTATCATTAGTATGATTGGTGGTGGTATTATTATTATTATTATTATTATTATTATAATTATTATTATTGCTATTATTATGGATGTTAATAGGCAAGCGCAATTCAGATGGTTTGAGCCGAAACTGGGCAATCTCTAAGCTATGAGACAGAGCAATCTCAACACACCCCTTCTCTCTCTCTCTCTCTCGCTCTCTCCTCGACTCTTCCAGTATATCTGTTTAGTCCCCTTGCTTTACCTCTGAGTCTCATCTTGACATTGTTAGTTTATCATATACTTCTCGCAGCTCTTGCCCATTTATTTTCTCCTCTCTGTCTCTTCCTCTTTCAATCAGTGAAGATTATAACTAAAATGAAGAAAAAAATTCTTCCAGGTATAACTCTCTTTCCTTCTGATCACAAAATCTCAAAACTGCTTCCTTGATTCCATCCATCCATCCATCTGGGAACCTCAGTAGTCCAACTAGGTGGGCCGTGGAGTCATTAGTGTAGTGTGACCTCTAATCACGCTACATTCACACTTCGAGTAGTCTAATCTGCCTGTCTTTGACTGTGGGAGGAAACCTGGGTACCTAGAGAAAACCCATCAAGAGAACATGCAGACTCCTCTCCTTTCTTGATTGGTTGGATGGTTTTGGTTTACATCATTTGTTTCTCTTGTCTTGTACTGAGCCAGGAGTGAGACTCAGACCAGAGGATATAAGTGCAATTGTTGTAGCTCTAGGTTAAAGTTGGCTATTCGTGACCTGAAGGTTGAGTTCAAATCCCAGAACTTCTGTCACAGAAGTGACTGATTAAGGTTTTTAACCCTCAACAACTCGGCTTTATACTGGTGCTGTGTTCATGACCATGTTGGAACTGGGAAGTAGGAAAAAAATCCAAGTAGGAAACACCCATGAGAATGGTGACTTACACTCGTTTTTTTAATCTCATTACACATCTGAGCAGTTGAGAGTTAAGGGTCTTGTTTAAGGGCCCCACAGGGGCAACTTGGTGGTTGTGGGGTTTGAACCCGAGACGTTCTGAACCGTAGTCCAATGGCTTAGCCCCTATCCCTGATAAGTCCTACTTGGAAAGCTTTCCATGTGCTCCATGTTGCAATTTTGTGATTATAGTTCAACATGAACAAAAACAAAAAATAACTAAGTGTTAAAGCCACATGAGCTCATAAACCAAGTTTAAACATGACTCCATATAATAGTACGTTTAAACATACTGTCGCTACATATCAAATGAAAATGTTTAATTTGCCAAAGTCAGTAGGGAAGCTTTAAATGCGTAGTAATACCAATGTACTAAAGATCAAACTAAGCTTTAAAAGCCAGAAACAGACATTAAATGAATAATTAATGCTGGTGATTAATATGTGATTAATCAGCATGCGCTACACAAAGTCATGTTGCTCTGTCCAGATTGGCTTAGTATGACTTTCATGCCTGATTTCTCAGAATATGGAAAAAAGAACAACAAAAACAGGACTTCTCCTGATGCTGTGAATTGATGATCACACTAGATGAAATGTTTACCTGAAAAGGTTTTAGAAGAAATCCTGTAACAAAAAGCTGTGTACCGTTAATCCCACCATAAATCCTAACAGTTCCAGAACGTCAGTGCAGAGTGACAGAGGTGTGAACTGTTGTCTTTTTTTATTTATTTATTTTTTCACTTTTAATGAGGACTTTATATTGTAATGCCTGTAGCACTTTGCAAATCTGACATCTGGTCTATTTGTGCATCTCTGTAAAAATGCTGTACACTGGTAAAGAAGAGGAAAAACTAAATTCATGTAGTTATGTATGATTATTTTATGTCATTAACATTAACTTCAAAATCTTTTTTTTATTTTTTTTTTTTATATACATGTACACCTAGTCCCCGAGTTACGAATTTCCACAGATACGAACGGACCGAGGTTCTATGAACATTTATAGATCATGATGCAAATCACGGAAGTAGCTCATGTATTGTACAAAAAATAGACACTACAGTGCACCATATACCAATATTTACAATTACATACAATATTTTCAGTGTGTAAGTGAACGTATAAAATGTTTAAAGTCCGGTATATTGTATGTGTGTGGAGAAATGAGTCGACCTCACCGGTTTCAATGAATCAGTTCGGGAGCACAATGATAGAAAATGGATGTTCTGTAAAGCTGTCCTGATGATGAATAATCCTAATTTGGGAAAATCCTCAACAAAACCGAGTTCACAGTCCAATACAGTGGAAAACAGCTCCGAGACAAAATGGCGTCCGAGATTCCCCTTCCGATTTAAAGGTGCAAAGACAGCACTGTTACATTTCACATTTCACTGTGAGATTCATTTCTTTAGGCACAGTTAGTTTTTGGCCACATGATGGCAGTGTGGGTAAAAGGGACAGATCTAGTAGATTGGTATGTTTTACAATGTATATCCGTGTCAAAGGCGTACAAGACTCACTTTGTCAGACTTGAGAACAAATCCGACTTACAAACGTGCTCTTGTTTGTAAGTCGGGGACTACCTGTATTTAGATAGATATATATGCTTATAGTTACATTGAACCAGAATATTTATAAAATTGTGCTACTTACAAAATTGCAGTACAAATCGAATCGACACCCAGATATCATGATAATATCATATCAGGTGATCCCTAGTGATTCTAGTCCCTATAAGCCAGGAAAGCTGAGAAAGGTTAAGGGTTTTACATCTTGTGCTAAAAGAAACGGTTCACTAACAGCGCTTGCACTATTTATTTATTTATTTATTTATTTTCTGAGTCTATAAGGAACTATTTTCCTCCATTTCCTCTAATTGCACTTGCTCAGCAGCTGTTCGAGAGTTTACACTCTCAGTCTCATGTCAAAAGCTCGTTAAGCTCATTTAGAAACATCTGCTGAGATTTCTCTCACTTCAGTTTTACTCTCCCCATCTCACACACACACACACACACACACACACACACACACACACACACACACACACATACTGTACACACACACAGATGATCCTTTCACATATTTGATCTCTTCCTTTTTCTCCTGACTTTATCGTCACCATTTCTCCAAATAGGTCATGGCTCTCGCTTGTGTCTCTCTGCTCAACTCACTCGCCCTCTTTCTCTCACTTTGTGTCTCTGTGATGGAATCAGTCTGCTTATCGGCGTCCACTACAGATTCAGCCAATCCCTATCTCGTCTGGTGTTTATTGATTAGAACTCCTTGAGAAGATCTGAGTTTAAATGTGTGTCTGGTCTGAGCGAGGCTGCAAACACCCCACCCTTATCTCGTCTCCAAAAAGCAAAGCCTTTTTTTCCCTCTTCCTTTTATGAAAGCCTTCGAGCTTAGCGATCAGAGAAGTTTGTGCAAAAAAAAAAGGGGGGGAATAAAGGAGAAGCGGGAGGGAGTGATAAAGAAGGCAAGTGAGAACATTGTGCAGCGAACTGCCCGTTATCTGGGTTCGCTATTTTTAGCACTCCGACAGAAGCAGTGGATTACTGAGTAGCTTTCTTTCTCACACACACTTTGTCTCGCTCTCGCATGCTCTCAGAGGGAACTGTACACATGCTCAGATGGGTGTTTCTGGTTCCAATTAAAGGGTGAGTGTGATAAGCTATGAGGCAGAGCACAACCCTTTTCTCTCTCTCTCTCTCTCTCTCTCTCTCTCTCTCTCTCTCTCTCTCTCTCTCAGGAACTAATGAGGCCTGCTTTCTTGCAGCAGAGTGTCTGATGTTGTATGTGTGTGGTGTATGTGTGTGTGTGTGTGTGTCAGCTCTTTGCTCCACATATTGCTCATAATAAGTTGGGAGTGCATGAGCACTGTGTGAGTGTAGTAGAGACGGAGCTGGGACGCTGTGCATCATGAAGGAGTTTATACTGCCGAACGATCTGCACCGTTACTCACTACTGCAGCGTCTCTAGTACGATACAAGACGTTTAAATAACTTAATATCAAATGCGTTTTTGGTCATTAGGTGGCAAGATTATCAACTTCGATTCCTGCCACTTTGTAGCGCGAGTGTAATATTTCTCAGCAAATTAGAAAATAAGAAGTGCACAAATGTTATGTGAGGAAAATTACAAACGGAGGATTAGATCATAATTTTGTCAGTCTGGGAAAACTGGTCGTTTTGTAATCAGGACGTCTGAACAGCTTTTAATGATCATCATGAAAGCAGAGAAGACACGCTGTACAGATGCTCCAATTTTTAACTGAGCTCATAAAAAGTTAGACTATAGACAATTCATTCCTTGCTGATATGATGGTTAAGTTTCTTTTTTTTTTTCTTCACATCCATAGATTTTGCTATGTAGGTTGCTATTGTAGCAGGTGTATGTGTGTGTGTGTGTCTATATATATTGTGTGTATCCACATACACCGATCATCCATTTCCATTTCCACCAGAACAGTGAAAAAGTGGAGGACTTTTACCGTGGAGAAAGCCCGAGATCCGTTAACATTAATTATCGCCAGCTGGCCCGACCTTGCGGCCTCGCCCCTTCGCACGCCTGCAGAAGGGGGGACGCCTATGTAGGGAGCCTACGGAGTGAACGAGGAGCAACAACAGGTTGAGGTGCACGCCGGGACAGATGTATTCAAAGTGAAGTAATTAGTAAACTGTAGTAGATTACTTATTTTTTGAGTAACTTCCCCATCACTGGTCCTGAGCACCGAAGACCTGGAACATCCCACAAGAGCTGCGGTTTTGGAGTTGCTCTGACCCAGTTGTCTAGCCATAACAAGTTGGTCCTTCTCACAGTAGCTACTGTACGGTCACAATATTTCATTACACTTGCACCTGGAAGTGGGATTTATTAGGCAGGAAGTGAACTGAAGATGTGTTGGAAGCAGAACATTGGGCAAGGGTAAGGATTTGAGTGATTTTTGACAATGGGCAAAATGTAAATGCTAGACGTCTGGGTCTGAGCAACTTCAAAACTGCAGTTCTTGTAGTATGTTCCTGGTCTTCAGTGGTCAGGACGTACCAAAAGTAATCCAAGGGAGAAAAGACTCACTGATGCACATGGGGGGGAAATGCCAAAATTATGATATAATCCTTTCATTCATTCATTCATTTTCTATACCGCTTTATCCTGTATTCAGGGTCTCGGGGGGCCTGGAGCCTATCCCAGGAAGCTTCGGGCACGAGGCAGGGTACACCCTGGACAGGGTGCCAATCCATCGCAGGGCACACACACATACACACATTCACACAC
>JAQQZT010000033.1:28930825-28942795 GCA_030068275.1 Clarias platycephalus | reverse complement strand
GTGTGTGTGTGTGTGTGTGTGTGTGTGTGTGTGTGTGTGTGTGTGTGTGTGTGTGTGTGTGTGTGTGTGTGGTTTTTATTGACATTTAATGAAAGAACATGATGTCACTGTCCATATTCATTACCAGTTTACAATTTTGAAGAAGGTTTCTCTCTTTTTTGGCTCCATAAATTTATTCCTCATCATGTTGCTTATATTCACTGCTATTTGGTTTAAAAAAAAAAAAAACCTGGTCCGTTCTGGTTACGATATTATTTAACAATGGCTTTTTGAGAATGGCCAAAAAAAAAAAAAAAAAACGTAAACGTGGGTGAGTCAAAAATTATCAGCACTCCGGTTATATTAAAACTTGTTTTGGCTGCAGTGTCTTATCAGCGTTTTCCCTTCAAGGCTACTGTCTCCCCGTGAATGTGTTACTGTACATCAGTTCATTTGTACAACTGCAGTGCGAGCAAAAAAAAAAAGAAAGGGTGCCCCACTCGTAAGAGCGGTGTGCAGTGATTTTGGGCTGTACCTGGTGCCGAAGCGATTGGCAGAAGAGTATAAACAGAAGCGCTTGGATATCTGCAAGCAAAATTTGGACCGATGCTCTGAGGAAGGTGAAAGTGTCTTAACGAGAATCATTACTGGTGACGAGACACGGATTTATCACTACGAGAAACGGCAGAGTATGGAACGGAAACATCCTCAATCACAGACCTGAGAAAAAATTCAAAAGGCAACCATCAGCTGGAAAATTCATCAAGGCTTACAGTGTCCTGGGATTCTCAAGGAACATTATCAGGGAAAAGGTTCAACAATCAACGGTGCTGGTTACTATGAGACGCTGATTGAAGAGCTGAAGACTAAACTTTTCACAGGACTTTTGTCTAAGGGCTTTGTGATCTTGCATGACGATGCACATCTGCACACACTGTCGACACGCTGCAAAAACTTCTTTTTGAGGTGTTAAACCATCCTCCCTATAGCCTGGACCTTGCTTCATCTGACTTTCACCTGTTTGGTCCCCTCAAAGCAGCCCTACGAGGACAATAGTGATGCGCGGGTCGTCTCGTAACCCGCGGGTCGGGTTGGGGCGGGTAAAGAAATTGTCACCTTATTTGCGGGGCGGATTGGGGCGGGTCATTAAAAACAAAATTTTATTAAAAATCCATGTATGTTGCGTGCAATTCCGCTGCCAGTCACAACAAAAGCAAAGAAACAAAAGTGAAGATGGAAGACGAGGTGCGGGAGAAATTGAGGTCGGGAATTTACATCATTTAATGGTCGCGGGTGCGGGGCGGGGCGCTTTGTAAAAATAGATACAGTGGTGCGGGGCGGGTTGGGGCGGGCCAAATAATTTAATAAAAGCGGGACCCGCGGGTTGGAAAAATACCCGACCTGCGCATCACTAGAGGACAAGGATTCACTTCTGATGAAGACGTGAAGACAGCAGCGCATCCGTGGAAACATATTTTAGCGAGGGAATACGAAAGCTTCTCGACAGATGGACAAAGTGTATGAGAAGCAAGAATATTACGTCGAAAAAAATATTTTTAAAAGTTTACTAAAATACATTCTACAGCCAGAGTGAGGATCATTATTACTCCGCCACTAAAATATCATTTGGTACCGGTTCTGATGCAGCGGCACTATTTACCCACGGGACTCAGGAGGAGGCTAAACTGAAGCGCGCCGTTAACTGATGGTGGATGTTTAAAACCGAGACAGATCTGGCTGAGAGATCTCCAACTTCCACTTAACTGTAATGCCTTTAATGAAGCATCAGTCGAAGCTCGTGCGATCTCGGAGCCGCCGTTAAAAAGCTCTCGTTCAGATTTAAGTGTTCGCTGGAACACCTGCTTTTACAAGTTTTCTCATTTACTGTAATTGCCATTTGTTCTCATTTTGTTTTGTCCCCACTGTGACACTAATGGGGTGCAAGCGGCAATAAAATGTACAGATGAAAACCTAGAATGCACTAAACCGAGGTGAGAACGCTTCCTTCATATATTTAAGATCTCAATTATGAATGCAGCACCAGCTTGTTTTGTTTTTGTAATCCAGCTGTACCTCGTCTCAGCTTTCATCCTCTCTACCCGTCAGCATTCTGTTTAACCCCCATCGGACTGTGCTTTTCCCCCCTCCTTGGGTTCCTGTACAGCTCCTCTAAACAGGAGGTTATGGGCAGGTGTCAAGGCGAAGCTGCTCAACGTGACAGATGGTCCTGGTGACGCAGACGGAGGACGTATTTACAAAGGCTGCCGCTTGCGTGCCAAAACGGACCTCGGCGCTCTTCTTCTTTTTCTTCCTCTTCACTGGAGTTTGAAAAATGAAACCTTGCCCCACCTTAGCTCACTGTGCATCTTCTCCTAGCGCCAGTGCTCTTTCTCACACCACGGGGCGGCGATTCGCTTCACGCCGCAGACTGTCTCCCTGTAACGGATGGGCTCCATGACTCATTCCGAAGCGCATTTTAATAGAGTGGCCACATGCCGCGTTTCGTCAGAGCATCAGTCACAGAGTTTCTGGAGCGCTGTGAAGTACTTGTGTCGCGTTCCTTTAATAACATTTGCGTGAATCAGAGATGCCGAACAACCAAGCTGTGACCCTTTTTCTCCATTATTATATTGTAATCTTCTACCGGTCCGTGGGTGTGGGTGTGAATGTTGCACATTTTGCTGTGCTTTTCCTCAGCCAGCACTGACAATTACAGAGAATAAACGTGACGCTTTGCATTCTCAGTAACAGCGGCTGCAAGATTCAATGTTTTAAGCAGTGTTTAACCCACATCCGAGCCTGTGAACACTGCAGAAGCAGCATCTTCTCAGCGTTTTCTCTACTGCTTTATCTCTACTGTAGAAGTCTCTACTACTTTATCCTGTATACAAGGTGGCGGGGGGCCTGGAGCCTATCCCTTGGGGCACATGGTGGGGTACACCCTGGATGGGGTGCCAATATATATATGGTATAGAAGACAGAAAAATAAATAAATTCATTCATCTTCAGTAATTACATTACCCTAGGCAGAGTTCCATTGGGCACACACACATTCACACCTAACACACCCTACATTCCTGATGGGAGTGGTCTCTGTCAGCATGACTCCACCCCCATTCACACAGCATGTGTTCAAAGTTCTCGGAATGGATTGATGAGGACGAACACGATGTAAATCATAAGCTGTGGCCTTCACACTCATCAGCTCTCACACCAGTTGGACATGTATGGGAGGTGCAAGTGTTAGACGATGCTCTCCATCACCAACATCAAAACACCTGCTGGGGAAATATCTTTTTGAAGAATCGGGCCAAGTGGTGTTCCAGTAAGGTGTAGAACTGACTTCAAACTGTTCCGGTGTCCCCACGTCCTTACTAAGACGATTTATTAGAGCCCAAGCACTATAACATCGACCCAATGTCATCAAAGTGTGTGAGGGCCCTTTTGTTCTTCTAAGGATTCTTATTATTTTTTTATGTTTTTGGTGTTCCAGAGACATGCAGAACTGACGTCAAGCTGTTCCGGTGTCCCAACGTCCTTACTAAGATGACTTGTTAGGGCCCAAGCACTATAACATCGGCCCAGTGTCGTCAAAGTGTGTGAAGGCCTTGTTCTTGTTCTTCTAAGGATTATTATTATTTCTTTGGTGATCCAGAGATAATTAAAACTGACATCAAGCTGTTCCAGTGTCTCAATGTCCTTACCAGGACGATTTATTAGGGCCCAAGCACTATAACATCAGCCCTATGTCGTCAGAGTGTGTGAGGGCCCTCTTGTTCTTCTATGGATTATTATTGTTTTGTTTTGTTTTTTTGGTGTTCCAGAGTCGTGTAGAACTCACGTCAAGCTGTTCTGGTGTCCCAATGTCCTTACTAAAAGTTTTGTTACAAGAAAACTGTTTCTGTACAAGAAACTGTTTGAAAATAATTTCATACTAGGTAGGGAGGGCTTGATGAGGTATTATTTTGGCTTGTTGTGCTATTACATTCTATTATATAATCGTTTAGAATGTGTGTGTGTGTGTGTGTGTCTACGTGTACAGTGGTGTTTGTGCTGGAAGATGTCCTGACCCAGTTCCAGTCCCTGGCATGTTACAGCCACATGATCTCGGGCACGCAGTCTTCTGTTTACCCCGTGTCTACTGGTCAGTGCTCTTTCCTTTCCAGAGGTGTGTGTGTGTGTGTGTGTGTGTGTGACAGAGTGTTTTCCATGCACACACACTACTGTTTCTCTCGCTCTCTTTCTCTCTCACACACGCGTACACACACCACGAAGGCCTGCTGACACATGACTGAGCCCACCATGTGACTGTAAAGCTTCAGCAGTAAACCCTTACCGTCAAACTGAGATTGCAACACACCCCTGGACTATGCCACTGGTGTACAAACACACAGACACACATACACCCACATATTGCTCTGTGGTTCACAGAAAAGTACAGTTCGTATCGTTTTTGTCTGCTCTGGCTTTAATGCAAATATTGGCATTCTGTAGTGTAAAAAAACTTGGAACAGAACTGTAACACTCGGGACTCGCGTAATCCGAACACACGTGGATGTGGACTGAAATCTGGATGCTCAGCAAACATTCCATAACGGTTTACAAACTGACTTATTAAAGTCTTTGTCTTATGAAATAGTATTTTTGGGGAATGATTGATCTGTCTGATCTGTTTTGAAAGCGGAGCACTTCTTGTCTTTTTTTTTTTCTTTTTTTTAATGGTTTGTCCATTAAAAAAATGATGATTTGAGTCATGTCGATTATGTTGAAGGTATTAAATAATATCTGGTTTGAAGTAAAAAATGTAAAATCTAAACTCCCCATCAGATGATTGAGACCGGAGTCGATTCTGCGATAGACATATTTCAATATTAGTGTGTCTATTTACAGCGCTGCATTGTGGACCTTATCGATTTGGTTTCCTTGTGGAATCACATTCCTGATTTTTTATTTTTTTTTTTCAAAAGGCATCCTTACACTGCTCACCTCTGTCCAAAAAAAGTTTTGACTTTTTTTTTATTTTTTTTATCTAGTTTCAAATAGTTCAAATGGAGTATTATACTATTAGTATAGTCTTTGGTACTACAAGGGGCGTTCAAGTGAAACCAGGACTCTAAGCCGCAGTAAAATATTCGAACGGTGCAAAGATTTTAAAGAAAGCGATACATCCGTGAATGACGATCCCGGTCGAGGTGGCTCGAGGCACACTGCAAACGTTCCTTTGAACACTCAATGAGTGGAACGACTGATCCTTAAAAACTGGTTGGCGACAACTTGCCGAAGAAACGCGTCTGTGTGGGGGAAACTATACACACAATTATTCACCAGCACCACTTGCGTGTTACTCGGCTGGGAGTTGTTGCCACATCCCCCATGCAGTCCTGACCTTGCTCCAAGCCATTTTCACATGTAAAGGAGTTCCTGGGAGGCCAGCGATTCAGACATGAAGAAGGCAGTCCGATTATGGTCCTGGTGTACTGAGAAAACTTTCTACCTTGATGGTGTCCAAGCACTAGTGAAATACTGGGATTAACTGCATTAATTGGGGATTATATAGAGAAATAAAGGTAGTTTTTACTTTTACACTGTTCTGCTATTCTGCATAATCAAATCAAAAGTCCTGGTTTGACTTGAACACTTGAATGAAAGTTTGTATGTTATGTCATTGTTTTTAAGCTTGTCTGCACATCTTTGTAGAATATTTATGGAGGTACCATCCCAACCAGCAGATGATTAGATTTTGGAATTGATCCAAACAGGTTCAAGGTCACGGCAAGGTCAAATGTCTGAAATAGTGTTACTTTAATAGGGAGTTTCATGTCTAAAGTACGTTTTAACGTCACACACTAACGGAATCACTGACGGTTCTTTTTGGGGCGACTTCGACACCGACACTTGTTTTTGCTTCCTTTTGAGGATTCTGCGCAAATGTGACATCGCATGGACGTTAAACAGATTCATCTCCCGCACTGCTGCAGACTTTTTATTTTTTATAAAGAGCAGTCACTATACTTGAAAACAAAATTTAAAAATGCTTTACATGCGTACATACAGTACACACGTGATCACAATGTTGGAGTAAACAGTACACGCGCACACGAATGTTGATTATACAAGTGGCGCACGCGCACTGAAACCGGGTATAGAAGACGATTACCCACAATCAAAAAAAGATAGAAGACCCATTGACTCGGGTGTGATCACATGATGCTGGGCAGACAGAGAGTATAGGTACTGCTTGTATTGCAAGTCCTCACTCGTTTATTGAGTTAAAATGTATTACAAAATTTTTCTCATCTTGCAAAATTCTTGCAGACCAAGTTACAGGGTTTTACTGTACATGGACTCTTTGTTTACAGCGTCGGGACTTCATTCATTTCCGCCTATAATGAAAAGAAAGAGAAATATTACGTGTACCATTTTCAACTTTTTTTTTTTTTTTTACATACAGGTAGCCATCGGAAAGATGTACGAGGTTCAACAGACCGTAGTGGAATCCAAGCCGAAGAAATTCATCTAATTGGACATGAGAGCTCTCTGTGGAGAAGGACCATGGCTTTTCAGGAAGCCACTGACGGTCTAACACATGTCGAGGGACGCTCATGATGCTGTTCAAGCAGTGGCTCGCTGTATTTGTTGTTCACTGTTCCCAGACCACTAACACCCTTACTGCCTCTTTATAAAGTCAACCGTGCTGCTGACATGCACATTTCACTGAGGGCAAATACAGCAATGCAAACACACCACACACCCTGCTGTTACAGCTCACGGAATCTATCTTTTTTTTTTTTTTTTTTTTTAATTGGTAGATAAATGTCATGTATGTGTTACTTGTCCTGTTTCATTAAAGGGATGTTACTTTAAGACACCACAGGCTGGATGAATATGATTCCTGATAAGTAAGTCATGTAAACAGCATCTAAGTATCACGTGTGAAGGAGTGTGGTGACATTGTTTGTTGGGGCTAAAGGTTTCAAGGCCAAGAGATTTAAAATAGATTAGTTTGTTAGTTTTTTAGGTACGGATGACCCAGTGAGCTCGAGTATAAGGTCTAAAGATCATGTTGCACAATTCTAAACGCAGTAGGATAAATACAGGGTTGGAGCGAGGACAAAAAAAACCTTTGAACTGGGTTCCCCTTGATACTGAAATGGGTTCTAGTTCTAGTAGTGCTCGAAACTTCAAAAGCATTGAAAGGACAAAATCGTCCATGCTAAATTTAATGGCAAGTCTCAAAAAAAAGGGAAAAACTGTTATAAAAGTTTTTTATCCCCCTCTGCCGGAAAAAAACAGATGAGAAATTATCTTAAAAGAAATGCCATAACTCGACGACAATCTAAAATACAACACAAATTGAACAGAAATAACATTAAAATAATAATGATATTTTTCCGACTTACACTTACTTTGTACTGTGGGAGCACTGCGGTCTCCCACCACCAGGGTCGAGGGTTGAATTCCCGCCTCAGTTTCCTCCAGGTACTCCAGTCTCCTCCTACAGTCCAAAAACATGCAGATTAGGTTAATTGTGTGTGTGTTTGTGCCCTGTGATGGATTGGCACCTTATCCATGGTATACCCCGCCTCATGCCCAAAGTCTCCTGGGATAGGCTCCAGGACCCCCCGCGTCCCTGAATACAGGATAAGTGATATAGAAAATAAAATAAACACATTTTCATGATGTTTTGTTACATTAATAATGAAAAGTCATCTGTAAAAGCTAGCACATCTAATGTTTGTATAAAGTAAATCTTTTGTATAAATTCTTCCTCATATGGTTGTAAATGCAACAGTCAGCTATACACTCCCACAACTAGATATAAGAACACTTCTAATATACAAATCACTTTGCATTTATTTGCATCTGCGGACACCTGGTTGAATAAAGTATAACACATGATAATTAATCCAAATATTATGTAATACTACAACATGAAGAGGTTAAGTAAATAATCTGGTTAGATAACTCAATCTAGTAGCCATTTCACCAAGAGAAAAAGACAGAGCTGTAAATTAATTAAATGTCAGTATGCATTAACATCTATCTAAAAAGTTCTTTCTCAGGAGCTAATCTGTGACACTTTGACCGTCCTTCCTAAATCCCATTTGTTAAGTCTACGCCGAGGCTTCTGCATTGTGATCATTTATATTGTGAGCTGGGGGGGGGGGGGGGTCGCTCTGCAACTACACCGCCAAACCGCTAGGTGGCGGTGGAGTCTTAATGCTGCCGTGCTCAGTTTCTTCACCATTCTCTGATGAGTTTTTTTTTTTTTTGCACCTCAAGGGTCTGGGTTCAATTCCCGCCTCGGGGTCTGTGTGCCTGGAGTTTGCATGTTCTCCCCGTGTTTGGTGGGTTTCCTCTGGGTACTCTGGTTTCTTTCCACAGTCCAATCAAAGACATGCAGATTAGGCTAATTAGCGTTCCCAAATTGTCCATAGTGTGTGAGTGTGCCCTGCAATGGATTGGCACGCCATCCAGGGTTTACCAAACCTCGTGCCCCAAGTCTCCAGAGACCTGTACACAGGATAAAGTGGTATACACATTGAGTTGGATTACGATAAAAAATTGTGAATAAGCATTGCCCGTTCTAAGGAACCTTGAATATATAGTGAAAATCAAACACGTTGAAAGCATCTCCGAGATAATGTAAGGTTGTGTTTTACAGACAAAACCCGGAGTATATCCACACACAAGTTCAATATCAACCCGTATTAAAGGTACAAGAGACCTATAGCGTAGACTTGACTGTAATCTCTATATAAGATGCTCATCCCTCATCTAGCTTGAATAAACTACATTAGCCTGGGCCGTAATCCAGATTGGAAATGACGCCTCAGACGTCTCGGACGGTGTAATGGGTAACGAACCTGTCAGTTGCAATACTGTATGTGAGAAGCAAGCTTCAAATCCACATCATCTACAATTCGAGCGGAAGAAACGGTGTCCTAATAGCGATTCATGTCTCCTTCAGATTAGCAAAGGCAGTTTGAAAGTTGTGAACATCAAAGTAAATCAGTGTGGCGTGATGGATCCGTTCTCGTTAGCTAAGTGAGGACATTTCATCGCTTAGAGCTGAAACAAGAAGGTGGGGGAAATCCACCAGTAAGCAGATGATGGTTTCAGAACGGTAAGCATAGCAGGAACATCTACGCCAATCACAAGCAAATAGATCCAATATTTTATTGTTTGGAGAGAGATAAAAGTCTTAAAACTATTTCTTCACATGATGTATATCAACATGAGACCTTTGACACACGTTCTTTTCCACATCTATAAGCAGCATTAATCAGACGATCGAGCTCTGGTTATGTCCGAATGAACTTTTCCCCTGGACAGATATTGCTCCATAGTTTGTTTCTCTCCCCGGAGTCTTTTTTTTTTTTTTTAACGCTTATCTCTGAACTAGACTGCTCAACTGTTTTACCTTTGGATAGTAGTGATGTATAACCATGTACAATGTGTATAGAAAATAATCCCATTTTGTTGCTTTGCAACCTGAAATGAAGACAGACGCATTTTTTATGTTTTATCCAGTTGTACTTACTAGTATGGAACTTTGCATGCCATCCAAGTGAAGGATATAACACTAACATATGTCATTTAAAAGACAAAAAAAAAAAAACAGTATCACTGATTTGGAAAAGGATCACCCCCTTCCTAAATATGACTGCACATGTAAACTTTGCGAATATTTGCCCAGTATTTTTTGCAGAACCGCTCAAGTTGAGTTGATTTGATCCACAGATGTTCCAACTAGGCCATGCAAGGACATTTACCTTTTTTTCCTTGTGTGGTCAGTCTTGCTGTGTGCTTTGGGTCACTGTTGAATACTAAGCTGTATCCCAAAGGGCCGGGATATTCAATCACACACTTTCTATTGGAATCATCACCATTTTATTTAGAGTCTAGCTTTTTTTCTCAGAATATGATGTTAAATATATGCATTAATGCCATTAATGACCAATAACGTAAAACATTCACAGACCTACATTCACTTGATCTGTGATAAGGTAAAAAGGTTCTTATTATGCCTAGTTGTATGCACTATGTTTAAAGCAGAAGACAGAACGTTGAGTCTGTACTTTTGCTCTACTAGTGACTGTGAGGTGATGCATACCATGATGTCATACTATGAACATGTCACAGTTGTTCCTTGTCGAATGAATTCAGCTCCACCATTTTATTATTTGAGTCTTTCGGCTGCTCCTGCAGAGGCGTTGCTATAGCAGACCAACTGATCGGCACAACGACTTGACCCAGGTTTTACACCAGATGCCCTTCCTGATGTAGCCCTCCCATTTTATAAGGGCTTGTGACTGGCACTGCATCCAGTGGCTGGGAATCGAACCCTTGCTTTCCGCATGGGAGGCAAGAAACCTACCGTACCACTGAGCCGTCAATCCCTGCCTAGTTGTACTGTATAGTACAGAATTTGTGACTTTTTGGAAAGTTTCATCTTGTCACAACAAATTAACTGTAATCACTGTGGCTCGTAGGGTCAAAGCCCTTATCAATAAAAATATATTTAAAAATTCAAGAAATTTTATTACACGTGTACGCTATTTTAGCTTTTATCCATTAACTACCTTGAATTATAATTACTTAGATGCATGCATTGTATTATGAGCAGCGGTGTACTGCAGGGTATACCTATATATTTTTCAGTTGCCACTGCGTATACCCACCCTGATACGCGGACACTAAATGCAGCACATGCATTTGTTTCAAAACTCCCTTTGACTGGTCATACCCACAGTCTGCTCCCTCTGACCCCTTGTTTGGAGGCAGAATCGTGAGCAGGATGGTGAAGTAGATGGTACCTACTTTTGTCAGGTTATCATATCAGAGCAAGTAAGTGTTTCACATTAAAGTCTTTGAAAATGTTTCTTTTTAATATTTTTAAAGGTATTCATTTGGTTTACTACATGCATACAATAATACTATGTCCATTGTGACACACACCAATGCTGCTTGTGAAAAATCTAAATAATCAAATTAACAGGGATGAAACGAACAATCCAAACAAAAACAAAACAAAAAAAAAATTACTTCACAATGATACATCAGTGCTGCTACCTAGGAGCAGCTCCTGGCCCTTTCTAACGTGCACTAAATATGCAAGAGTAGTCTTACACATCATTGTTTATAACACGCTTTTCCCCCCATTGTTAGCCAAGCCACTTTAAAAAAAAAAAAAAAAAAAAAAACTGGGGTGATAAATTTACCACTACCCACTGATTATGAGCTTCAAATAGTATGCTACAATCAGTAGCTGTGACGTGTAAAGTATACAACTTTACACAAAATGCTGTTTGATGCTTGTGTACAGTCCATACATTTTAAACCAAACCTTTCATCAGACGGTGCAAAAACAAATCTAAAATAATATGTGATGTTAAAAGGTCAAAGTTCAGCTTTATGGAAACAGCATAAAAAGGTGTGAGGATATAAAGTCCATGAAATCCACCGAAGAACCGTTATCCACTGTTAAAGTGTGTGCTGAAGCAGTCCTAAACTACAGTGTTATGGCAAGACAATGGTTAATGGGGGAGGGGACAAGGATTGTGCCCAAGGACAACGAGCAGCACACAGGATTTATTATTATTATTATAGACATTAATTTTAAAAGCGTGAGACAGATCAAAACAACATGCTCTACATATTCAACTAGAATAGCATCAAATCATTTACTCTGTGTAAAAGCTCTTTCATGTTCCTGTATTAGTAAATAGCATACCTCCTGCTGGGGAGGGATTTTTCCATTTACATGTACAGCATTTGGCAGAGGCCCTTATCCAAAACGACTCATTATACATCTGAGCAATTGAGGGTTACACAAGTGGCGCAAATATGTGTCGGCAACAGAGCATAGTTCAATGTCGATTGGAAAAACATATTTGCTTATATGGAAGCCCTGCTGGTGTGTGTGTGTGTGTGTGTGTGTGTGTGTGTGTGTGTGTGTGTGTGTGTGTGTGTGTGTGTGTGTGTGTG
>JAQQZT010000033.1:28894215-28914103 GCA_030068275.1 Clarias platycephalus | reverse complement strand
TGCATTTTCAGATACAAATTGCTATATTGTGATATATATCGTTATCAAGGTAGAAAATTGCTTCTACCGTGATAGAAAATTTTGGTTATATCGCCCACCCCTAGTAACACGTAACATTTTAATTAAATTTTGCTAAAATGAACGAAATGACTCAAACAAAAAAGATTTGTTTATTTTGCTGAATGAGACTTAAAGAACTTCCCATCACTACCTAGAGCGCACATGAATTGTGAAAAAAATATATATATATTTTGGATGTGGTCGAAAAAATTCCCCATTAATGGCTATTTTTACAGTTTAGACTCTAAATATGCCCCAAAACACTTTAATATCATTTCAAACTCAGCTTAAAACATTACCCTTAAATATACCCGTATACTGTACTGCTGTGTCTCCCGCAGTGCTAGAACCTAAAATACCGATGTCACCCCTCTATATGTACTGTAATTCATACGAGCGTGTTTTCTTTGGTAAAAGTACTGTAGGGTAAATATGGTAATAGTTCACATAATAAACCACAAGCCACGTTTTTTTTTCCTCTACGGTTGCTTTGTGCTCTCTCTACAGTACTAAAAATTTTATAGTATTTTATATTTATAAATATATTTATATTTTATAATAAATATTTATATTTTATAATAAAAATTTATAATAAAAATATAATAAAAAATATTTTATTTTATAATAAATTTAGCTGAATTTAGGTTAATATTTATGTTACAAAATTAGTAAATGATATTGTGCTTCATCTGTTAAATAAAATTATATATTGACACGGAAAAAGGCATTAAAAAAAATATTTATTAGTTAGGTTCTAAAGAACGACGGAGGCCGTGAACTCTGTACCGCAACTTTGCGGGGGTCGACTATATACCTCCTGGATTTGACTCCGCAAGACAGGAGCTTAAATCTAGATGACAGTGTTAAAGACTAAATTGTTAGAAAGCATGCAATCCCAGTAATTAATTTAACACAGTCCCAATAAAGCGGAATCCAGGGAGCGCCTTAAGCGCCACAGTTCAGGCAAAACATCTGTGATTGCATAAGCTAAAGTTACACATCACCCCCATAACCAAAACATTTATCTGGCCCGGCAGCACAAGAGCGGTAAGTCTGGATGGGAAACGGCCCGAGCTCATTCATAGATTACACAAGAGAACCACAATGTTCCACTTGAGTGCAGCGCAGTTATGCACTCCTGCTGCACCGTGGCGTGTCTGCACATTCAGATCTCACGTGCCGTGAACGTTGCGGTAGGACTTCGGGTTGGAACAGGACGAAAAGTGCTGAGCGTCATGGTTCAAACTCGATCGGGATCGAATTAGAAAGGACGATATTCATCAAAGTCATACGGAAATTAACAAAAAAAAGTGAAAAGTGTGATTATTTAGTATTTACGTGGGAACGATGATGCAGTTGTAGAAGTTTTCCTGTTTTTAAACTGCAATGTTTGTTTTATTAATACTTTTAGGCCACACTTATAGGCATTTGTTTATTATTATTATTATTATTATAAGATAAAATCACCCACAAATTACATGCACTACTTTAATTATCCTGTCATTACCCTGATTTCTATAACAGAGAGAAACGTTCATGTCAAAACGGGACTTCTGATCTTGTTGTGCAGAATAACTCTAAAAATATATCGTATTATTTATTCAACAGTTAGTCCCCACAGAATAATCAGACTAAACAAGAGTCATTCCCAAGAGTGGTGATAATAGACAGTAACAGCACTGGGATGATTATATGCATCACTGCACGTCCCAGGTTTTCTAACCGTTAATTACGCAAACTGTCGTTAGCCAGCATGGGGTGGAGAGAGTGGAGAGCAGCTGTTTGCCGAAACACATTCAAAAGCGGTCAGTGAAGCTCTTACAGCAAGAAAACACATCTGATAGCATTATGTCGTTTTAAACACACTGTCTCCTGAATAAGTCGTTCTGGTTTGCATCTGATCCCTCTGAGCTCTTTTATTTACAACTAGAAAGCTAACTAGCTCCTAATACAATACAAATCCACAAAGTTAACGGAGCTGATAATCTAAACCAGAATAAGTGTAAATATAAAGAGAAACTTTTCCAAGAATCCACGCTAAGACGCCGGATTCCACTCACCGGATGCAGTTCTCCGATCATCATGGTCTTGGACATTTCTCTGGCGTCCGTGGAGTGACCCACGTCCTCAAAGCTCTCCGTGGCGTCTCCTCCAGCCTGCTCCCGTAACACCTCCTCTCCTCCGGGGTGCTGAAGAGGTACAGGTTCGGTCAGTCATGTTATGCCATGCTCTACCTGACATTCTACTCGACCTGATTAGTAGTAGTAGTAGTAAGTGAAGTTTTTTTCGTAGTTTAAAGACAATTAAATGCTGTAGAGCGAGTATGTCTTCAATAAACAAACAAACTATAAATACCAGTAAACTGTAATTAATTAAACAAAACCAGTACTTATGACATCGCCTTGAGCACTATTCAGTCTCAGGTGTGTTTTTTTTAGGGACATTAGTTTCACTTTTTAAGGACTTTGACTTTTTGCGCCTGCTCCTCTTTTGCATGCAAGCCCCTGCAACTTCAAGTTAGTTATATTTATTTATTTATTTAGTCTGAAAAGTGGTCGCTTATATAATGTGCTGCTTTCTTTTCTCTGATATACAAATATTTTTTTCCTAAAACACTTTGTGTTGGAATACTGCAGGTTTGGAAATCAGACGGTTTTTTGTTTTGTGGTGGTGGTGTTTTGTTTTGTGTACGGACTCAATAAAGTAAAAATAATTATTTAAAAAATAAAGTTTGTACTAAAAACATAGGGTGCCTAAGACTTTTGCACAGCACTGTGTATTTCATAATAGTAGTTAACTATACTACAGTTACATGATTAAAAAAAATACATATGCAACTTCAAAGACTTAATTTTCGCATTCTGTAAGTAGTGATGTAGTTGCATATTGTTAGAGAAATTCGTAAAGTGCGTCGTCACTTCATTCATAGTCATATGGATGTATAATTATCTGCATATGATTCACTGCATACACAGGAGTGTGTGTGTGTGTGCGTGTGAATTAGTGGCTGGATGGAAGCGCCAGTAATTTTGCACATTGAATTAACGTGCATTGACTCAGTGATGTGTGTGTGTGTGTTTTCACGTGACTTCTCTCTAACTTAGGTAGGTTTATTTATTTAATACTTTGGGTTAGACCTAAACTGGACCGAAGTGGGGTTCTACCCTGCGTGAGAAAGAGAAAGATAGCCAGAAAGGTAGACAGTCTGACGCCGACATACTGACGCAGTGTGTGTGTATATATCAGGCTGTCCATCCTTTTTCTTTATTTCTTGCTATCAAGAAATAAAGAAAAAGGATGGACAGCCTGACAGATATGGACAAAAACAGACAGACAGATAGATAGATCATGATCAACAGATACTGAGAGACAGATGATAAAAGAAAGAAAGTAAAAATGCAAATGTTGTCAGATCCTAACGCAGAAAAAAAAAGATATGAAAAAATTAGAAATACTGACGAAGAAACAAAGAATTAATGAAAAGAAAAATAAAGAAATGACAGAAATAAAGGGTTGACAGATAATAAAGTAAGAAAGAAAGAAAAAAGAAAGAATGAGCGGTACTGAAATGAAGAAATAAGAAAAAAGAAATAAGAAAAAAGATGACATAAAAGAAAGAAAAACAAAGAAAATAACAGAACAAAGAAAAAAAACTAATTAAAAAGTACTTTTAGATAGTTACTGTAGATATGTACAGTAGATAGACAGATAGATGTCTAAAGGTTAATAAACAAAGAATGGATAGATAGATAGATCAATACTAACAGACAACAAAAGGAAGAAAAAATAAAAAGACTAAGATACTAATAGATAGATAGATAGATAGATAGATAGATAGATAGATAGATAGATAGATAGATAGATAGATAGATAGATACTGACAAAGAAAATATCCAAAACAAAGAAAAATGAAAGTACAGAAAGATAAACAATGGCAGCCAGAGAGAAAGAAGAGAAATCTTGCTCGAGCTGGACATGGTGTTAGTCAGTAGAGTTTGAGCAGGACACTACAGCAGTGTGTGAGTGATGAGATGGTGTAAATCATGAACCAGGCTGTCTCTGTGCTGATATTCCTCGTGTCCAGCCGTGTTAGGGCCCCAGCGCGGGGGAGTTCAATCCTATCTCAGGCCGTATCTCAGATAGTGGGGCAGGTCACTATGGTTCACTCACACCCTTACACACGCACGCACGCACTCTCTGACGCGCGCGTACACTTCGCGTGAGTTACACTAGGCCCTGTAATACTGCACACAGCCTTCACACGCTGCAACAAACACTTTTAATTTCTATAAAGCTAACTACAAGAAACTTCTAAAAAGCCAAACCTTGAAGACTTACCTCCTCCAGAAATTTGGTGACATCGTACACTTTGTGGTTGATGATAATCCATGTACTTTTAAACGAGTTGTGTTCCTCCACCTCAGACAGGCGGTAGTACTTCACCGCCTTCCCGTCCGAGTCCTGCTTCTCCATTGCTCTCAGTAAGGCTGTGGTGTAAGCTCTCACTCAGCAGCACTAGTAGTGGAAGTTTGTCCACACACACACACAACTCAGGAAGGAACTCACTCCAGCAACCTTCCTGACATCCTCACGCTCCGCCCACACCCCGCCTGCGCGCAGCTCTCATTGGTTCACACAGACACGCTCTGGCGCTTCATTCTGATTGGATAAAAAGCACATCAATCAGTTCTGGTGATGCGTGAGGGTGGAAAGTTCGCTTAAGAACTTAATGTGAAAAAACACACGCTCGTTAAGCAATGACTTTTCAATCTGCGTTAAAAATATAGTACTGTTTAACACAGAATAATATTTAACAGTGACTCTTAAGCTTTCCAGTATACTGTGGTCACTACATTTTCATATTTACATTTGCATTATTTACAACATTTTGTTTTACAAAAATAGGTTACATACAGCTAATTATATTGACATAATAATAGTACATTTAAAAAGCAGATGATCCTCCTTTACCAATCGCTTTCCAATATGGCGGATGCGTTGCCGTAGCAACCAATACTGGATAACTGTGTCTCCTGACCATCTAACCAGGAAAATATGTTAATATTAGCTGCAATATTATATTTATATAATTCTCATCTTCATTATTTTGAAAAGCAAAGCTATAAAAAATAAAAGAGGGCTAAGACAGATTTTTTAAAATGAATTAATATAAGGTTTAATGGGTACAGTTTTACCTTTCCAATATGGCGGACGCGGTGTCTCCATAATAACAAGCCTACTATACAGCTAGCTAACTCTAGCTACTGGTTTAGTCTAGTCAGGTTCTTAATCTTATTTCTACAGATTGAGCTTCAATGAGGGAGAAAAAACTTCAGTTTGTGCTAAAGTAGTATTTATAGTTTTAATATTATAATAATAAAAAATATTAACACAAGTGTGAAGGTGAGTTATGGAAGTATATGTCATGTAAAGTTTAATCTCAGAGTTGTTTGTTTTAATAACATACTTGATAACTTAAGTTCCTAAATATATCAGCTGTTTTAGTTAAAAAGTCAGAGCTAGCTTGAGTGCTACCTGACAGGAATGTTACCTGCTACCCGGAGCTGGGTCAGGACACATGCTTATTAACTAAATAATAATATGTCTTGTCCTAAAGTATTTTTATAATAATCTAAGTGTACATTATACTTTATGGACACAAATGTGGGGACAACAGCAACTGAAATGGCATTTCTGAGGTAAAATGTTTTAACTAAAGCCAGCTCAAGGATGTGAAAAAATAAATGACAGGTAATATATATTCATATATAAATGTATTAAATAATAATAATAAGCATAGAATTATTTTTGGATATTATTTGTCATCAAATTGTGACGCAGGCTGGTTACAAGATAAAAACTGCAGCCATTTTCACAGAAAAGAGTCAAGTACAGCAATAAAAACCACTTGGTGGTCTTGTATAATGGGAAAAATCATCAATAACAGGATGTGTTATGGTGTGAGGTCTGTTATCATATATACATATAGTACCAGTCAAAAGTTTGGTCACACCGTCTAATTCTATGATCTTTCCTGATTTTTATGTCTTTCTACATTCTAAAACAATGCTGAATGCATTAAATATATGCAATAATCTCCTTTAAACAGTAGATATTGAGATGTTTCTGCTACTTGTGTTCTGTAAATCCTTCATAACGGCTCTAATCTGAGGTGCTGTTTGTTAATTTGTGATTTCTGAGGCTGGTAACTTTAAATGAACTTCTCCTCTGCAGTTTTGGTCTTGCTTTCCTGAGAAAGACCTCATGAGAGCCAGGTTCATCATGGTGCTTGATGGGTTATGCAGATGCAATGACTGTTGTCGTTGTTGTTATTAATTAATTATCTAATTTCATGTGTTATTTAAAATCTCCAGTATTGTTTTAGAATGTAGAAAATAATTCACAAAAAACACTGAATTAAAAGGTGTGTCCAAACTTTTGATTGGTACTGTACTACTGAAATTTTCCAACAATTATATGTGCAGTTCCTTATATTTTGCTTCGAAAGAGACAGACTTTCTTGTAATCTATAAACTATTCAAAAAACATCTATTTTAAGGCATGAACCAGTAAGAAACAGGTGCAGATGATGACAGATGATCAGGCTGGGGATTACTATACTGGTGATGCAGAATGCTGAATGGTTGGAATAGATGAGAGGGGAAATGAGGTTGCTGCTGAGGTGTTGCATAAACAACACATTTAATGGTAAAATAAAACAATAAAATTATATCTTTAGGCACATTGCAGATTGTCACAGTAAAACATTTGTTCTAATATATGTAATATAATCTAATAATTTAATTTTATTTTATATGAAGAAAGGAGGGGTGACTCAAGACTCTTGCCTAGTACTATATATTTTTATACAATAGAAATGTCATTTGTTTTAATTAAATGGTCAAAACTAGTTTGAGTGCTACCTTGTACTGGTTTAGTACGCAAGCTTACTAGCTAAACAAAAATAAAATAATAGATATGTTATATATGTTTTAATGTGTTTTTTATGGACATTAACATTCTTCTATACTACACGGAATTAATATATGCTATGTGTAAATGAACAAAATTCATGTTTTTTTTTTTTTACTTTTTTTTTAATACAACAGTTCCTCAGTTCCTAGTGAAAAAAAGTTGCAACTATGAAAATGATAACATTAGGACAAATGGATTGATATTAACTTTATAGCTGAAATTGCTGCAAGAGCTGCTGCCAAAGAAAACTTAATCCACACTTTCTGACTGATCAGATGAGAGGAATTAATATAGGCTGTGCTGTAATGATTAATATTAAAACTGTAATTCACTGTCACACTATGCATTCAAACCCAGCAGCATTTTGGATTTATTTTGCTGTAAATGTACAGAAGAAGTTATATTGTTTAATCTTCTTTGTATATTGCAGAATGACTGGATACCATGAACAGTGTCTGTTCTTCGCCCCTGTACCAGACCTGAAGACACTCTACAGTGTTTTTCTCTCATTTCACAGTTTTTCTTCTCAAGCAGATGAAGGAGAGCTGAGAAACAGGCAGGTGAAGACCTGCAGGTGAGACCTGTTGTCAATAATTTAACAACAAACACAATTCCATGCCACACACTGCCATTTATCATTTGATGATTATGCCACACACTCATAACCAACCTGAGGGCTTTATTCATTACATTACACACATCTGGAGAGTTTTGATGGCTAACTTTGATATGTATATCAGGTATCACAGGGCTGGATTTTAAAACAACACAAGAAATACTAATATGAAATACTATTACTACTGCCACTACTACTAATAATAATAATAGTAATCAACTGCCATATTGTATCTCATGCTTTTTAAAGCATTCATTATTCTTTAATCCCGCAAAACTAGGTGTAGCACAATGCACTCACACACGCGCTCACGCACACACACATTTACACACATTCACAAACTCATTCACACCTAGAAGCAATTTAGTACAACCAATCCCCTGACCTACATTTTTTATGAGGTGGGAAGAAACCCACAAATACATGATAAGAGCACAGAGTGATAAACCTGAGCTCAGTATCAAACTAGAGCAAACCTACCTGCTGCATAAAACAACTAGTTTGAATATATACATTTCATAATGCACCTTTTTTTCCTCTATTGATAATACTTCGGACCAGATTTGTTTTTTTTAAACCAAAGTATTTTCTACTGGTTTGCCTTAAATATCTTTATTTCATCATTTTATGAGACTAATGTCATGTATGAATCTCAGTATGATTATGAGATTAAAAATAGGGCATGTTTGGTAAATAATTAGGGGATAATATACCTAACATACTACAGTACTAATTAAGGCACTGATAGCTTATTTAAACAAAGAATCGAAAAGTACTGAAGTATAGAAAAATTGTTTTTGCCGCATTAAATCATTTAAAACCTCTTAATTATTTTGAAAATTGTTCAATAAGTTGATGTGCAATTTAATTAAATCAGAGCCTACAAGCCTATAGACATGAATTATTATTTTATTTTTATCTAAACCTCAGTGGTTGACTGTGACTGTTGACTGAATGTCTTTACGTTTGTTGCCGTAATGTCTTTATTTTTCAGAGAGCTTTTGCACTTATACGCAGATCTTATTGCATCCCCTGTATTGGGTTCTTATGGTGGGATCAGAGTAATAATGGCTGTAAGTATAGCACACAATTTGTCACTACACTCACTATGAGTGCTATTATGACAAGCCACACTAAACAGGAAATGTCTACGCTTCACCGCTGTTCCAGTTCGGTCCCGTGTTGAGAACAGTTTTTATTCCTATTTGGTGCATTCTGTGTGTGTGATCGTAAGGTATATCTGCTTGCACGAGAACCTGTCGAAGCACCTGTGCGTGAGAACACGTGTAAGTAATCGTGTTCATGAGAGCGTGTGCGTGCCTTGCAGGCTATGCTCAGGCATGCTCCGTGAGAAGCCAAACGACTAGTGTACATTCCAGACATTCTCACAACTCGTTTCCTCTGCTGGGTTTAGGCCAGCATAAAGCAAAAACACAGAGCGGAAGTGTCAAGCCCTGCTAACGAGGTGCCCGTCTATTAGCGCTGCTGATTTCAATCAGGCAAGCGTGACAGGGCAGTTTATTCATGCTGTGTGTGAGTTATTGGACTGTAAAGTGAGCATCTAGTGCTCGTAAATAATTGACTCTCCTGCACTTGTGCAATCATATTTTTGCACATGTGAAGACAAGAGAGATATAAACCACACACAGATATAACAGAAAGATTGCACAAATGTAAGGGAATGCTGGTTGAAATATGAAAGATTTTAATATATTTTCTTCGATTAGGTGTTTCATAGAAATTCTGCATTCTTTCAGAGCATTTTAAACAGACCATCTACCGTATGTTAACCTTTCACTCTATTTGTCACTTTGAACTTTACCTTAGATAATGTTTTTCAACAGAGGCATCATCCAGGGTTATGCACAAATCCACAGTTTACAGGTCAGTCAGTGTTTAAATCAACCAGTGCATTTTGTTTAGTCATGAGAACAACATTATTTTGGTGATATGAACTGTTACCATTTGCTTGGGATAAGTCACTTTTGTATGTGCCTTGATTTAGGGCACATACAAAAGTGACTTATGCAAAAAGTTGTACTGTATATAGAAAGCTGTATATACAACTATATTGTATATAGTGTACAGCTGAATAAAAAAATTAAGTTAGAAATAAATGAGAGAAAAGAGTTGATGTCAATGTTTATGCAGTTAAAATACATGTTTAAAAAATTTGTTAGTTGTGACATAATTTTTTTTTAAATCATATAAAGACGAGTGATTGATAAATGAAAATTACAACATAGTGTTTCACCAAATCAGAGCACCATGAGCCACCAGAACAGCTTCAGTTACCTTCTGTAATGTTGATGTTTTTTTTCCTGTTTGAAAATTTCCATATAAAATGTTGTTCAGAAGGAGTATTTTAGGTACCAAAGTTATCAGCATATCACCTTGTGAGGGCGTTTTTCAGTATCGATTTAAACTCTTGTTTAACATTTGTTAAACACCTGTCAGTCCTCTTACAATATTAATTAATGTACATTATAATCAGATTTCAGTCATTGCCTGTTAAATTGTTGTATCATTTTATAGCTGCAGTCAGCAGTATGTATATACTCATCATTCACTTGAATGTCATGCTAGTATTGGGTTTGCAATGATTTCTTTTCTGGAGCAGAATATTTGTACAGAATAAATATTTAATAGAAGAAAACCATAAGAACTTGAAGCACAGAGTTTATTTTAGTTTGAGCTTTCTGATATCACACAAGGTTAAAAATTACATGTACATCGTATACGAACATGAACAGCCGCATTTAGTTTATTAATTCTGTGGTGCTGAATGTCCCTATATGTCTTTCATTTATCCCAAGCCCAAGGCCTTTTAACTTATGTACAACTTATTAGAATACTGTATGTTGCCACTTTGGAGAAGAAGAAGACCCAAACTGTAGCCTTTAACTGAGAGGAAATTGGTTCAGTTGGACAGGAACAATCCCGTCATCACCAAGGGCCAGGCGTGCCATGAACTGAAAACTGAGGGAACACTAGTGACACTGTCTACAGTGAGTCAACACTGGTGGTGGAATGATAAAGCAAGTTAACTCTAAGCTTTTGGAGCCTCAACGCTAATAAAAAATTGTAAACCATGCCATTTTATTTATATAGTGTTTTAAACAATGGACAATGGCCACAAATCAAGTTTAATCATTTTATCCCTAATTAGCCAACTGGAGGAGACAGTGGTAAGGGAAAAAAAACATGAGATGACACATAGAAGAAACTTTGAGAAGAACCAGACTGTGTGTGCTATTTGCTCAAAAGCGTGCAACTTTATAGCAAGAAATTAATTTTAGATAACATGAAGTCTACTTGGTTAAGGTTACAATCTGTTCATTGATTGAGACTGTTCAGAGCCATGATAAAAAAATGTTAGTATCAAATGCAAGCTTTCTTTAGCGCTTTATTTAGACATGTCCATGGTAGTCACATGTAGCAGATCATATGGGGCTTCAACCAGACATAAGGCATCAGTATGGATTGAGGGCAGAAGAGGTTATGATAGCTGGTGTCTCAGTGATCTGCAAGCATGGACTCTGGGAAGACAAGCTATGACAGCTAATGTCACGGGAGAGCACGAAAGAAATACAGCCACCCTCAACAAACGCATGAGAGTGTTGAAGTATGAGGCATCCAAACATCTCAGGTCACCAAAACGCCCAGAAATGCCACCTCCAGATCTGCTCCTTTACCTAAAAAATATTTGTAAAAAGCTTCACCAAAGAAATGGGTTTTCAGCCTAGACTGAACACTGAGAGTGTGCCTGAGTCCCATTTTTAAGTAATTAATTTTAATTAAATAATTAATTTCAATAAGCTATTGCATAACTGTAGAGCTTTGTAAAAGAAAGCTGGTGATTTCTTTATTATACGAGGTACCAACAAATAGCATGCACCTTCTAATCAACATACAAATGGCAGATTATTGTTTACTCTGGCGCAAGACCATTCAATGCTTTTATAGGTCAATAAAAGTATTTTAAAACTCAATAATTGTTTTTACTATGAGTCAATAAAGAATGGACAAGATATGGGCGATGGGGTTGTATTTTATGATTCTAGTACAACAGCACGGACGTATTCTGGCTGCTGCATTCTATATTAACTGGAGCCTGTTTAGGCACCAAGTGGTGGAACATCCAAGATTCAAGGTTCACTCACTCATCACTCACTCATCTTCTATACCGCTTTATCCTGTATTCAGGGGACCTGGAGCCTATCCCAGGAGGCTTAGGGCATGAGGCAGGGTACACCCTGGTCCATCGCAGTGCACACACACACACTCCATCCAATCTATCGCAGGGCACACACACACTCACACACCCATTCACATACTACAGGCAATTTGGGAACACCAATTAACTTAACCTGCATATCTTTGGACTGTGGGAGGAAACCGGAGTACCCGGAGGCAACCCACCAAGCACGGGGAGAACATGCACCCAGAGATTCAATAATTGTATTTATCACATACATGGTTTTACAAGTACAACAGTAGTGAAATGCAATTGCGAAAAACTCCAGACTGTGCAGATTTTTAAGAAATAAAAAAATAAGAAGAAGAAGAAGAAAAGGACTAAAAAATAAGTCCTTAAAATAATGTGTGCTAAAATTGTCGGACATTGATGCAGTTGTGTGTTTAATGCCCTTATAGCCTGATGGAAAAAGCTGCTGTTCAGTCTTTCAGTACGTGCCCTGAGTGACCGGAGTCTCTTACCAGATGGAAGCCACTGAAACAGATTGTGATTAGGGTGGTGAATGTCTTTTATAATGTGCTGTTCCCTGGACCTGCGCCACCTGATGTAAATGTCCTGTAGATCAGGCAATTCAGTCCTAGTGATAAGCTCGGCACAACCGATCACTCTCCTCGAGGCTTTTTTTTTTTGTCCTGGGAGCTGCTGTTCCCATACCTGACGGCAATATTCCCAGAGACAACAGATTGGATGATCGAGGTGTAAGACAGTAAGACTTTACAGTTACCCATCACAGAGGTAACAAAGGCACAAACAAGTTTTATGAACTAGGTTTTTTGAATCATGCAATATTTCTGAGATGAAAGAATGTTGTCCAGGAAATATTAAATGACATTTAAACTGAGATGATGGTCTGAGATCACTTCATATTGTGGAAATGTGACTTTTTTCCCTATATTTTCATCAAATTGGATAAGGAGAGTGCCCAGCATTATAAGTGGCTTTTATTGCATACTGATTAACCCCTACTGACTCTAGACTGGTCGTGTTGTTCCCTGAGGGTGTTCAGGATTTTCAAAAGGAATATTAAAGCCTCAAAAAAGTATGCTTTGTCAAAAGAAACAGGTTTGAGTTAAAATCTGCAAATTAAGAATTACAAGAGTACAAGTAAATATAAAAAAAATTAGCAGAATAGCCTGTGCAGATATATTTGTGTGTCTATATGTTACATTAAATTTGTATTCAGATTTTTGTGTAAAGTCTTGGGCAAAGATCTGTGACCCCTTATCACCTCCATACCAGGAAACCAAAAATTTTATTCAGCACTTCCAGTTCTGCCAAGAAAAGTGGTCAATTATCCCACCAGAATTTTGTCAGAAGCATGTTAATGGCTGCAAAAAATCTAAAATACACTACTGCTCAAAAGTTTTTGATCACTTGCAAATTTCTTCCTTTTTTGTTTTGTGATTTATTTTCCACATTCTACAACAATACTGGGAATTTCAAAACTATTAAATAACTCATATGGAATTAGGTAATAATGTAACAACACCAACAACAGTCAGTTGTTATTTTAGGACACAGAGGTCAACCTGTCTGGAATGGTTCTTGCAAGAACAGTATTGTCAAGTGCATTTGTAAAACCCATCAAGCACCATGATGAAACTGGCTCTCATGAAGACCTTCCCAGGAAAGCAAGAACAAAACTTATCTCTGCTGCAGAGGAAAAGTTCATTTAGAGACACCAGCCTCTAATGAACCCTACTCTATTTTGAACACTTTCAGCATTGTTTTACAGTGTAGAAATAAATAAAAATCAAGAACGACCATGGAGTTAGAAAATGATCTCAAACTTTCAAGCGGTAGTAGTGTGTATTAAAGGTTGTGCACAAAATGTTTTGGGTATTCTTCTATTGAAGATTTGTGTTGTACTTCCCTAGAAAAGGAATAGCTTAAAATCATTACAAACCCAATATTGCAACAGAAAACCGTATTCATGATGAGTGTACAGTACAGTATATAAACATCAGTCCACAACTGGACCGTGCCCAGTTGTTACATCCCTTGTCACAGTTTACACTTTGTCAGTTTTTCTCTGATTATTGTTATTCTCATTTTGAGTTCAGATCAGCTCTCCTGAAAGAGTTCTGCCTAGTATCCTCCAGATGTGTCTGTCTTACTCCTTCACTGCTCGATTGGCCCCGAACTGGAACAGAGCAGGACAGTATTTAATAGCAGGTATATAGGATTTAAAAAATATATGCGTGGTAAAAGCCAACGTCATTGAAATAGTTTTAAGACTAGCACTTACATTTTTTTGGGAGTGGAACTGAGTTCAATGTGATAACAGCAGTTAATTTTGTATCAATGACAGGACTTCAACCTTAAAGTTCTGAAGGTTTTTACACTGTCTCATTCTATCCTTGCCTTTGTTCTGAATAGGCAACTGTAACTGCTTATATAACAGTTTACACCGTCTGTCTTTATTAGAGTCTCAGATATCACAGAGGAATAATGAGCACATTAGTCAGTGGTAATAGTCACTGAAGTTGCTCTTTACCATGGAGTAATTAAATATTCAGTATTTATTATAAATATCAAACGACAACATGCTGTCTCAAATGAAGGTACCTCTAGAGACTGAATGTCGTTGCTGGTGCACGGTTTTGTAGTTACTTTATGCTGCTAAAGTTTAATCCAACCTAATTTCACACTGACCTTCGGCCTTCTTATCTGCTGAATGCTAGTATTAATGGATGGGACCCAACAAAACTCCCACCCTCACTATTAGCAGTTTGTCAAAGTCATTAGAAGAGAGTTCATATCTGGTGTATGCATTAAATCTAACATTTTGTTAAAGTTAATAGTATTGTTAGCAGTTACTACCACTTTGGTAAATTCTTTGTATATATTTAGAAATATACTGCTGATCTGGTACTACTTAAAAGATGGAGAGGTTTTATCATTAATAAACCTAAGGTGTAAAAATGAAACAATTCTTGTCATTTAATACATTTTGTTTTTTTATTGTGTTTGCTTTTAACAATGTATACATATGGTGAACTGTAAAGTTGGCGTGTCTGTACATTGAAGATATTTGCGAAAAAGATTATTTGGGGGGATGTAAGATGAGTAATAGAACTCATCAAGATGTTTTTTGGAATTTTTGTCTGCACGCATCATGGAAAAACTACTGAACAAATTTTAATTGGGTTTTCACAGGTGTATTTCAGTCTTTTGTTCCTAATCATTCGGGTGTCTGTTTATTGAAAATGTAACATTTTATTTTATTTCTGAACAAAAGAACGAAATGAACTAAAAAAGATCCTACCACTACATTATATTATTTAAAAAAAATAAAAAAAAACAGCAACATTGAAAATGTATTAGTTCATCTCAAAATTTAACAGATGGTGCTGTACATTTTTAATACACGGTTATGAGTGTACTGTAAGTGAATACTCGTCATCAATAGACACACAGTATAAACAAAGAAACACTAAGCATCATTTTAATTTGTAGTGACTTATAGTGATGATTAAAAATTATTTGTTGACATAATGAAATTTTACATGTGTTTGTGTTACGTTAGATAAAACTAACAGAGATTATGGATTGTGTCTCACTGGGGCTGGGACTTGTCGGGGTTGTGTTGGTAGATAAAATGTGGCGTTATTTTCTCTTTTCTTTTTTCTTTTTGTCCTTGTACTGGAGGTCATTTCATGTTGAAACTGCACGTCCTTGATGTTGAAACGTCCTCTCATGTCTCTAATAACTTTAGATATATCCTTAATGCTTAGGGTTATATCAGTTTACTGTCTTATTGTACAAAAACTCTAATTTATTAATTTATTAATATCATTGTTAAATTTGTGTTTTGCAGGAAAGGACTTCCTGTCTGATGCTAGCAAACGCCTTGCTGTTGGTAGGTGTGAGTTTCTTAGCTTTGAAAAGTCGATACAAAATCTATATAGACTTATATCAGCTGTTAGACTTTAAATTTTTTTGTTGCTGAGAACATACGCTGATGGAGTGCTTTATCAGGAAGATCTACTCATTCCTGCAGTTATCTATCAGCCAATTATGTGTCAGAACTGTAATACGCAAAACCGAAGAAGACTGTTATCTAAATGGTTTTGACCATGGACCATGATGTGTTGGTGTCAGACAGGCTGGTTGGCCTATTTGTATAACGGATGATTTTCTGGGATTCTCACACATAACAGTCTCTGGCGTTTACTCAGAATGGTGCAAGACAGAAAAAAACATCCAGTCAAAAACATCCAGAAGAAACAGTTCTGTGGATGGAAAAGCCTAGGTATTAATTAGAGAGGTAAATGGAGACTGGTTTGGAGAATGGTCAGACTGCTTTGAGCTGAGCAAAAACCTACAATAACTCAGATAACCATAATGGAAAAGCATCTCAACACATCAAACATGGAGATGGATGGACTACAACAACAGAAGGCCACATCAGATTCCACATCTTTCAACCAAGAATTGCAGAAGAAGTTGAGACTGCAACGAGGACCAAAATCTGACCAAAAAATGTAGCCTGGTCTCATAGACCTTGATTTTTATTGCTGATGGACATGGTTGATGGGGTCAGAATTTGGTGTCAAGATCATGAATCCAAAGACTCCAACACGAAAACAGTCCGGGAGGTGGTGTGGGGAATGGTTTCTTGACAAACATTTGGCTCATTGATTCCAATCAGTCTTCACTTTAAAGCCACAAATTATTTACTTTTTGTCTTTTTACAATATGCATCCCTTCATGGCCACAATGTACCATGTTCTAATAGCTATTTCCAGCATGATAATACATGGTCCCTGTCTGGCACATTTTAGTTGATATTTTAGTTTATAGTTAGTAGTATAGTTGTATTATTTTTTCATTTTCTTTATTGCTGCTGGTCTCAGAGAGCTATCAAACAAATTCCATTGTATCACGACAATGACAAAGTCTTTTAATCTTTATCTTTTTCATTTATACAAAGGCAACTAATGAATGCCTTCTTCGTTGTTTCATTTACTTTTGTCATTATACAGAATATTTTTCACCTTCAAATGTTAGACATAAAATGTCCCTATTCAAATTTATGCAAAGTAATGTTTTTAACAACAATGTTCTTGTTGATGACAACTGGTTTTGTCAACAGTCATGGAGCTGAGTGTAAGTGAGACCGAACTGTGTGTCAGTGTGGAGGCCACCACTGTAAGACTTCCCCCTGTAACAGTAAGAAACAGCTCTGAAGTCTGTGTCTTTTAATAATGATAAAGAGTGACATATTCACATTTCATATTGATTATATTGTTCTTGCAAGAACTGTTCCAGAAAGGCTGAACTGACTTGTTGTTGTTGTTGTTGTTATTACGTAATTACCTAATTCCATTTCGTGGTTTTGAAATCCCCAGTATTGTTGTCTCTAAACAAAAACAAATAAATTTGCAAGTGATCCCAAACTTTTGATCGGTATTGTAGGTTAACAACACACAAAATATAAGAATATTAAGCTTATTTCTAGTCAAATGTTACTAGCATTGAAAAATGCCTCTGTTTTATTGGAAGAAATATATTCTATAATATATAATAAAAAAGAAATATTATTCTTCTTTCAAGAAATAAATTACTAAAACTTACGTAGCAAAATTATTTGGACCTCACTCACTCATCATCTATAAGGCTTTATCCTGTATACAGGGTCGCGGGGGGCCTGAAGACTATCCCAGGAGACTCAGGGCACGAGGCAGGGTACACATTGGACGGGGTGCCAATCCAACGCAGGGCACACACACACACACACCTCTACACACACAAACACACACACACACATAATTCCAGACTGTAAAATAATCCATAAACTTAAAAAAAGTTGCACAATACCGAAAAGAAAGAATGCACTTAAATATACTCATCATTCACTTTATTAAAACCTCCTGAACACCTGAATCGAATCAGACATGTAGCTCCCAGATGATTAGCAGTTTATAAAATACTCAAACCAGCCCATCTGGCATCAGAGATTGAACTTTTCCCTATTCTGATGTTTGATATGAACATTAACTGAAGCTCTTGGCCTGTATCTGCATGATTTTATGAACTCAGCTGCTGCCTGATTAGATTAGGTTTACAGGTGTTCCTATTAAAGAGAATGGTGAGTGTACATTTACGAGCACATACATACTGTACTTGGAATCATATGTATGTATGGTGTATGTTTATTTATATCTGGTTCTGTGTGTGAAAGTTTCATTAGTTCGTATATTTTATTTGAAAATGAAACAGCAAGTGGATGAAACAATAATCCTGGACCAGTGTGTAGTAATCACAATGTGGTCTTACCCATAACTTCCCCATATTAATCTCCAAGAGAGGGTCAGAGGATTTCATTGAAACCTCCTTTTCCACCTTTGTCACATTTAAAGACATGACCTTTAATCCTAGTCAGGTCATTCCTGCTTGAGGCAAAGTGCACGCATCACACGTACACCTTTGTCACACATTACAAACTGTGCGAAATGTTTTCCCACATTGTGTATTCCAGCTGAGCTTCAGGCTCCCTCCAGTGTTAGACGTGTACACGACGTGCACGATATTTCTGTCCTCCACAAATATTTTATCCTGGTATTGCCAGGATGTTGTGTGCAATTCAAGTAAACAGCATAGAAACGAGGAAATCTGTTATTAAGTGTCTGCTTGGTGTTTATTTATTTACTTCTGTCATGATGTTTATTGAATTATTTGTCACCAGCTGAAGGACTTTGATGTTCCAGCACTTGTAATGGAAAGATTTCTGAATAACAAAGACACAGTCCTTCAGACCAAAACACCAAATAACTGGTGTTACATTCTACCAAGGTGGGTTTCTTCTGTACACGATGGTTCGTAATGAAATATGTTTTATTGTAACAGTGTTATCGTGTCATGCTGTGACGACAGTATAGGATGAAGTCAAACGGACAGGGTGACTACAGACAGACTAGTAGTGGTTCAAAATATACTGTAAATGAAACTTGGTAAGATTTTTCGCAAGAGCTTGAATCACTAGAGAATCTTCATTACCTAATGTGACATGGAGAACACATCATCACACAGTCAGGTCGCTGCAAAAAGTGAAAGTATCTTGATCTAGTCACGTTCTAAAATGTCATAATATAAGATTGTAATAAACCAAATATAAGATTATTATATTTGACTTGTTCTTCTTTAAAAGTACAACAAACCAAATATAAGATTTTAATAATCAAATAAAAAATTTATGGTTCTATTGGCAGATAAATTTGCTAGTTTTAAGCATTTATTTCTTGAAAGAAGCAAAATGATCTAAAACAAAATAAAACAAAGTTTTTGTGGATAAGAGTGTCTTAGGCTAAATGCCTAATTGTAAATGTAAATCTAAAGTTATGTTTAAAAAAATAGTAAGCTTTTGGTATATTTGGTTTGTTGTAATCTTATATTAAGACATTTTAGATACATTTGACTAGATTTAAGATATTTTCTATCGTTATCACTTTTTGCAATGACAAATATGCAATTTGGCCATATTTTAATGCTTTTTTTTTTTAAAGCTGTAATTCTATACAGTAAGTACAGTAAATTATTTATTAAGTCACTCTGTGATGTTGCAAAGAAATGTACACGTATGTAGAAAAACGTATTTTAATTGAAGGTACAGAATCTGGATTGTGTGTTTGTATGTGTATGTTACATAATTAGCATGAAGAAGGGCCAGGTCAACAGCATCCGTCGCACACTGCCTCCGGAGTGTCCTTTCCAGACTTACGATGAACTTCAGAGTCACTGGAACAACATGGTATACAAACACACATATCTTACCAAATGAAATATTCTTGAATCTAGTCAAACCTATCTATTATTTCTTCTTTAAAAAAGTTACAATGTTACAAAAGTTACTAATTAAATGTTCCTGAAATTTTGCACAAGACATGTTTTGTTCTATACCAGGGGTGGGCAAACTTTTTGATTCGTGGGCCACATTGAGTTCTAACATTTGACAAAGGGGCTGGAACAGGAGCAGA
>JAQQZT010000033.1:28853614-28894115 GCA_030068275.1 Clarias platycephalus | reverse complement strand
TTTTCAAGTTTGGCGGGCCGAATCAAAACATTTAACGGGCCGCATGTGGCCCCCGGGCCGTAGTTTGCCCATGCCTGTTCTATACCTTGTTCATATCTATCTATTTTTCGTCTTTCAAGAAATAAATTCCCATAATCTAACAAAATTATTTGCAAATAGAACGATATTTTTTTTTGCTTAAAATTTGTAAACATACATACATACGGTTCAAGCAAATGCTATATGGTTTTTAGATTAAAAAAAAAGAAAAACTACTGTAAAGTCACACCTTCTAATTACTACATGTGGTGATAATCACAGAGACATGCAGTACGTGATGGTATACATTACATGCTGTTGTCATTTCTAATCACTTTCTAACCATAATGTTCATAGAAAAACAGTAACATGTAACTCGTGTGCTATTCTACCATTTAAAGAGGGAAATAGATGATAATAATAAATAATTCTAAAATGTTACAAATTAAATCTAATAGAATATATTAGGAACGGGAAAAAAAATACATCTCTGGGATAGCTTAAAGTAACTGTAATAACAAAAAATTCAATAGCATGAGGGCTATTTCTCAGGTCTTTTCCGATTTTAAACTGTCCACTTTCCATAAGTCTGCCTCTGTAACCTCAGATTCCTGTTCTCATCTGACAGGACGTTTTCTTCTGCTGTTATAGTCCACCAGCCACATAGTTTATTGTGTTTGTGTGTTCTGAGATGCTTTTCTACTCATTACGGTCATAAAGAGTGATTGAGTTTCCGAAGGTTTCCTGTCAGATCCTGAAGCAGTAACAAGACACAGCAAGGTGTCTCTGTGTGGAGAAATTTTACGGACTGGTGTGTGTAAAATCCCGGGATGTCAGCAGTTTCAGAAATACTCAGACCAACCCATTTGGAACCAACAGCCATGCCAAGTGACATTTAACCGGGTACTCCGGTTTCCTCCCACAGTCCGAAGATATGCAGGTTAGGCTAATTGGCGTTCCCAAATTGACCGTAGTGTGTGAATGAGTGTGTGAGTGTATGTGTGTGTGCCCTGCGATGGATTGGCCTCCTGGGATAGGCTCCAGGTCCCCGTGACCCTGAATACAGAATAAAGCGGTATAGAAGCTGAGTGAGTGAGGGCCTCTAACACACAAGCTTCTAGCATGACTAGCCCAATCTCTGACACTCATCCCAATGATCTCTCTATGGTTTTCTATGATTTCACTAGTTAGGAATCAAATTCAGGAATGTGGGAAAGCCCCTAACTCTGTCACTTTCACTACTGTAAGTGTTTAATTTCACAGTGGAAGAGCAGAATGCATCCAAGCATTTATACTCGAGAGTGATTTTTCCCATCCAGTCTGTCCACCTACTGGCTTGTTATTGAAAGAAATCTGGATCGCCAGGAATCTGGCGCTGCTGCAGCACCACTGTTCCACCTTGGACATGAAATGATTATGTTCTGGGATTTTTGTTTTGTTTGTTTGTTTTTTTGTATTTGTTAGCATCTTAGTAGTGGCGGCACGGTGGTGTAGTGGTTAGCACATGTTGCCTTGCATCTCCAGAGTCCGGGGTTCGATTCCCGTCTCTGTGTGCATGGAGTTTGCATGTTCTCCCCGTGCTTGGTGGGTTTCCTCCATGTACTCCGGTTTCCTTCGACAGTCCAAAGACATGTAGATTAGGCTAATTGGCATTCACAAATTGCACAAAAATATTTTAGGAATTTATTTCTTGAAAGAAGAAAAGTTATCTGCCAATAGAACAAGAAATTTACGCTTACAAGTTTAGTAACATTTGATGAGAAATAAGCTTAATAATCTTATATCTGGTACGTTGAAAACTTATTTTTAGAAATTATTGATAGTTTTAGTTAGAATCAGGAATATTTCATTAGCTAAGATGTAATGTTTGCAGTGTATAGGTCTGTAATGATGATTTCATCATACAGTATAATATTTTTTTACTTTTATTATATTTTTCATTTTAATCAATGGTCAAGTGAAGTTTATACTCCACTAAGCAGATCTGAAGAGGGCTGCTAAGCACCACTAAATTACCACTAAATTAATTGCTTTTCTAATGTGGATACAAATCCAAAATCTTTGAAAACTTTGGCTGTAAATACAGAGTAATTTTTTAAGTACCATGTATTGGTATTTTATTATTTAGAAATAACGGCAACCTCAACAGCCTTGTTTGCTTTTACCTCTGTGTGTGTGTGTGTGTGTGTGTGTGTGTGTGTGTGTGTGTGTGTGTGTGTGTGTCTCTCTCTCTTTATTTATTTATTTAGTACGGCTACTATCTACCTCCACTGAACGAGGATGAGGTGATGTACTGCAGTGTGTATTTTAAACCTCTTGGTGAGAAGCTTTTCACGTATCCTTCACTGTCTACAAACACTCTATTTAAGTTTGCATGAGCCTCTTTACCACCACAAATATTTTGTGCATCTTGTACATTTCAGCCACTGCACCTGTCACGTTCACATGAAGCACATTCCACTGTCCAGTAAGCAATTTATAGGCACAATACACTATTATCACTGCCAAATGAAGGCTACGCTTATGAAAACATGCAGAGTTAATGATTTAACCATGCTTTCAGTACTATGCTAAATGTGCACGTTACCCCATTATGTTTGGAATTACAGTTCTCTACACATTCACACAGGCGCCAATGTCCCTGGTACAGCCTCCGTGATTAGTTTCAAATTACCTCTCTAAACAATCGCTGAAGACAAAATCCTGTAAGCATATAATTTCTTTTACACAGCCTTACTGTGGTTATTATACTCTGATTTGTACTATTTGAGTTGGTCCTTAACTTTTATGGCTCAGGTATCCATTATGTTGTATTCGCATTCAGCCAGTACAGTGTTTTCCCCGAGTGAGCCTGCAGGGGGCGCTCAGAGCATTTGTTTCAGATGTCAGAAGCCTCATGGAGAATGTTTGTGGCTTTACAGCCCAAATGACCAGCAAACCTTACTACCATACTACTAGTCTAAGCAGACCTAGCTTACAGGTATGAGGTCCTGAGATATTGAAGTTTTATTAGATATACGGTGATAGTTATTTGTCAATTAGCTATATACCATGTATAGTCGTTCAAGGTGTAAGTTGCTGTATATAGATGGACAGCTCCAGTGTTGTCGATGTGAAAATATGAACTTATAATGACTCATAAGCTTAGCATGAGAACATTACATGTCATGTTTTTGTTTAACATGTTTGTTTAACAACTTTTAGTTATTATATTCATAACGTGGCAGATGGACATTACAGTCTCTGAGAAAGTTTTTGTGAATCCCTTCTACGAGAGCATTATAATGAGCAAATAAAACAATATATATATATATATATATGCTGTATGTGTTTAACAGTTGTACAGCACTACTGGATGTTCTCCCTATGCTTGGTGGGTTTTATGTTTCATTTACTTCCTCTGGTTTCCTCCCACAGTCCAAAAACATGCAGTCTAGATTGATTGCCCAAAGTATGTGTTTTTGTATGAGTGTGTGTCCATGTGGAACCAAGTCCAGATGAGTGAGTGAGTGAGGGAGGGAGGGAGGGAGGGAGGGAGGGTCTATGTGCTCAGTGATGGGTTGGCACCTCATTCATGGTGTACCACACCTTGTGCCCTAAGTTCCTTGGGATAGCCTCCAGGCCTTCTGTGACCCTATACAGAGTAAGTAGTATAGATAATAGATGGACATTTGTTCTAATTGTTGAAGATGTAAAGTTTCCTTGAGATATAATATTCTTCCTGGTCATTTCAGAAATTAATTTAGATAATAGAGTCTATTCAATGAGTGCTTATCTGTTTAATTAAACATAAAGGAAAGAAAAAGAGCAACACTTAATCAAGTGCACTGTTATTACTTGAAAAGGCAGCTTCGAGTAAGCAAAGTCCCTTATTCACACCAGTTATACATGGTCCTACAAGAGAAATCCCTAATCGCATCCGGGCTTGCCTTTTTTTTTCTCGAGCAGATTAAATTTCGATATCATTTTCACTGCTGTAATAGATGAGTACAGATTGTTGTAACTGTGTGTTTGTGCTGGCCCATGTTTGGAGTTATGATAATATGAAATTGCACTTTGATTATTATGAATGCTTGAATACTTCAGAGGTATCTTTTTATTTTTGCCCTGCCCCTCACCCTGTGTTGCAAGAATAATCACTGAACATCCCCAGTGGGCTTTTACATTTGGCAGTGTGGCTCATATAGATGATGAATTACTTTTCAAATCCAAAGCATGCAAGCAGCACAAAATCTCCCTCTCCACACATAGGAGGTGTGTATATTCAGCACACAGTGCTTTCTGAGGAAATACTCCAAGGAGAAATTCCCTTTCAGGCCTTCTGAATAATGCAGGGTGACCGTGTCAAAAAGCACATTGTTGGAAAACTCAGAGTTTCCAAGCAAAACAATAACTGACCCAACATTAGGTCATTTCCTTTTGATTGGGTCCCAGTCCACAGATGGAGGGAGAAACACAAAGCAAGCATGCTTTATTTTTGCTGGCCCTAATTCACTTTGGTGTTATTGGACTATGACAAATTAAGCAGAGCATGAAAGGAAAATCAATTTGCGTCCATCTTTAAGAGTTAGTGCAGATGAGGAGAGATGACAGGACTGTGTTTTGGTTCTCCTGGGCACTCATGATTGAAAATGACGTCTCCAGACCAACCTTGATTAGATTATGACTCATCTAGACGAGACCCACATTAGGATGTTTTGCAGTATCTGTTAAAACTCAGCCAAGCAGTCTGGTGTGTTAAGTGTTAAAACAGATGTGTTCTTTTTATTCTTGCTTATTTTGACCGACAGAAAAATATCTAAAAATAGGGGTTATACACTGCCCTGCCAAAAAAAGATCTTGTCTTGATGATGGGAGAATCAGATGGCTGCATAAAGTCTTCTCCAGCACCTCTCAAAAATTTATCACTGGGGTTAAGGTCTGGAGTGTGGGGTGAAAATGATGTCTCATACTCCCTGAACCGCTCTTTCACAATTTGAACCCAATGAATCCTGGCGTCGTCATCTTGGATCAAATCCTTTGATGGAAAAATCTGGTCATTCTGTATTTTTTGATAGTCAGCTGACGACATTTTTTGGACGCAAAACATCACTGAACCTTGACCTGACCAACTGAAGCAACCCTAGATCATAAAACTGGGTTGTACAATAGACAGTAGGCAGGATGGGTGCATCACTTCATCCGCCTTTCTTCTCACCCTCACGCGCCCATCACTCTGGAACAGGGTAAATCTTGACTCATCAGACCACACAACCTTTTTCCATTGCTCCAAAGTCCATTCTTTATGCTCCCTTGCAAATTGAAGCCTTTTTCCGAATTAGCCTCACTGATAAGTGCTTTGCTTAAGGCTACACAGCTGTTTAGTCCCAATCCTGTGAGGTCGCTTCACATTCTACATGTGGAAATGCTCTTACTTTCACTTTTAAACATGGCTCTGTTTGTTTGTTTGTTTTGTATGATTTGATTTCACTAAGTGATCTCCCATCATGCTCTTTCAGGATGTTTTTACGACTGCATTAACTCCTCGAGAATGATGGTTTACTGCTATCCTTTCCAGGTTTTAATAATGCATTTTTTCAGTTCTTAATTAAATTTTAGTCGTTTCTAATCTTAGTTTAGAGATTCTTTGCTCGCCTCCAGTCAGGGACTGTGATAATGGCAAAGATTTTACTCTGTTTCAGGAGGGTCAAATTATTGACCCACATCAAGCAAAGAAAACAACTAAGGAGATTGCGGGAACTACTTAAATTACATTAAGAACTGCTCATGTCTGGAGAGGATTTCTAAATTTCACTTAATTTCTATTGTTGTATTTAATGTATATACAAGTTTTTTTTTTTTTTTTTTTTTACATCTACAGCTTTTTCCTATATTTTTCTATATTTCTATAAATAAATAAAATAAACAGTTCTCTTATGTCATATTTTATATTCTTATTGAAAACTCTTATTTTTCTTATTTTTTTGTTTTTAGGTCATCAGCAGTCATTTAGGTATTTAACTTCATATCATGCTGTGTCAAAAAAAAAAAAAAATTATTAAATTTTTAAATAATTAAATCATTGCATTATTAAAACCTGGAAGTGGATCTCTGCCACAACCACAATCCCTGACATGGTTGTTTAAGAAATGAGAAGCTAATCACTGCATCAATTAGCGTTAAATATCTTGTTACAGCTAAACCATATTAATCACTGCAGTAATTATCCAAAGGAAGGCTTTTACAGTACGTATTTGCTTAGTTAAATCCCGGTGATGACTTTCTCTCCTTGCGCAGTGTGTCTCATGTAATAATGTGCCGATAATATAAAGTGAGTTTGATGTCCCTGATTATTTTACAGCATCTCTTTCAGCCTCTTCCTCCATTTCTAGGACTCTCGGGCCTTACCTGCTAACCTGACCTCCAAGAGCTCTAGCAGACTTGTCCTGACCCAGCTCCCTAACGTCTCCTCTCCAGAGAGGGTGCCTCTTTCTCAGCGAGCATTTTCTCCCTGGCCCCTAAGTCAGCCAGTAAGTCTAAGTCATAATATCAGGCATTCAGCTACATCCAGTGTACATGGGACTCCTCAAATCCCCAACCCCATTTTGCAGTCCTCTCATCGCAAGTTCACATCATCCTTCTCCTCCCGTCAGTCTTTCTCATCTTCCTCGTCTGTAGCTGCTAACCCACCTTCGCCTAGCAGCTCTCAGCGTGCTACAGAGAGACCCAAACTGGTGCCTGTCTTCACAAATAAGTCACTGAGCCGTCATGTTAACATCACAAAGATCCTGGCTGAGAAGCGACAACAGAAGCAAGTAGAAGCACACCGTGTTCTTGAAAGTGCCGTAAAAAGACCCTGCTGTTCTCCTTTATCCTCTGTACCGTCACTTCCTAGGGTGTCTCTGCCATATTTTAAGAAGCGTAAAAGAGATGACGGTGTCTACGCAACCACACCAGCACAATCAGGCTTTCAAACTCAACCTGCTCATCCTGCTATCCCTGAGATCAAAACAGGGGTAAGAAGGACATTACGTCTTTAACGCACTTTGTATTCTCAATGTCCTTACACGAGTCCAGGATGTGAAAAATCTAATTCATTGAAGGGAAATCCATAATTTCTTTTCTAAAAGCTTTCCGTAAAGTTTTGGTCTCACCCCAGACTTTATTTCGGGGTTGAAAATCTGACAACTGCGCTTTACTAAACAAACGTACAAAACTTTTCAGCTCCTGTAAATAAGATGAAAGGGGCGGTCAGTACAGTTTTTCCAGTGTTTATTTCGCTTTCCCTATAGCTTAGTCTGCTGTGACAGAAGGCTATACAAATTGCTCATGTGTATAAACTGTAACTTTGTGAGCACATGTGTGTGTTGTTCTTCAACGAGGTTTGGTTTCTGGGATCAACGTGAACGATTTAGGTGTTGGTCTTTGTAGAACACAGATTATTTTGCAGGATTATTTTATACTGTAGCTAGCCTTAAACTAAGCCTTACTAAGCCTTAAACCAGGGGTCGGCAACCTTAAACACTCAAACAGCCATTTGAACGCATTTCCCTCAGAAAAGAAAACACGGGAACCACGAAACCCTTTTAACACCTAAAATGAAGATAACGCTGCATATATTTTTTTTACGTTTATGCTATGCGTTAAAAAAACTATACTGTGTTGTATTTATGAAATCTATGAACTGCTACAGAGAAATACAGAGAAATTTTATTTCTGCATGCAATAAAAAACAGAAAAAAAGCTAGATTGAAGGTTACTTGCAACAAAAAACCTGGGGGAAAAAAAAAAGCTTGTTGAAGGTTACTTCAACCTAGCTTTTTTTTTTTTCAGGTTTTTGTTGCATGCAGAATAAAAAATTACACGAGTCCTCCTCGTGTTTATAAAATAAAAAGGCCAACCTAAATTATCCACCTGCAGCTGAATAAAAATACTTTTTCACTGAACAATGTAAAATAAAAATGAACCTGGTCAATGTGATATATATATATATATAAACTGTGTTAAAAATAAAATGTGTGGTTGTGACACGACAACAAATTAAACACGTTTTATTTTATTGTTACAAAATCACCATAATCTCCAAATTTAGAATTACAGTACATTTAAAATTAAATACTTATTATCTATTTTCCAAAGTTTCCAATCCCTGGACTAGACCAAATATTTTAGTATGGAAGTTGTTGATGAGACCTGCTGGATCTTTTAGGGATAAATCCTGTTCTTAATTTGGTCTTTTCTCAGGGCGAAGTGTTTGAGTCACATGCAAAGAAAGCCAAAGTCAAAGTACAGGAAGTGGATGTGGTGAAGTATGCAAGAAGCAATCAGGTAAGCAGTCAACGATTTCTGTGCGATCATGCACAGGAAGTAGTATTTTAATTATCTAAACAGCAAAGCTCTAAACTGGAACACAGGTATATTTAATTTGTAAGAAGGAAAAAAAAGATTTTTGAACTTCTAAAGTTTGCATTTTGTTCTGTTGTTGAAGAACAAAACACTGATTTATTTATTTATTTATTATTTTGTTTCCTCTTCCATCTCCATAAATTAACCCCCTCATTTGTAAGAGACGGCGCCTGTGTGTAGAGGGAACTGATTTGATTTAGTGTCCATTAGTCTCTCAGACGTGCCGCTCATAAACCAAATGAATTGTCTGGCTACTTCTCTAAATGAAATCCATTACAAATCTGGCATGTGTTCATGACCTGGATTAGAAGCCATTAAGAAGAGTGACAAGCCAATGCATCATTCTGATGTCGGGGGGGTGAAAAGAGGTGCTCACAGAGTGCAAGTGCACAGAAACTAAGACTCCTTCACACCTGTTACTTATATTCTCGCCATATGACCCTAGATGCCTTGGATGCTTTGATTATGGATTAATGATTAGCACTTATACCCATCGCTGGAATATTAATTCCTCCTATAGCTTGGCTGCAGTGTATGTTTTGCTGTCAGGGACCATAAAACATGTTGTTGTTGTTGTTGTTGTTTTTTTAACAGTTCATCACAAATTTGTTTTTGATAATATAATGCTTTTTTTTTTTTACAGCACAGTACTGCTGAATTCTCAATGCTGACTGACAGTATTAATGTTTCCATAGAAACAACTTATTCATGGGGAGAATTCTTCTAAGGCCAATATTAAATGGATTAATAAAACAAAAAAAACAAAAAAATTTGAATGAATAATACAAGGGATGTTCATGTTCACGAATGGCGCAGTGTTAAAGTGCTCGTCTGATTCCCGAGTGATGCTGTAACCTCTCGCAGCCGGAGGTCTAGAGAGAACTGATTGGCCGAGAGGGGGAGGGATGAGAGGTACTTAGTGCTCCCACATTAATCACAGCTCTACAGCCAATCAGGGGCGTCTGTGAGCTCACGCAAGTAGAAGGAGCGGACAGCGCTGCCCTTCGAGTGTGTTACGCCGCCCCCATCAGTACATGAGTGAGCAGTTCGAATAGATGCGGTCGAGTGGCGTCACGTGGTTCAGAGGAAACACGTGATGGTCTTCGGCCCTCCTGACTGAGTGGTTGTAGTAGCCTTAATGTGGGAGCCCAGTGATCGTGATCGAGAGGAATTGGACACGGCTAAATTGGGGAAAAATCCAAAAAAGTGGATAAATAATTGACGGATAACTTGCCGAAGAGTCGCATCTGTCTGTGGTTTGCACATTACAGGAACTCAGCTGGGAGTTATTGCCCCGTCCCCCGTACAGTCCTGACCTCACTCCAAGCCATTTCCACATGTTTGGGCCATTAAAGGAGTTCCTGGGAGGCCGGGGTTTCAGACGTGATCAGGCAGTGATCATGGCTCCCGCGTACTGAGAAAACTTTCTACCTGGATGGTATCCAAGTGGATAAGTGCATTAGTGTAGCAGGGGATTATATAGAGAAATAAAGGGAGTTTTTACTCTCATAACTGTGTTCTGTTTTTCTGCACAATCAAAATTCATGGCTTGACTTGGACAGGACTTGTGTATACAGTAAATGTTTATAAGGTGATGATTTCTGAAAAACATTTTCTGGAAGGAGTCTCCAGTGATAATGCCTTGTAGCAGTTTTCTTGCCCGGAAATTCTTCAGTTTTTCTTGTATCATGACAAGCTGCATTTGTCAAAATAACTTAAAGAGAGGAAACAGGCTTTTAAAGACACTTGGACACTAAGAGACACTTAAAGAGGCTAGTAAGGGAACTGTTTATCGGTGTTATATCTAAAGAGATGACACGAGCAAACTTGACATGTGATGTTCCACAGAGTTAAATATGTCTAAAAAGATTATTGAATTTAATTTACTTGCAAATTGTAATAGTTGACGAATGAATGTAGTACTAGCAAAATAAACTTCAGAAAGTGTGTTGATGGAAAATAGTCAACTTCAGAGAGTAGCAGTCATGCATTTGTTCCTCACATGACTAAGTCGTGTGAAATCAGCATTACCGACTGCGGATGTGTTAATTTTCTCCCAGCTGGCAAAGATCAACGCGGCGACTCTTCAGGCATGGCTCAAAGGCCGAGGGATCACCGTACGTTCAAAGGACAAAAAGGACGACCTGATGTCAAAGGTCATGCAGTGCCTGAGTGAACCATGAGGCAGGGAGTCGCCACCCAGAAACCTCCTGCAGGTTTAGAGTTCCTCTCCCAGGTAATGCACACTGAAGCAAAGCCTTTAGAGCCCTCACAGCTCTCACGCTGACAAAAGAATAACATGAACTGCCCATGAGCTGTGTTGTGCTTTAGTTCTTCTTTTTTTGTCTTTAGCATGGCCATGTTCGACACGATGTTACGTTAGGCTCGGAGCAGATACAGTATGACTAGATGTTAAAACCTGACCAGTGATCTAATTGAATAATTTATAAACGTGATGTTTTGCAGCGTCTGTTTGAACTTTTGTTTTGCTTTGTATTTTGGTTTACTTTGTTGTACAGTTGTACAGTTATGTATAAAACAAAGCCATTAGATTGATATTATACTGATAAAAAAAAATCTGAATACAAACACGTTTCTCTCTTTTTGGTTTGTTGATCATCCTTAAATATATTCAGTACTTTTAATTAACGAAATCTAATTTATCCTCGTAATATCACTATGATCCAGTAAGAAGTTTGACATCTGAAAGCACACAGAGAATTTCAGACGACCATGGGTCCCACGTGCCTCCGTGCCTCCGAAGTGTTTACTGCAAAAGCAACAGAACGCCCTGACAGTTATATCGGCTCATGTCGGCTCTAATGATACACACTATGGCACAGAGCCGAGCACCATGGAGTGTGACTGAAATGGAAATCGGCGCCAGTTGCTTTGATGGCTAATGAAGGGAACTTTCAGAAAGTCCAACGTCAGCTAGGCTTTTTTTTTTATTTTTTATTTTTTTAAACCTTACCCAGAGCTAATGACTGGTACAAATCTTTTTCAGAGCGCAACATCTTGAACAGAGTTCCTGCAAAGGTTAAACTTTTGGTTTTTCTTGCAGTTGTGAGATTTTTACTCATTCGAACGTTTGGGGTTTTCTACAGTAGATCAAAGAACTTTAAAATGTAACCAGACATCGTTTTTTCTCTGTTTAGAGTCATTTTCTATGGTTTATCATAATACATTACGGCTGTCACTTTGTGTTTGTGGTTTATTTTTATCATTTGAAAATATACAAGAATGGTTACCAGGAAATCCAAAGTTTAATCCTTTCACGGAAAGTGACTCTGTACCAAGGTGCATGTAAGGTTTAAGCGTAAGATTGGATTATTATTCTTATTATTACTGTCATTAGAACCAAAACCTTTTAGCTACATCATTCATTTTGTTAGTCAGTTAATGCAGCTGCTATATGAATTATACTTAAGTGGGCCTCTTTAACCCCACAGTCAAGGGCAAAATGTTTTCGTTCATTCTCAAGCAGCCAGAGGCCAGAATGTGCGTTCCTCTGTCTGCTGTTTCAGCGTGACGGCTCTTCAGAACCATCATTTTGAAAAGTGTCTACCACAAGGCACATATAAACATTCCTTCATCTGAAACGTGCAGAATCATGCTCCAGCTTTCCCGTTCAGACGTCTGGGCAACTAATTACCTGAGCGCTGACCTGGCATTCATGACACAAAACCTTCACACTAATATCTGAATAATTGGTGTGTTTATTGTGCAACCCGTATTATCTATGGTTTAAAAAGTGATAAGATGAGAGTTAGAGAGATGAATGGGGTTACTCGTCTGCGTACAAGACTAAAACTTCCTAAAATAAAGTAAGTACAGTAAATACTGTAATATAATCAGGGAAGTCAAGCGATTAAAAATAATCTAATTAATTACATGCGCTGTGATTAATTAATCTAAATTCATCTCATGCATTGTTCTTTGCTGCGAAAGTAACACCGGGGTTAATTGTGATTGCTAACTATACAGAAAGTACACTAAGCACAATATATTCAGCTTCCTCCACTACATCTTTTCTTCTTCTTTCAGCATGGTAAAACTGGATTTACACTTCTCAATAGGAACTCATAAGTTAAGTCAAAATATGTCATCTGTAAAACCTCTGCTAATCCCCTGACCACTGCAGTTGCTCGATAGTTCAGAACTGGAGTTTTCTACAATCTACCTGAGCCTCCAATAACGAACTGGACTCCATATTAACTTAAACACATCTCCTATTATACTGAATTTCCAGTCTCACAGTGTATGACTGCAGATCAATCCCTGCTATCCATTTTCACTCAAATGAGGATGTGTTTCCTGTTGAGTCTGGTTCCTCTCATGGTTTCTTCCTATTGCCATCTCAGGGAGTTTTTCCTTTCCACTGTCGCCGTCGTCCTCGGCTGGCTCATCAGGGACAGTCTTATCATTTTGATTCATACACATTCACCTTTCATACAAACTTAAATAATTATTTTGATTGTGTAAAGCTGCTTTGAGACAATGTCAATTGTTAAAACCGCTATACAAATTAAATTGAATTGAATTGAATTGCACAGAACCATGCTCTAATCAACAGTTCCATCTGGATGCTTTTAAATGTAAATGCTTCATTCATGGGGTCAAGCACCATCTTCTCATCTACCTGCATCATTTTACAAAACCATTGTGGCCTGTGAGGTTCCAGTCGGGTCAAGGGGCACCACGGAACATGGTTAATCAGCTTTACATTTTTTTTTTTTATTAATTGTTTTTTCTGTAATAATCAATCGAAATTAGCATGTTGTATTTCATTTGGAGGACGTCATTGATGGTTTTCTGCACAACTGTCAGGTCAGCAGTCTTTCCCATGATCGTGCTTCCTACTAAACCAGACTGCGAGACCATTTAAAAGCTCAGGAACCCTTTGCAAGTGTTACTGTATGGCTTAATTAGCTGATTAGAGTGGGACACTTTGAGCCTAGAATATTGAACCTTTTCACAATATTCTAATATTCTGAGATTGTGGATTTGGGGTTTTCATGAGCTGTAAGCCATAATCATCTCAGTTATGACAAATCATGGCTTGAACTATCTTGCTTTGCATGTAATGAGTTTTCATATATTAGTTTCACCTTTTAAGTTGCATTACTGAAATAAATGAACTTTAGCACGATATTCAAATTTTCCGAGTTTCACCTGTAATCTCAATGATACATTTCTAGATTTTCAATTATAAATCCTCTTCTTTAGTGCAACATTTTAAAGCTTAGCGCAACGATTGTATATTTTAATCTGTTATCATTATATTTTAGTCAGACAGCAGAGCAAGTCTGCACCTTGGAGCAGAAAGTCCCATGCATGCTTGCCCTCTGGATGTATCTCTGCCGCACAGAATGGTACTATAGTTCTTCTGTAGAAGACCCACAGTGCTCCGAGGGGGTACAGATTTTTCTGTATCGAGTGCATGACCCTGTCCAGCTGCATGGCCGAAGGGAAAGGAGTCTCTGAATTTAATGTTTGTTAATGTGTTATGTACCAGAGAGGCCGGCTTCAACAAGGAGCAGGTGGCAGCTGCAATTTATTCCTCTCTGTATGATCTTATTAACTCGTTCATTACTAGCTATAATGATCCACTCTGAAGAATTAACTAATCATTATGTTCCATTGTTTCAAACTAAAATTACATTTTAGTGAAAATACAGGTGATTTTAAAGTTGGAAACTATCTTGTTCTTTTGTTAGATAACTTTTTAATTTATAACTATTTATTACTACAAGCAAATAAAAGTATATGCCAATACAATAAGATCCTTTCAAGCTTGAGACAAAAATCGAAAGAGGAATATACTTATGAATATTGTATTTTTAGAAATAAAAAAAATCTTTCTTAGCTATGAAGCCATCATGAACTCTTTATGGCGAATCCAAAGGTTATTTAAGAGTATTCCTCTTCCCTGAATAAGAGAGCTGATTTCATTACTACAGATCTGTTTGGCCTAGGAACTAACCATTCCATTTCAGTCCATTTAAATCAACCCTAATGCAGTTCTTGGGCCTGAAGAGAGTCATAAAATTTATTACTTGAATATAATATGCATTACAGATTACTTATTTGCTGCTACTTTGTGTAGTTTATTCAGTTATTCTTAATGACGTACGTCTGTAAAGCTTTATTCAGCCTTACTGGAAATGTGCTAATGCCCGAAAGTAATATTGTTTAAAAAAAAAAAATTCATTGTATATTTGTAACATGTGTGAATTGGTTGCGGTTTGGAAAGTCATGCAGAGGACGGGACAATAGAGAGGTTGTATTCACACAGTGCTGGAGCGGAAAGAGTAGGTGGATATGGGGTGACTGCATAAAAGAATCAAGTGTATTGAAATGGGACTCTAAGGCGTTCATTCAGGCAGTGTCAAGACTTAGCCTTTGGCATCGTAAACCATAGCTTTAGACTAATCTCAAGAAAACAGCTTCAGGAGTTTGGGAACGTTGTTCTAGCTTAGCTATTCTGTTCCATAGTACTGTAGGTGGATATTTCAATAAATTTCCTCAGGGCTCTGTTATAAGAAATAAATAAATCTCAGACTAACAAGTCCATAAACAAAATCATCCTGTCCCTGTAATGTTCTGTGTCCGAGAAATTTCCAAAATACACAGAACCGTACACATAGATAAAACACACTAAGATAAATAGATTCATTTATCTTATTTCTTCACAAGCCAGAATGATGAATAGTTGCGAAATATGAAATTTGTTATGAATTCCAGCTTTCAGGGAGTCTGTAGGTTTTCCGCTGAAGACATCTGCTCACTATCACAGTGTCTGCTTTCCATTTTCACCCAAGAACGCCGATAGCTGCTGCCTGATTTCTCTCAGGCTAAATGTGAAATAGAGCAGAGGAATCGGTGCGAGAGATGACCATGCTGTCCATTAAGTACACTTCATCCTGCCTTATGAAGTATCGTGAATGTTATAGCAATACTCCCTAGTGATTTGCACAGGGAATGGATTTCTGGCGGTCAGTGCCAAGCATAAAATCAGACCATTGTGTTTTTGAACTCTGTGAACTATGGCCTATATGTTAGAATGGCCTCTTTTCAGAGTGCCATGGGAAAAGGAAATGTTATCTGCATAATTTCATGTTTTTTATCTTAAAAAGACTGAGACGATTTGTATTTTTTTGTTGTTTTTTTGTTGTTGTTACTTTATTAGTTAGGTGCAACAGGTTGCTTTATGCAACACAATCATAAGAGAACCTGATGTTATTTCTTTCTTTAAAAAGCCATATTGTTTTTTGGTGTGTGCAGACTCAGAATCCCTCAAACCCCCCCACCAACAGCCCCTGTTACCCTTCACCATTCCCCCAGGAGTGTCCTGTAATTTAATGGGGGGACTCCATCACTAAATATCTATAAATATATATATTGTTTTGTTTGTTTGTTTTTTTGTTTGTTTGGTTATTTTGTTGTTGTTGTTTTTTTGGCTGTAATAGAACCATATGCTACGAGACACTAAGTGCCACTTAAAGTTTCCTCATTTCAAGTTTGAACCCCGAATAAAATATTAGTTCCAAATGAATAATTAACATAGCACACATACTGTGCAGCTTATTATATATGGCTTTTATGTACAATCATTATATCGCAATAGCTGCACAAAGCAATGTTATTCAATGTCAAATAACAGAATTTGCCCAACATTTGAATTGTGCAGTAATGATGCTTAAAGGTCAGTGGAGTCATCATATTTACATTTTAACTGCCTAAAACCTCAAATGAGCTCATTAACTTGTCTGTTAGTCTCTTGTGTGTTCACATATTACTGGCTGCTGTCTGGTGAGAGGCAGAATCAACCAATCATAATGATGCTTTGTTTTTTTGTTTTTTCTTTGTTTTTTGCAAGTGTCTGTTTGAAAGCCAACTTGTTACACTTTAAGTTCAGGGATATTCATTGGTAAGGTTGAGAAAATCAACAACATACCTGGTTTTATTAAATTAAATATAATCTTTCCCTATTATTGACATCTTAATTTAGTTAAAAAAAAAATAATAATAATTTGTGGGAATCATATTAATATTTTACGTTTAGTTGATGAAAGACATGTTTTGAAGATATGAGTTGCTTCTATTGCTGCCTGGCGTCTACCAAAAGGATGAAAGTGTCTCATTTAAATATGACTCTGACTTTCAACCCAGAAGCAATGTTAAGTCAAGCACCACTCTCTGACACACTATTGTGTAAAACGCTATATTTAAAATGAATGTTTTGAGCTGCAAATGGACTCCACTAGTATTCGTTCTGAATGGACATCCATGCAGACAAGATTTTATGTGTAAGTATCTCTTAACCCAAAATGGTCAGATCTGATTAGGGTTCATAATCATATTTTTTGACATTTATTCCTCGTCATTATGTCTTTCCATACTAATATTTAGTACCCCTTTATTTCTTGGTGATATTAAATTTCGTGAAGCACAGTGACCGTCATTCAGACATCAGAAGGTCATCCGCTTCACTTGATTGCAGGCAATTTGAAGGAGAGAAAAAAAAGCTCTTTTAAAATCACTCTTCAGTTTGTAAAAAAAAAAAAAAAAAACTGTTTCCCAATGGTCTCTGAAGATCTTTGCTTTAAAAGACTTTTTCCTGTACAAAATTGATCTCTGTACTGGCATCAAATATATTTATTTTTTTATATTTTATGGCCGCATCTAAATGTGCATCAGCATGGGCTCGTATCATATTTCTTTTCTTATCCACACATGAGTTATTCTAATCCAGCTGAGACTTTGCATTGATATTTCCCTTCTAGTTCAGTGATGGTGCATTTTGTCCACCCCTGGGGATGAATCTTGACAACAAATTATCTTTCCTGTTCAGCCTGTGCTTCGTCTGTGTGGTGCTGCTCTGTGGACGGAGGTCACTGCTGATAACGCGTTGCCTGGACATCAAGCCCTTTATTGGATTTTGTTTGCTTTCTCGTCATTCGTGCTTGACAGCTGAGCTCAGAAAGTGGTGAAGGGAAGACTAATTCTGGCACCCAGATGAGTTGAAGAGCAGTACTGAATTAATGTGCTTGATCCCAAAGAAACCAAGCCTAATACTAGAAGCATTAGAAAAATGTCCAGCTCTGTTGTGCGAAATTACTGGCAACTCCCCAGGATTACTAAAGCACTTGGCAGTGACAAACAGGACTCGCAGGTCTGTCGCTGTTGATGTGTGATCTTGAGAAATATCAATAGATATATCCTCGTAAGCTTTTGATTGTCAGTACAAAGAAAGCCCTGTCTCCTTTCCCAATGTGAGGGATTAAGGGAAATCCTTTAAATGGGAAATGCTTGTGCCATGATTGCCCAGGTGACAAGACCTGCTGGGACAGGCATGACAGATAAGTTAATCCCAGCTGTCAGGGCCTGGAGCACCTGACACACCTGGTTAAAACAAGAGCCTCCGATGTTCTTTTTGAAACATTGTCAAGTCTCAGCATGATAAGACGTCACTAAATCTGGTTTGGTTTATACTAAAATAGAAATAAGGTACAGAATACATCGCTTAATTCAGGTCTACTGATTTACTGATTAGATGAGTACCATACGAACACGGCACTAATTGTGGCTTCGTTTTTTAGCACTATCGACCTTGAACCACCAGAGTCTGGGTTTGATTCCTGGCCAGGTTTTCGATTCCTGCCTCTGTGTGCATGGAGTCTTGGTGGGTTTCCTCCGGGTACTCCGGGTTTCCTTCCACAGTATAAAGATATGCAGGTTAGTCTGATTGGCGTTTCCAAATTGCCCCGTCTCGTGCCCAAGATTCCTGAGATAGGCTCCAGACCCCCCATGACCTTGTATGCAGGATAAAGCGGTAAATGCGAGTGAGTGAGTACCATACCATTTAGTACAACCTCACTGGGATGTTTTGTATCACCGGCTCGTCCTTGTTCGTCATGCAAAATTCCAAATCTCACAACAATCCTACTGAAACCATCACTACAGTAGAATTCGTGACATTACCAGCAGACATGGGAAACGATACATTTTTCATTTATTTGACTTCTAAAAGCTCAACAGATGACGATGATGAAAGAAGAAAGCAAGCCAGGTTCACCAGATGCACCTTACACGGCAATGTACTACAATGTACAGTCATTGTAAGCTACCTGACCAGGTAACTGACGGTATAACAGTGATCTCATCTTCTTCAGCAAGTATTTTAGCAAAAACTAAACAAATTATTTGCCCATGCTGTGTCTAAAATGTCAGTTACTTCTTATTACTTTCACAAGCAAGGTTACAGATATACTGAATATAGATATGGCTTTGATGAGCCACGAAAAATCATGGCTACCGCCAGACGACAGCTTTTACATATTGATATTGATTTGTAATTTACTACAATAAATTGAGTTTGTTTATTCTATTCAACAAGTTTAACATAAACTTAGACTTTATCATTATTTACCATTTTTGTAACTTGAGTAGAAATGCTTCCCTTAATTTAAAACTGCTGATACATCAATCATTTTTACATCTTTACAGTTAAACTTTACAGTTAAACAATTAAACTTTACAGTTTTCCTTAGTCTGATTGTTTGTTGAAATCACTGTTGTTTTCCTTAGGTCTCTAATACATGTGTTCCTGGAGCTTTATTATTAAGCATTAATTCTTTTTTTTTTATTGAGGGTTTGATATTCAGACCCTGTGTGCCTGTTTTTACAATCTAACATGATTTCTTGCTATTCGTCTTTTGGACTTGTGAGCCTGAAACCCCTGAATAAATCAAACTAGCACTGGGTTTCTAAAGCTTTAGTTCTCATACCTGCGTCAGTGACCTAACGCTGATTGAAGACATACAAGTTCTGAAATGTGGCGTATATACTGTATACGATCAGATCCGTAAATTTTAGATCAAAGTTAAGTTTTTCTTTTTCCATTTGGCCTCTGTACACCACCACATTGAATTTGAAATGAAACCGTCAGGATGTGATTTACTTCATGAAGTAAATACGGATGCTTCACAAAAAGGTACAAACCACTGGTAATGCTCAAGAACAGAAGGGCCAGGTTAGACGTTGCCAGAAAGTTTTGCCAGATTCTTTGGACTGATGAAACCAAAATTAACTTGTACCAGATTGATGGGAAGAGAAATGTATGCAGAAAGAAAGAAACAGCTCATAATCCATCAGCATTGTACATCATCTGTCAAACATGGTGGAGGCAGTGTTATGTCATAAGTGTGTATGGCTGCCAATGGAACAGGGTCACTGCTGTTTATTTATGACCTGACTGCTTATAAAAGTAGAAGGAAGAATTCTGAAGTATATATGGTTATATATATACTTAAAATGCTAATATACTCTCTGCTTAAAATTAGCCAAATGATGCAAAACTGATGCCACTTCCCACTGGAGATGGATAATGAACCAAAACATACAGTGAAAGCGACCCAAGGCAAAGAAAGGGATATTCTTCACTCGCCAAGTCAGTCCTGTTCAACCCACATGTTCATCTACTAAAGAGAAGACTGACATCAGAAAGACCCACATACAAGTAGCAGTTAAAGATAGTTGCAGTAAAGCTTTGGCAAGACTTCAGGCTGATTTTAATGAAAGTAATTAAAGGCAATCTTTATGTTTACAATTATGTTAGTTTCTTTTTATGACTCTCAAAATGGGTGTGTGTATGAAAATGGCTATAATTGTCGCAAATGGACTGAATGGTTGATGCCACACTTTTGTCAACCCCATTGAATTAAAGCTGTCAAAGTCATAACTTTGCTTTTCAAGTGCTTCATTTTAAATTCAGTGTGGTGATGTACAGTACACCAATGCCCAAATGCCCAAAAACTTATTTTCGTTCCAAGATTTATGGACCTGACTGTATACGGCCTGGTATCGCAAGGCCTAGCACAATCGTGTTGAAGTTTTACAACATGTATCCCCTTGCCACACTTAAAAATTGTCTTTTTGCCAAGTACCAGTTCTTCAAGAAAGCTCAATGGGGGGCGTTTCTTTCTCTGATTTTGGCAGACTCTTAAAGCTTAAAGCATACTATTGACTAAATGGACTTTCTTTTGATTAAAAAACGTTTTTAAGACATGGTTATGTGAGTGTTCTTCAGAATTCCTTATATAAAACTCCTTCTTTGTATAGTTAACAAGTTAACATCCAAAGCATTTTAAATGGGTCTTAAATATAGTTGTGCCGCTATTGTCACTCTAATAGCACTTTGACTGGGGAATTGAAAATGTGCTGAATGTGCATCATGCCCCAGTGAATAGTATTCTCTCAAGACAAAAAAGCCTCAGTGATGTATTTTGCTACATTTTGCCAGCTATTGAAACTAGTATACGTGTTCGAACAAAAAAGAAAAATGGAAACCCAATAACAGAATGGACTTGAAAAATGAGTCGGTAACTATATAAGAGTTTTTTTTTTCAGTCTGAAATGTTCCAAGCCAAATGCTGGCCTTTGTTGTCTGATATTTTCTATATATCTCTTCAGTTAGCTTCACCACTTGCCCTGCTTTTGCTGGCCGAAGCATCTCTTTCAGCGAGTCAGCTTATTCTTTATTGTGTTTGTCTGATCTTTTATTGTTGTCGACAATTACCAATAGCATCACCCTAAGAGGAGAAAATGGGAACCTCTCTACATCTCTAAGCAGGCAATCTTGGGTGATTGCTAAGAATCGATCAAAGGCACTGCCTAGTTGAGAATTGATGTGCAGTATCCATGGAGAGAGGCTCCCTGCTGATTTCTCTCTTCTGACCCTTCTAATTAGTCCAGTGTTTCATTTGCCCCATGCATTTTTAAAAATAAAAAATTTTAATAGCTTGTTAGCTACTCATTCAAGAGAATTAAATATTAAAATAAAAATTTTAATTAAAGTTCATTTTCACCATCATATGGAGATGTAATTTAATGATGATATCTTAAACAGTGATTCTTCAACAAACAAGTCACTATCCATCTAAGGTATTAAAAAATACAGATTTTATTGCAATTACCTGCATTCCTATTACCAAAATGCAAAGGTTCATTACTCTCTGCTAGGATGGTGGCAGGCAGCCAGAGTATTTAAAAAGTCATCAATTTCTCAAGCAGTTGTTTAAGGATTTTTTTAGAAACAGCCAACATGTTTTGACCAAGCTAAGAACCTCTTGCGTACAGAGACTATCTATCTATCTATCTATCTATCTATCTATCTATCTATCTATCTATCTATCTATCTATCTAATCATGCATAAATACAATAAGTACAAGCAGTATATACAGTAGATAGATAGAACTTTATTATGGTACATCTACACAACAACGAGATGCAGTTTCCTGCGCTTGCCTGCCTTTAAATTCATACACTACTTGAGTCACATCCAATTCTAAATCCATAGGGTTTAATATTTGCACTTATAACAGCTTCAACTCTTCTGGGAAAGCCTTCCAAAAGGTTTAGGAATGTGTTTATGGGAATTTATGACTATTCTTCCGAAAGCACATTTGTGAGGTCAGACACTGACGTTGGACGAGCAGGCCTGTCTCGCAGTCTCTGCTCTAATTCATCCCAAAGGTGTTCTATCATGTGCAGATCTTTCACACCAAACTCGCTCATCTATGTCTTTATGGACCTTGCTTTGTGCTTTGGTGCGCAGTCATAATGCAACAGGAAGGGGCTATCTCCAAATTGTTCCCACAAAGTTGGGAGCATGAAATTGTCCAAAATGTCTAGTGCTCTCTTTCACTGGAAGTAAGGGGCAGAGCCCAATAACTGAAAAACAACACCACATCAGTTCCAACATGACTACGCCCAGTGCACAAAGCAAGCGAGCCAGACCTTCTCGTCTAACATCAGTGGACCTCACAAATACGCCTCTGGAAGAATGGTCAAAAATTCTCATAAACACACTTATAAACCTTGTGGGAAGCCATCCCAGTAAAGTTATAACCGAGAAGGGTGGGCCAACATTATATTAAACCATATGGACTAAGAACTGGATGTTACTCAAGTTCATATGAATATGAAGGCAGGGAGCGAATACTTTTGCCAATATAATGTATCTATATACAGTAAATGCAGTAAATATTATATAAAACATGCCTATGCAGTAACTCCAGACTAGATAATGCTATGACTTGTGTGGTCAAAATAGTATACTCAAGTTAATCACTTTATCATTCTCATAAAAAACACATTATACAACCGTTGTGGTGTTAAATTAAAATCCATCCAGGTATTGATCATTACCCTAGTAAATTGTATTAACCTTTGGCTCAAATACTATGTGCTACTTGTTCTGATGCTTTACTGTAATTTGCACTGCACCCCACAAAGACAGCTGCTCTAGCAGATCTTTCCCACGAAAGGTCAAGGGAAATGGTCAGGAACATGAGCTAATTTGATGGGGAAACTAGCGCTTTAACTTGCATGCCGTAGCCACACAGGAATGCACTATTTCCCATCAATTTCGCACAGGCGATCTAGTGTAACGAATTGCAGCTAGGTCTGGGATTGCATTTGAGGATACAGAGTTCTGAATGTAATGAGGAGTGCAGGACAATAAGATATTCTGACTTGGAAATGAATCGTGTGTTTAAATTTGATAGACATAAATATGCAAACGAAATGATTCTGGCAAGTCTTTGACTCATGGCTTTAAATCAGTGAAGAGAGGAGGAAAATTAACTGGTGCAATCAGTACCTCACTCACGCCTCACTTTTTTGTATTGATAGCTTGATACTGTAGGTGTTGCCCTTAAATGTCGCCAGAAATAAATTTTACGACCACAATTTGTTTTAACCTCCAGCCTTTACTTGTCCTCCTGTCGTGTCGTAAGTTGCACTTGTTATTCAACGCCGTAGAGGGCACTTTTCTCCTTGTACAAGCAGTAGATCTTTTTTCAAACCAGGGTTGAACCAGACCACAAGTGAAAATTTATTGGGTGCGATTTCTTATTGGTTGGACACTGCCATGGAGCGAGATTTTTTTTCCCTTCAAGTCTGTCAACATGTCTGTGATATGATTTCTATTTATACTACAGTTAGTTCTGGTCCACAAATTTGATTGGTTGGCATTCCAAGAGTGCTTATTTTTAGTACAGCCGCACTGGGACTTATTACTTTGTGTATCACTCATCTGTGTTCACAGAGTATAGTTTCGCTATCTTGTATGAAATAGTTATTACACTATTACTAATTAGCAATACAATCTGCGGACACAGCTGAAAATTTGGTTTCAATTATGAATGCTTGTCAGATGAAGATAAAAAGAAGAATCGATGGCAGTTTTCCTGAAATCACCATTAATAAGCATGTACTAATCAATGTCAGCTTGCTAGCCAGCTAGTCAACATACTATAAAAATAGATTGGCTTCTTCGTGATCTACTTGCTGGCGGAGCAAAAATGAGCAAAGCATTTCTAACATTGTATTTTTTGTTAAATATCAACTAAAGATACATTATTAATGACGAATCAATGTTATTATTCAATATTATTTAGATGATATAAATATATAACTTTAACAACCAACATCATCATGATTAAACCTGAACATGGAAACACTAGCTACAAGTTGCTGAATAAATAATTAAGAAACAATTTTATATATTATTAATAATACTTGTGATAAACTTTTTAATGAATAATTAAATTTATTATTAATAATTAATAGAACTGCTTCTTTATTATTTATTTAGCATCTTGAAGCTAGTGTGGTTGTTTAACATAAACTATTTTTCTGCCATACAATGTATTGAATTATTGGTAAGAGTTGGTTGCTAAACAACAAAACAGGCAGCTATTCATTCATATATACGTTCAACTTCTATATCGCTTATCCTGTACATGGTCACGCGGGATCTGGAGCCTATTCCAGGAGATTTGGGCACAAGGTGGGGTACACCCTGATCAGGGTGCCAATCCATCACAGAGAGCACGCACACAAACACACACTACTAGCACACACTACTGCAATTTGGGAATGCCAGTTAACCTGATCTGCATGTCTTTGGACTGTGGGAGGAAACCGGAGAACCAGGAGGAAACCCACACACTGGGAGAACATGCAAACTCAAAACAGACCCAAGGTGGGAATCAGACCCTCACCCCTTGAGGTTTTAACTATTACGCCACCGTGTCGCCTGACAGCTAATTAATTTATATATATAAACAAATATGATTTGCTTGATTAACTATAGTTAACTTTTAACTCTTTTTCTTAGGTTAAAAATAATCTGCGTAAAAAAAAAAATTTTTTTTAAAGGTTATGCAAGTGAATGCTATAAGTAATGATGTAGTTGAACTCTTTCCCCTTTTAACAGATTGATTTATGTCCTCTGGGTAAAGCTCAGTGCAAGACCAGACAAATGTATTTTTTAGCAAGACTGCTCATTTTCTTCATCTAAGACATTGTAAGCTTTTGATGTCATAGAGAACGCTTTTAAAGTTATAAGAATCCTATAATCTTATGTCTATTGTACGTTATAAGTTATCAGAATCCTATAATCTTATAATTATTCTTATAATTTTACAAATTATAAGAATCATAGTCTTATAATTTGTTTGTTGGACAGTTGTTGTTTTTTGGCAAATACACTAAATACAACATATTAATCTATTTTGACGTTATTTGTATGTGTATTAACGACAGTTGCAATGTGAAAGTTACTGTAAATAAACTAGAAAAAAATAGTTTGCTTGTTAACCTTTTTCATGTCTCAGAGTCTCAGTGAAAAAAAAAGTCTCAGCACTTATAATGTCCACCAGGGTTCTCATGCATGTTAACACATCCCTCAACATTGCGAATGTTCACGCCAACTCAAGTCAGATTGTCGTTACTCTCCATCCCAGTCAGCTTGCAATACCTCTGAGGTTTCCAGCTGTTTTTTAGAGATGCTCTGTGGGTTTTGGTAGAGAAAGCCTACTGCAATTATGTGATCAGCTTACAAACATCTGCTCGCAATTTGAGTGGCTTAGATTTGCGGTCCAGCCCGAAGTTGGACAAAGGCATGAGTGGAACTGCTTCCAAATATGAGCACTTGGAGCACTCCAAGTGTTTTGTTTAACCACCAAAAAATGTTGAGGAGTTCATTGTTTTTATGGACTTGTGAAATACTAGTTATTGTATAATGGATTGTGAGAATCAGGGACGATTTTATATACCAAAGAGCATTAAATGCTTTTACTCTTTTCTTTTGTGGTAAATTATGTAATTTTACTCTTTTTCATGGTAAACTTCATGTGTTTACTTTTTTTGTGGTAAATTGTGTAATTTCACTCTTTTTTGGTAAATTGTATATTTTTATTCTTTTTTGTGTTAAACTGTGTTTTTACTCTTTTTTGTGTTAAATTATGAATTTTGCTCTTTTTTTGTGGTGAACAGTTCCATTAAAGATTCCCTTTTTGATCAAAATTAATAAATAAATAAAAGAAGAACTGAATATTTCTTTCTTTCTTTTTCTTTCTTTCTTTCTTTCTTTCTTTCTTTTTTTTTTTTTAATACACGTCACTTAGTTCTCTTGAATTTCTCTCTTTTGCTTTCCAGTTACTGTTACATGTACATAAAATCAACTACAGTATATGTACAGACTGTGTAAGGAAAGAGTAGCTCTTCCGAGTAGCTCTTGGAGATGCTTGGTTAGAAATGTCAGATTTTGAAAAAAACAGGACTGACTTTGCTGACTTTGGGTAGATCCACCAATGTGTTTGTACCTGAAGACTGATCAAAACCAGACACCGGCTTTTGCCATGAGAGGACACTCATAAGTCATTGAGCAGGAATTAATGACAAGTTCAGCTGCAGGTAACATATTAGAAGGCCTCTGTCATGGCTTTTCTGCATCCTGTGCCGTAACACATCTTGTCTTTTTTTTTTCTTTCCTTGACCCATGGTTGTGTTTAGTCTGTCTTTTCCAACCTTTGTTGAGCAGACAGCTGGAGACCGACTGGAACGTGATCTCCTTTGAGGAGGGAATTGTTCCTTAAAGATGAATGCTGCGAAGAAGCAATCTACCAAATTCTTCCATTGCCCTTGAGTGATGGGAAACAAATGTTGGAGTTTCTCAGCTAGGTGTTGAAATGGAACCAGTCCACACCAGACAGACAAAGTCCAGCGTTTTTTCTTTTTAGCTTTTTTTATTCATATTTGCAAATTTACATATATGTTTTTCTATACAAATCTGATATTTACAGTATATCCAGTAAGAATATTTTTTTTTACCTCTATTGAACAAATTGGATCTTTTACATAATTGCACAGTTGTTTAACTACATTTACATTTAAAACCGCACAGTGTGACTACATTCACAGAGTAAACCAGCTACACAAAATAAACTATAAAATAGAAATTACTTTACTCTGATAAAAGGTATCAGCTGTGTTGTCACTACTAAGCACCATTTTCATGTAATCTCTCAGAAATTGAGTGCCGTATGAATGCGCCGTTTTGTGTGTGCTTGCTTTCGGCTCTGATGATTAGCTGAGTCCTCCTGGATGAGCTGCGTGAGGAGGCCCTGAAGGTGCACCCTTATTCTCCGGGCTCGCTCTGCGTTCTCTCCTCCTTCTGTTTCTGCACAATCCTGCACCGCTTGCTGGAGTTCGATCTGAAGGGGGCGTCCTGCTTTATCACCCAGCAGCGTGGGAGAGAACCATGAACGGAAGATCTTCTCACAGATCACCTGTACAGAGACAGACAGAGAGAGAGAGAGAGAGAGAAAGAGAAAGAGGATGAAGATTTGACCAATGAGCCAAACGGAAGGCTGCAAGTGGAAACAGTCATTATGTGCGTGACCTCCTGGTCTTATTTCATGGCCCTGATCACAATCATTGGTCATATTCTTATTTCAGGTGGTTTGAAGGGGACAGGAGCAGGAGATATGCTCATCTTTTTGACCTGTCATCCTGAACGACACAAAGCCCCTATTGTTCTGAGTGGCAGGAAGGACAATAGGTTGGCAGAGGTCATCTGGTGGCGTGATAAGTGATCAGCGATGGAGAGATGGGCTCTGTCTGAGGCCTGGAGCTGGACCTGGTTTCATTTCGCTCACTCGTCTGTTAGCTGGTCTCCTTAAAAGCGGGCTTGCACTGACAACAGGTGATGATTTTGATTTTATCATGAAAAGATGAAAGCGAAGATGTGATAAAGCTAAAATCTTGGATAAATCATATAGATTCATTAAAATGTATTTAAAATTTTTACTTAGTAATAAACAGACAGTGTACGGAGATACTTTTTAAAATACTCCGTAAATGTTTATTATTACTGACATTATTCTAATTAGGTTTTCGACTTTAGTGAAATCGCCTTTGTTTCTCCTGACCACAAAGGTTTCTTTTATCAACACTGGAGTTTGGTATTCTCAGTGATGTTTATAACACATAATGACCGTAGGCTCCAGGCCATTTCTTTTCAGTGTTATCACAAACTTAACATTCCGCACATTGTTCACGGTAATGCTTGAGACTACGGAATAGCTTTCCTCCTGACCGGTATTACAAAAACACAACATTTTTCTGTAAAATTGCTATAGTAACTACTGTGTTTTGCTCACATCATAGAATATAAAAATTATCTAAATGTATATTAAATAAATAAACAGCAACTCATATTTACGTTACTAATTCATTACACTTACCTGAAGATTACTGTTTTTGCGTTTTGACCCACACTTGTTTCTCTTTGTGTCACATTTAGAGATGCAGTCGAAGAAATTGCAGTCGTTGTCGTTGGTGCAGTTTTGCTCGAGAATGTCCTGCATTTTGGGTTCAAAAAAGGCCATGTCCACATCTATAGCGGCAACCTGTAAAACATATTCAACATATTTTCTATTGAGCAAAAGTACCGTACGTCGATTTAATTATTATTTATTCCTGTATTTGCTTTCAGTTATCCCGATTAGACTTATTGTAGATCCTGAGCATAATGTATATTGAAATACATTAAATGAAAATACACCAGTGCTAAAGGAATATATATACACACACACACAAAGTTTGGCTTTAACTGTGTAAGATGGCTCAATGCTGAATCTACTGTGCAGAACATTGTTGTTTACTTTGTTATACTGTAGAACTCAAGCTATATTTATTAAATTAATCCCGCAACACATGTTCTGTTTAAAATAATCTTTCCAAGAACCTGCAGTTTTGGCAGCACACACTACCATAAACATAACACACATCGCTGAGAAAGCTCAGGTGATGAGCGACGTAATGCCGCTACAATTTGGAGTTTTCCAAAAGAAATACCACATTTTTTATTATTCGAAACCTTTGACATTTGCTCCAAAACCTATTTAACTTTATTTGACGGTTTTAATACTTATGTTACACAAAAGTTCCTGTACAAATATTTTATCAAGTCGGTCTCCTGCAGATAATTTGATTTTGTTGGATTTTTTTTTTCTGTAAAAAACAGAAAGAAAGAAATCAGTTAAAGAGGTTGCATTTGTTTAATTTTACCAGTTTTGTGTTGTTTTAACTGAAGCTTTAGCTACTGAGGGTCTTTACTTGCTCTTAAGTCCTAAGCCTTTGTGATAAACAGGATTAAACCTGAAAATAAACTTCCCCATTACATTAAAACCCTCTTTGTTTTTTAAAGGATCTTTTTGGCATTCATGAGTATAACCCGCAAGTGCTAAAATGAAAAGCATTCATCAACATATCAAAAAATCTACAATTACTCTTCCCATTGGGAAAATAAATGCACGCACTGACAACAGTGGCTAATGTTTTGCAAAGCACATCTCAGTGTGTTTACTACAGGATGAATGGATGTGCTCCGACTTTTTTGTTGTAAATCAGAATGATTTAGTGGATCTATTTGTTACGATGGCAGCTGAGACTGTGTGTGAATCTAAATTGCGTGACCTTCCCTTGTTTGTATAAGGTTTTTATTGTTTCCTCAGAGCAGCATGCTGGCCTTAGGCGCAGCTTAATGACAGCTTTACCCAGCTTTCTGACCCGAGCCTCCTGTTATTTTCCCTGTTTACTGAATGAAATGTAAAGATACTCCTGTGCATGAAAGGAAATACAGTACCCACCGTCAAGTCCTTTCTGATGGCGAAGTTTTCCGCTTTGATATCACAAAGGTGCAAGCGATGAGAAAAGTCGTTTTCGAAGTGATCCACCATGTCCAAGAAACTCAGGGCCACTTGAGGTACCATGTCTATTTCAGTATGTGTCTGTTCTTCTCCATTTTTTGGGCTCTGAGAGAACTCCTCCAACGAGAAGATATTCTGGTCCCAAGCATGGCCAGCAGCAAGATATTCCACTGCATAAAAATGACCGCAGGAGCCCAGCACCTTGGCCACGTGGTCCGTCAGGTCCTGCATCACACGGAGAAAGGCGTATTCCTCCTGTTGCAGCAGAGCCCAGAGCGAGGCCAGCTCAGCCCGCGAGTATGACTGGGACCTCTTTTTTAGTTTCTGGCCCCAAAGCCTCTGCAGCGTCAGGTTACTCCCAGCCTCGAGGCCCAGCAAGTTCTTAATCTGCAAAGTGGCATAAAACACCACATCCAGGGGTGAAAGCTCCTCCTCAGCCCCCACATCACCTGCAGTGTCCTGGTAGTCCAGCAGAGCCATAGCCTCATAGGAGGAGAAATTCTCAAGCTTGGACTTGAGGACAATCGGCACGCCTCGCCAGGTGGCCGCCATGACCTTCTTTCCATTCTCGTAGTAGAGGCAGCGCTTGTATTCCACACGGCTGTCAACGCAAAGGTCTTCACACAGGTCACCTGTTAAGACACCTTGCTGGTAATCCTCACACTGCAACACAGAACACAAAACAAGTTCAGTTGCCGCTTAAAACCAGCAGCTCACTGCAGATTTTAAATGAATGTGAGGCAAAGAGTTTAGATTAAAGACTGTAACATTCAAATCATTTTTTTTAATGCATTGGATATATAGTAAACCATAAGTAGTCTACTAAAGAAACATAGCACTAATTTGTAGGGGGCACTGAGGAATTATGCCACAGATATCACCAGGGAATCGTCTCAGATATAAACACCATTAATAATGCATCCTGTTAACAATTTATAAATGCATTATAACCATAGCTATAAGGTAATATAGTATAATATATCATGCTAGTACAGTAATATGTTTATAGCTGCGTGACTGATGAAATATAAACATATCACTATTATTTTATAATGCAACAATGCATGTTCATATATAATTATATACAATTATATATGTTTTATCTATTTCTTCTTCTTCTTCTTCAGAGGTGAACTTTCTAGTATTTTTTTATGTACTCTTGAGGAATAGTTTTCCAGGCTTTTTCTTTTCTTTTTTTTTTTTTGCTCTCATTTTTGCCACGTTTTGGCTCTCATTTTCATTCCAGTCCAGTACCTGACCAGTTTCAGAGGAATCTTTTTGTTTGCTAAGCTGCAAAGTGACCTATGAATCATTCAAGCATAAAAAACATCTAACTTAAGGCATGAACCAGTGAGAAACAGATGCAGAAGGTGACGGATGGTGCATATTAACACATTCATGAGCATTGCAGAATAATTTATACAATTTTATACAGTTAGCAGTTAGTTCTGACCAAGTAATTTGATTGGATAAGAAATGTTTCATGAGTGGTGATATAGAACATAACAGCCCTTGGGTATTTACTTATAGGTAACACTTTGCTTCACAGGTGTTATAATAATTGTTCATTACAGTAACTGCCGGTTGCTAGTCCTTGCTAGTTGCAGCCGGCATTTGTTGAACTTTTGTATAAAAGCAATATCACACTCAAAATTGCGCTGTAGTACTGAATAGCAGCACGGTTGTGATATCTTCAACAATTCTAATCATATATGTTATTAATTTGTCTTCACTAACAGGATATAAATGAAATATTCTGCATAAATTATTTTATCTTTCTTTTTCAACTTGATTTTCTGTATATAATTTATATGAAAACATAGAATTACATTGAATTCTTCTTAAATCAAAGTAAAAGCACAATTCCAGCACAGGTTTCTTTATTCCCTTAATTCACAATCAAAATGAATATAGATGAAATCAATACTTGATGGAGTTTGTCTTAGATTTCCATAAATGTTCTGCCGGTATAAACAAACTAATATTAAAAAAAAAACATTTTTTTAAAGCACAGTAACCATCTTGAACAGTTTAACAATGAACTCTTTTCCTTCATGTAATGACAAAGCCATATACTACACACAGTCACCTCAGAGGTTTTGACATAAGCCATTCATAAATCATTCAGCGTTTATCAATTATTCATTCATCTTCAATAAACGCCTATCCCAGGAACACCGGGCACAAGACAGGAATACACCGCGGATGGAAAATACACACGCATTCACATGTAGAGATAAAATATCCTGGACAGTCAACCTGCTGGTGTATTTTGAAGGGTAGAAGGAAACTAGAGAACCCAGAGGGAACCCTGCATAGACACAACATGAGCATATGAATCTTTGTGTAGAAAACCTTTAAATAAAGTGCAGCCAAACATATGAGAGATTTTACAACTTCAGTTCCTGGATTGTATCATTTATCTTCTAATACAGAGATTTGCCAACAGTTATAATGTTTAATTTTTATAGTAAGACTTAGTGTTGTGAAACTTCCCGGAGACATGTTAGTTCCTGTTCTTACGTCTTTATAGCTGCGCTAAATAGTCATTCACCATCATTCAATCTCTCTCTCGCTCGCTCTCTCTCTCTCTCTCATACTCTCTCATCACATTTACTTGATACAGAACATTCCAAAGTTAATGAAAATAATTTAATTGCATTAGAAATCTTATGCTTTAAAAGAACACGCTGATGGTGTTCAAAAATGTGTTTTCCAAACAGTGTTCTATCAAAGCTTTACAGTTAATAGAAAATTCCAAGTAGAATAATGAACAATATAATGCAGATGCTTTACATTTAGAAGAATATTGAAAAGCTGGTGTTTTAGGTGTATAAACGTTGGCATCCTGAAGTGATCAACTTTTTTTTTTTCTATCAGAGCATCAACACAAAGTTTACGGTTTTTATTTCTTCTTTCCTCTGTAATGGTGTTGGTGAATCGTACGCTTAACACGTACACATTTCTGTTCCTGTGAGGTCTCTGAGAGTATTCTTTACACCTATGTAATTTCCACGGATGATTGCATCTCCTCATATCTAGCGATATTATCTCTCTTTTTCAGAATAGGTAAGTCAAGGTAAAGGTGTTGCCATGGAAACAGAGAACATGAGGTCTTCGAAAACGGAAACTGAAGAAAAGTGTTTGCTTTGCATTTCAGGTTTTTGTTTAATGATGTGTTTGATTTTTTTTTACTCACTATTAAAAAAACATCAATAATCACATCTTCCTTTTTTTGTTGTTGTTTTTTTTTACAGCTTATGATTTTATTTCAGAATTGTTTGTCTGAGTAAGGTTAAAGTGCCTCAGGTTGGAGTATTTACTCATAGTTTTAGAATAGAATCGATTCATATTAACCTGACAAAATGCAGGCATTTGTACATATTTGTAATTGTGTAAACATTTAATAACGCTTGCCTTGCAATTCTTTCATTTTTTATAATTTTTTTTAAACGGCTGATAAATCAGTAGAAACACTTCAAGAATTTTTATTGAAATTGTTATAAAAATATTAAATGTGTAACTCAGGAAATATGATTGTGCAATCTTTACACGAGCAGCTTTATTGAAACTGTAATCAGCCCACAAAAACACGCAATTGCTTCAGCTGTACTTTTTATGCAACACAGCTTTCTAAGCATCTCAAACCCAGTGCTGTCACTGCTCTGGATTTTATCTCATATAGACTGAATATATACATTTATTGATCTGTATGATGCATATTGTACAAACCCAGATCCATAACCCGACAAACAGACAACAAACAGCTCATTAGTGTGAACACATTTACACCTGCGTCGTTCACTTCTCACCCCGGGCCTGTTCTGTTAATATAAAACATTCTCATACTGTACATCTGTTAGGATTGAAAAGCGATGCATGATTAGTGTTTCCCAGAGATTAGCTGCAAATCCTTTGCTGCCACATACCAAAGTAAACAGCTGTCATCTCGAGTCAGCCAAGGGTCCTGGTAGCACCACTGTTAGCATATTAATAACAATTTTTTTTTTCCTATCAAAATGGTTTATTCACAATCCCAGCAACTTATTTGGTTTGAATAATTGATATTTTTATATATATTTTTTAATGATATTAGATTTATATTTTGTCCTGGTTATACCGTATAGTTCTTTAAATTGCTCAATGTTTTTGTTTTTTTATTCACATGCACAATTTTTTTCCTCCTTTATACTAAGGTTGCAAATCACTATAATTTATATGCTGTGCTTGTTAAAACTAAAAGGCAAATCTTGCTTAAAAGCCTCGGTTTATTTGTGTAAGCAGTGCTGTTGTCACAGTGGTCACTAAATTACAAAGATGTTGGTCCAGTCTGTACTTTATTTCTGACTTGGACTGGATGTCCGCCAATTACAACACATCCGTCCGAATTCTTGAGATTTCTTAGCCTTGCATCATATTGGTCAGCAGCTGTTTTTAGCTTCTGTGTCTGCATATAAACTTTCCCACAATTAGGTTGCCTTCATTGTAGTAATAATGTTTTTATTTATTTACGTTCAGGATATAACACATAGTCACGATGTTGGCTTTGGTTTAAGATTACTGATTGCCCGCTGAAGTTTTGGACTTTTTTGTCTGTGCATTCATACAAAGTGTATTTACAGTACATGCATCACAACTTTAATTACATGCTACTGTAAAGAAACAGCCGTCATATTGTTACGTATGAACAGACTGGTAAGTCCATAAGACAGGCGGTGTGGTACGACTTTCCAGACAGCATTGAACAAATATCAGTTCCAGGAAGAACAGAGGTTTTCACAGCTGAAAACTGTTTGATACAGCCAAACATAATTATCTCACGTATTTGAACAATACGTAGTCCTGCTGTGGTCACAGAAAAACAGCTCAATGTGGACATTGATTACACTGAACACGGTGGTTAAGCAGATTTGCCTTGGCTTGAAGGTGTGTTACTCTAAAAAACAAACCCGGCACTAATTTGAAGTACGGACTGACCGTGGTGTTTTTTTTTTTTTTTTTGCTAAAGCAGTGTGTTTCGTGTTCCTGTTTATAACATAACAACAGAAGACGTCTCATTTTTTACTCGTCTGGAAAAACCTTAGAAACACTAACATATGCGTAAATACACGAAAAAAATACCTCTATGCGATATTAGCTCATTTGTCTGGAGGTAAATTATTCCTGAGTAATAAATCTTATCCTGCTAAACGAATAATTTTTGGTAATGTAGTCTTCATTTAAATTGCAAAACTCAAATATGTGGATTTGATACTGCTTGTAACCATGGCAACGAAAGGAGTAGTTGTTTTGTTTAGTTTTATGAACTTTTTATGAATTTGGTGTTTAATTATGAAATAGCAATGAAAGAAAAATGGTACTCATAAATTCTAATTCCACAGACCACAAACCTCTCGCCCCCGGCATGCCAAATATGTGTGTGTGTGTGTGTGTGTGTGTGTATGTGTGTTTGTGCAGCACCATGGACCTCACTATTGCAGCATTCTGGATAATAGATGACTAAGACCATACACAAATAACCGTACATGAATTGAAAAAATTTTCATCTTTTTAAATCCTGGAGTCCTTAATATATTAATGATAACTTTTAATACTGATAAGTATTAACAATTGTGTTTTATAACGAGAGAGAGAGAGAGAGAGAGAGAGAGAGAGAGAGAGAGAGTTACCATAGTTTAGTAGTAGTATAATTATTATAGTGTAATACACGTCACATTTCCATTTCTTTTTAATGTAAGAAAAGGACTACCAAGTTTTTTGTTTTGTATCACAAATATAGGAAGTGGACATTTTATTCGAATTCAAGTGTTTTTAGTCATGAATTAATATCTAAGGCCAAACCTATCAGCAGATCTGACAAAAAAAATTATATTTATCTTTTAAACCCTGTAGTCTTTAATACATTACTGATAACTGTTGTATTAACAATTATGTGCACAAAATCCATTATATAAATGATGCATCAGTGAGTCAGGTTGTACCCGAGGCTACAAAAACAAAAAAAGCCATTTTGTTTAGCACACAATAATATATAATGTATATATCCAGATCTTTTTTATTCATAATCCATTTATTGGTATTTTTTGTCCCTTTTTAGGACTGTCCTCATTACCTGTCCATGCTTTATCACTGTGTTAGAGCGTAAATAGGTGAAGCAGCCGAGGCCGTGCGTGCAGAACAGCATTAACGGCACGGTTAAGGCAAGGCAAGGCAAGGCAGGGCAGGGCAAGGCAAGAGTCATTAATGCACATTAATACATTTAAACAATTACTGACCTCAGCTTCTCCCACTTCATTTGGTTTATATTTGCCTATACTGATGAAGGCTGATTAGAAAGGTGTTTCAGTTAATAAATGAGGAGGATGTTACCTTAACCTGCCTCTCTAGTCACCATTTAGTAAATTAAGGGTTTAAAAAAAATAATTTAAAAAACGCCAGGGAGAGTTAAGTACTTAGCAACAGATGTCCTTTTGACCCGAGGCATGTCTTTTTAGTGAATAATGATGGACATTCTTTAAAGCTTTGCTGAAAACAAACTTGTCTTGAAGATGAAAATGTCCATTGTTATCTGAAGCAAATTAAAAAGAGAAACATTAACCTTTTTCTCATCTTTAAACCAGATTAGAGGAGTTATAAATGAGTATTCCTTTTGTGTTTCAGCCGAAAGACAATCATGCCAAAGAAAGTACGTGCGTGGGTGGAATGAAAAAGAAATGAATTGGAACTTCATTTTATTCTTAGTAGAGAAATCTGGGCTCTCATTAGGCACTTCAAATGGAAATTAAGTTCAAAATAATAATAAAGATAAAGCAAAATAATAACAAAATAAGCTTTTTTCAGTTAAACCCACCCTTACACATTTGGCGAATGTGTGTGCAGTGTAATTAGTTTTAACATTTGAGAATAAAAGCCAGTCATAAATAGTGTACGCTCTGCTTCTCAGCAGAACGAAGTGTTCTTTAAAAGTCTGCAAGCTATTTATGAAGCGCCGAATAAAATGTTTGAGGCATAATTAAAGATAAGTGTTTGCTATTTTAATTAAGAAGTTTTAAGCATGCCTTGCGTTCTAAATGAATATTAATCCTCTTTATGATCTGATAAGGTAAGCACATTGTCCCAACGTTGCACTTTTTTGTTTACGACTCGAAAGGCGAAGTTCCCAACAGACTTGTTACGTGCTGAAACAAGCTGAGCTCAACTTGTGTCTCGCACCGGCCCCTCTCAGCATGTTTCCGCATCGCAAGATCTGCTTGATTTCACCTCGGTGAACCGTGGCAATATTTTGACAATGCCTTTATTGTGTGTCACATACCACGTCCCTTTTTTTCCCTCTCTGTCACAGATGTGGTCTTTATAACTCCTTTAGGTAGGATCAGGTTTATGTGTTTTATTTTTAAAAAGACATTATTTAGGAAATGGACTGTATATGGTATATTGAAGTGTAAAACTTGAAGTGCTGCAGATCTGCTGTAAAATGCAATTGTGTGTAGCCTATTTGGAGCTTGTGGTTGTGTGTAGCATTTAACATTCATTTGGGTGTCTATGGAAAATGTGGCTTTATCATAATTACACACACACACACACACACACACACACACATATATATTTGCTTCACAAGTTATTGTTCAATTCTTATCACATCAGTTCTATTATAATTCATTAATTCAGACTCGCTTGGGATAAGGTATACCAAATCATAAATCAGTCAGTTGTGTATCGTTTACGCCCCTCCAGACTGATAGACAGATAGTTGCTGCTCAGCTTCTACACCCGGTCTTTAATTAGAAGAGCTTGGCATAGTGCAGAATTCCTTTGCTGGCTCCTGCTGAGCCGCGGAGACATTTTTGCCCTCGGGTGAATTGGATGTGGAACGGCGCTGTCTAAATGATGCCGTTTTCAAAACACACTTAGCAAAGAATGCGTCTTGAAACCTCTTACCACAAGGTTTGATTAATGTCTTATTCAAACTCCAGACTCTCATTTAACGCATGTAACAGGTGGATCACACTGAGATTAAAAGCATTGTAGCCGTATAAGCACATTTGTGTTTTTTGTTGTTGTTGTTGTTGTTGTTGTTATTGTTGGAATAAACCTGTTTTTCCATTTATTCCTAATAGCTAGGTACATTTCAATTAAGTTATCTACTGTATGATGTCGTTATAAGTGTGTAATGTATCATTTGAGGTTCTCTACGTATCAGTGGATAAAAATGAGTACTCTTGAATATCTCCTTAAAACTGTGTCCAAACTTCCACTTTCTCTGATACGCTGGGACTTTGTCGGCATTAATTCACGTCTGAAATCCAATTTCGGTGTGGAAATTGAATCATGTGAATATATTATGCTCACGGTATTCCAGAAAGAGTTCCGAGGTCAAAGAAATTTGCATCAACACTAATTTGACACAGCGGTTCTGAGAAAGCTTTAAGAGTCCTGTTGATGTTAAGTAACAACTTCCAAATCCCTCCCTGAAGCTTGGAGCTAATATAAGTCATAAATCACAGGCTGACAGATTAAGCCCTTGCATTGCCATGTTTGTTATTCATTTGAACATTTATCAGGTTTACTGAAGGTGAACCTCGAATTAAAATAAATGCATGAACCACAGCGAGTCCACACTGCTGTAATCTTTCCCCCATCCCCCACTTTGTTTTACCGTTTAATGTTTTATACCCTGTGAATAAGTGTGACAGGCTTCTGAAACATCTACGCTACATGTTGGACCATAAATAATCAACACTCTGCCGTAGTAGATTCACTTTGTGTGAGATAAACATATAGTTCTGGCAGGCGTCCCCAAATATGAGCATTCGAGTCACACGCTACAATAAACAGCTCGAAATCTTGCGTCTTTGTTTATGCGGATCTGTCAAATGCAAAATTTTACGTTTGGGATGCTTAGTACTGTATGTAATCATGAGTCGAAACTTTGTGACCTCCCTGTTAAAGAACGCAGAAGTACACAGTAAAACTTGACAGGTGATCCCAAGCTGCCATGGTGACCTACCAGTCTTTGGAGGATCCTCCTGCTCTTATCATCCGTGCAGAAGTCGGAAAACATGGTGGTGTGCACGAAGAGCAGGCCGCTGAGAAAGAGCCATGAGGCGAGCCATAGCAGGAGGAAGACTACTGCATTCCTGCGACGAACTCTCGCCCTAAGCCACCGCAGCCCGAGACCACCACGGCCCAAACCCGCGGCCCGGCACACGGCCCGGAACATCAGCCACGCGCTGTACCTGCTTCAGCTCCCGGTGTGTTTTAGCGCTCCTCTTGTGGGCATCTGTGGTGGTCTCGGTAGTATGTTGAAGGCTTGGAGTCCTGCTGGTGCTCCTCCTGCAGGAGGTCTGAATGTGTGTGTTCTCCTCTGCTGCTCCTCCTCTCAGCTCGGGGGTTCTCCATAGTGCCCTGGAGATCTTCTCAAGTGTTGCTCCTCAGCTTCTTTCCCACTGGATTGGTACTGGGTGAGACTGGCAGTGCCATGAAAAGCTTCTTGTTCCCAAGTGGAGTCGTACTCTCTGCTCCTTTCTTTCTCTTTTACATTTCTTCTTCATACCCACGACCCCTCTCCCTCATCACTATTCTCACTGTTTCTCACCCTCCTGTGTCGTTCAGTTCTCTCGTTCTCTCTCAGCCTCTTTCAATCTCACCCTCATACTATACTCCACCTTTTTTCTTTCTCCCTCTCTCACTCCCTCTCCCTCGCACTCTCTCTCTCTCTCTCTCTCTCTCTCTCTCTGTTTCTCAGATGCCCGCCCCTTTCTTGAGGACTTGCCTCCTTTGGGTTGCTTTCTTCCTGTTTCCACGGCAGCCAGGCCTTCTCAGCAGGCACACTGTCTCTCAGCTGTGGTGTTCAGTGCCTTCTGCCAAACTCCTTCCTCTGCCATGCATACAACACACTGTTCCACAGAGCGGCGAATACAGCACTGTTTTATCACCTGCTCAGCATGCACACTCTCAAACACTTGATCGGTTCTAACCAGGTTATAGATCTGAAGCACAAACTATTGCTCACTGCAGCTGCAGTCATTTTTGTCATTGTTTATCCAAGTTGCTGAATATTTGATTCAGAAAGCATTTCTCCGCAGTGATGAAACGAAACTTGGGATTTGATTTGCAGCGACTGGATGAACGACGACGCTTGTGTTTTGTTCTCCTGATGAGCCGAGCCCCCCGTGTGCCTCCGTGTGACTGTCGTTATCTGTTGTGTTGGAGGGACAGCAAGTGCTTAGAATCCTTAATCGCTCCTTCATAAGAGAGGAGGAAGCCCGTCCGCACAACACCAGCTAACAATCGTCCCTGTTTTCGTAACTAAATGCCTCACTTTATGTTAATTACCACTTTTTCCTGTGCTCTGTGGCACTCCGGTCTCCAAACTCATTAATTCGTCCTGCAAATCAGAGAATCTATTGAGATCTCCTCTGCCTCCTCTGTACCGCTTCTTAATGTGCATCTCTAATGCTCAGGGTGGAGGCTACAAGCATTAACCTGTTCTTCATAAAATGCAACACAAATGACTAACCTACAGTATATGTTGAAATTAACCTTTTGTGATCACATTTGCATTATTTTTGCATTTTCTCCCCATTCCCATTTACTTTTCTCACAACAGAAGCACATTCCGAATCTCGGAGGATGAATCATCCAGACTTTGGCGCCCCTCAGAGGTGTGGCTCGGTGCTCACACCAGGTCATGTTTCTACAAAAATCCAATTTACTAAATTCAAATTCAAATTTTATTTGTCACATACACAGTCATACACAGTACGATATGCAGTGAAATGCTTAAACAACCGCCTGTGACCTTAATAATAAATATGAATAAAAATATAGAAAAGCAATTGAGTTAAGATAAGAAAAATATATCTATAGAAGATAAGACAACATAAACAATATAAGAAAAATATAAGAAAACATAGCTGTTGGTGGGGTGGTGGAAATATGCATGAAAGTGTCTTATACTATATATATAGTCTCATGAAGCCAGTTATATATATATATATATATATATATATATATATATATACACTAC
>JAQQZT010000033.1:28834645-28852561 GCA_030068275.1 Clarias platycephalus | reverse complement strand
TAATCGGTCCGCCGAAACTCATCCAGTGAGAAACGTTCCGCGGTGCAAAAATAAGTCCGATTAAAATGCGTTAAAAATTTAACGCGTTATTTTTTTTTGTGTGTGTGTGTGTGTGTGTGTGTGTGTGTGTGTGTGTAATTAATTAATCTAAATTAACGCGTTAAAGTCCCGGCCCTAATATATAACAGTATATACACAACACATTTACGGTGGCTTAGTGGTTAGCACTGTCCCCTTGCACCTCCAGGTTCGATTCCTTCAATTCTGTGTGCTTTGAGTTTGCATGATCCCGCCCTAGTGATTGATGGGTTTCCTCTGCATACTCTGGTTTCCTCCCACAGTCCAAAGACATCCAGGTTAGGCTAATTGGCATTTCCAAATTTCCTGTAGTGCATGAATGAGCGTGTGAGTGTGTGTATGTGTGTGTGCCCTGCAATGATTTGGCATCCTGTACAGGGTGTGCCCCGCCTCATGTCCTGGGATAGGCTCTAGGCTCCATGTGACTCTGTATACAGGATAAAGCGGTATAGACGATGAGTGAGTGATGAGATCAGTGAACACATTTACCATTAGGCAAAACACATCCTCGTCTGATTGACCTCAAATACAAGCATGTAAACAAGATTTACAGACACATATAGTTCTACAAAATAAGACTAGTACTGCTTTATTGGTCTTTTAGGAAGCTATTTTGGAAAACCCTCATTTATTTATTTATTTATTTATTTATTTATCATTAATGGATGTATTCCCTTTCTGTTGATTCCAGCTCTTCCTTAAGGAAAGAGCCCATTCTCAATCCAACTGTGAGATATAATCTTCCTCAGCAAGTCCTTCAACCTCCCTTAGGTCTTCATCTAGCGGGGTGTGCTTGAAACACCTCTCTCCAGAGCCCAAGTCCACCTCACATGGCTTCTCTTGCCTTGAGGAGAAACAGCTCTACTCTGAAGCTCTCTCCCCAGGTAGTCAAGCTCCTGACTCTGTAACAAAGAGTAATCCCAGATCCCCTGCTAAGCAACCTTATTTTCACTACCTGTACCTTGTTCTTTCTGCCACTGCTCACAGCACACAACCTCACACACTCTTTTCCGTCACCCGTCGAAAAGATCCCAAGATACAGTACATAGATTTCTCTATTTGACATAAATATAATAAATAAAGGGTAGGTACAGTGAGTATATGGGTTTTTTTTATCTTACATTTGACAGTGTGCGCATGTTTCATGGTCTGGGTGTGTTCCTATCATGCGCATGGAATTCCAGTTGCTCCAGAACCACAACCACTGTGACATCGATTACCTCATACTGATTCATCTTCTTACTAAATATAAGAACCTGGATCTTTTTGCTTTTTTTTCTTTTTTACTCCCCTTGCATCTACTTTTCTTGATGTCTTTCTGCTCTACAACGCCTCACCAAATACTGTACCCAGTATTACACAAAATAGTATATGAGCAAGGATTTAAAGTTTGAAAACACTGCCATCTGGTGGTCACAAGGCCCTGATACAGATTAAACCTTATAATCATGCTGCAAAGTGAAAGGATTCTACAGTACTATGTTCACTTGGACATGCTTAAAACATATTTCCACATTTAGCACAAATCTCAGTCAAGTCAGAACCTTTTCATTTTTGAGCTGAAGCTACAAGGCTAATGTAGCTAATGAGGTTTAAAAAATGTTACACACTCACCTCAAGCCATGGTAGACTGTCAAGATGTTCTACTGTACGTTCTATCACGTGTGCTGCTCAGCACAAGTTCAGCACAAAAACATTAGATTGATGTAGAAGGCAGAACTTTCACATTTAAATGTGGTCTCTCCATGAACCATCACCTTATCGTGGTGGTGAGGTTTGCGTGCCCTTATAAACGTGGGAGCTGTGTTGTCTGGAGCCATGTGCTCCTGGTAGGAACTCCCAAGGCAAATTGGTCTCAGGCGAGGGGCCAGACTAAGAATGGTTACCATGAATCCACCACCTGCAAGAGGAACTGATGGAGTCAGGTGCTCTGTTATTTGGGTGGACATGGACTATCACTTCTCTGTGGGTGAAGGAGCTGGAACTTGTGTGGGAGGTGGAGTGTTATCAATTAGATCTATGGGGCTTACCTCTGCAATCACCCTACTCCTGGACAGAGGTTGGACTTTGTTCTTTTCCGGAGTTGCCCAAGGTGTGAGGCGCCAGGCGAGTGTGAGGACACTCACGAGTCCACAGGGTATACGTTCACAATACACTGTACATTCTAAATAAACATTTCCCCTTTATTTATTTGCTATCCTGAGCTTATATCCAATCCTATCCAAAGGGTGTATTCTGGTCCATGCCCAGTATTCCTGGGACAGATCCTGACCAGGATAAAGTGCTTACTGGATTTGAATGAATAAGCAGTTGATTCATTTGGCTGCTATTTATATCCAGAGTGACTTATGAACAAGTCAAAATACGTTTTAATCCAATTATAGAACTGAGCAACTGTGCTGTTCTAGTAGAACACACAAATTTATATTCACATCACATTCCATGAATTGTTGCACTAGTACAGGTTTAAAGAAGGCTTTGATGGAATCAGTTGGGCTCACATAAATCCAAGTGCAATTTTTAAAATTATTATTATTAGTCATTGTTGATTATTTGATGTCTTTTGATTGTATAAGTTCTGTTACAGGAAAATAATTTTAAATGTTTTATGATTCACCACCACGAATTAAGAGTTAATTACCAACTACAAAGTTTATATTTTTCCTTGTATCGAATCTATATGTGTTTATTCCTTTTACAACACAAATTTGTCAATGTGTAGTGTTTTTATTTTTTAAAGAAAGACTGTTGATATTTATCCAGTTAAAAGCAAAGTTGATATTGTGGAACGTTCAGTTCAAGGAAACACGTCTCTTCCCTAAATTGTCACATGTTAGAGCTGCTATAAAGTCATTTCCTTACCAGCCTCTCTTTTTTTCCTCTCTTAATAATATAAATAATTATTAAATTTATTAAATTAATGTAATTAATAAATGTAATTTTAAAAATGCTTGAAGTTTTACTTGGTATGTTCTTATGGAATTTATGGAAGGAGTCTCCAGTTTCAGTGGGTTAAAATGTGAAATATACTGTATGAAAGCATACAGTATTGGCGTCATCATAATTTTAATCATATCTATTATTAATATATAAATAAAAATGTAATCATTTTGAAATATAAATACTACTGAATCTATTAAACTGAAATATTTGACTTTGAAAAGTAATATCTTTGAATTCATATGCACTTTATGTGAATTTCACATTTTAAAAAAATCTCCGCAGTGCATTTTAACCAGTGAAATTTCAAAGCCTTGATTTCAATATACATTTAATTTAATATTCTTAATTGATGCTCAATAATTCAGGACAGAATGCTTAGTGATTTCTCAGAATCACAAGATGCATTCTTTGTCACATCTCCAATTAAACTTTTTTTTTCTTTGTTGTTAGATAAAAGCACATCCTCTTTGAAACAGTTTAGTGTTGTAGAAACAGATCATGGCATGCACTCTCCATGCGAGTTAGTGGTTACCACGGAAACAGTGAAAGATTAGAATGAGTGCTTTAACATGAACCTAATATTACCCGAGCTGCTGTTACAGACACACAAATCAATCAGATTCAAGACTTGCTTTTACAAGTTCTGGTGTAATTAAATATATTTATTCAAGATAACCCAACAGTAATACACCATCAGTCCAACAGAGGGCACCAAATCAGAAGCAATTCATGCCCAGTAGAACTACAGTAAATTCAGTGTAATGGACCGGGGCCTTATTAGGTAATATGTTTGCAACTGCAGTTGAGGCCATAAAGGGGAGCTGGGTTTTGTGTTCGTGTGTGAGTGTGTGTTTCAGCTCTGGGAACAAAAGAGTAGGAAAAATCCTACACACTCTTCTTTTACTACTGCTTATCATGATCCAGTGAATTCATAGGAAAGCTTGAAATGACTCTAAAAGTGTGTGTACACTATTTCTATATTTGACTACACATGCCTATTGGTCAATATATGCGGTACGGTAACGAGTTTATGTTTTGTATTTCAAATAATTTCACTCAAAAATGATACATTTTGCCTCTTTTTCATGGTGAATATAACACAAGTTGCTTTAAGATTTTATATCTTCCATTTGTGTATTCTTTGTTATTTAATATGAATAACATTAACACACATTGAAATATTGCGTATACATCCAGACATTGGCAGTAAGGCCAGTACAGATGGTTAAACATTTTTCAACTTTTCAACTCTTTGCTCTGTTCCATAAGTGAAAATATTCACTAAGCAACGCTACGAATCAAAAGATCACATGCCTTACAGAAGCAGCACTGCCGTCCTCTTCGATCTCTTCCTCTTTCTGATTTGCTGACACACTGTAAGCTTGGGAAAAAAAGAAAGAAAACGTTCAAACATAGTGAAGAGAAAGGTTACACAGTGTAACAACCCTGGAAGTGTAATACACTGGTCATTTCCTGTCTGAACCCCAGTGTGTGTTTCAGGATCTGGTGTTTTTCAGTGCGAGTATGATTCATCAGAGCACATCTGCACATCAAGAGTGCTGTGTTATAAACAGATCTGGATAAGCAATAGTAAGTTCTGGATAAGAACCCACTGTGACCCCCTGCCAACACACCCTCTCACTGCTCTCTGCTTGTACACTGAGGTATATTTCATATTATTGAGGTTTTACGGAGTACTGTAGTTTACACATCTGGCGCTGGCCCTAAATTTCACAGCTGTCCATTAGCGAAGGATTGTGGATTTAAATGACTAGGATGGCAGCATTTCATGCTCTCACTGATTTGTATTATATAGGATTAGAAAAGATTTTTACAGTGAAGCAGAGAACCCGTGTGTATAATGTTTAGATTCAGTGCGCATCATTCTTATGGAAACGGACAGACATTCAGAAAATATTTTGGACCACTCGTTCTTTGATTTCAAATTAAGACCCACATGGAGATTCCTGAGACTAACCGTACAACATATTTCACTGACCTCCTCAATATAAATTTAATTTCATAAATATTATTTAAGTAATTAAAATGTTTTTTATGAATGATTTGTTTCCAAAACAAAATAACAAATTCAAAACCAAATTAACAAAACGGAAAACAAAATTTTCAAAAATTCAAAAATTAGTTGTTGTTTTGTTTTTGTTATTTTGTTTTCAATTTTGCATTTGTTTTGCACTTCAGGGCCACCGTAGTTATACTTTACAATATACAGTAGTAAACTTGTTAAGGTGGCTGATTTACTCCACTGTAAATGCTTTAGGCTATAATATATTACATTACTTTTTGCACTAATGATACGATGAGTTTTGAAAAGGGTGAAAATTTGAAAAACACATTTTAAAAGGCATGTTTTGGGAGTGGGTGGAATCTGACGAACCCAGAAAAACGCCACACAGACACAAAGGCAGCACACAAACTGAGGTCTGAACCCCTGACCTGGTCCCTGGTGCTGCGATATGTTAACGCTACATGCTGGAGATATAAGGGGGCGTTCAAATTAAACTGGGATTTTGAATGCACAGAATGACAAAACGCAGTAATAAGAATAAAAGCTCCCTTTATTTCTTTATATAATCCCTTGCTACACTAATGCACTTATCCCAGTGTTTCACTAGTGGTTGGATACCATCAAGTTAAAAAGTTTTCTCAGAACGCCGGAGATCGCTATGATCAAACTGCCTGCTTCAGGTTTAAAAATCTGGCCTCCTAGGAACTCCTTTAATGGCCCAAAGATGCGTAAACAGCTTGGAGCGAGGTCTGGACTGTAAGGGGGATGTGGCAAAAACTCCCAGCCGAGGCTCTATAATGTACAAGTGGTGTTGAATGATTGTGTGTACAGTTCACACAGGCAGATGTTTGCGTTTCTTCTATAATTTGGCAACAAGTTATTGGTTGGATATATTTTTAAGGACCAGGCGTTTAACTCGCTGAATGTTTATGAAAACGGCAGCACAGCTTTCTTGAAAATGTTTGCGCCATTCAAACGGTTTATTGAGTCTCATTACCATACTGTACTCGCTCATTCACTTTATCATGTATACAGGGATTGCGGGGGGGCCTGGAGCCTGTCCCAGGAGACTTAGGGCATGAGGCGGGGTACACCATGGACAGGGACCAATGCATCGCATACACACACTCATTCACACACTACGGGAAATTTAGTGAACGCCAGTTGGGAGGAAACGACCCTGGCCGGGAATTGAACCCGAATACTGGAGGTGCAGATCTTTCTCATATCAGATCTCTTATACATCACATAAATGCACTTTTTAGCAGCTATGCAGTGTTTGACACTTATTTAGTTGGAAGAAGCTGAGACAATTCTTGCAAGTTAAAGCATTTTGAATATATTCTAACTTTTTGTAATTTAACTTACCAAGTCAAACTCTCACACATAAAGTATAATATTTCTGGCCTTTTTTGTTTGTTTGTTTCAATTACCATGATCACGCCTTACAGCCCATGAAAATCAAAAACCCAGTATCTCACGTTCTCATGTCAGAATATTTCATTTGAATATCTGAATATTTTTATTTGTTTTTAAAATATTAAAGAGTTTTAAAATAATTAAGTTGGTCAGATAGCCACTCTGAGACCGGACTGACATCAATAGAAGGGACATCAATATTTAGTTTTTCCACACTATTTATCTACATGATCTACATCCCATTTCCAATTTTTTTTGTTTCTTTTTAAAAACTTACCTTTTATTCTAATAAATGTCTGGATAAAAAATCCAGAATTGATTCTGATATTAAAAATAACAGGTTTTGCTGAAGTGCCTTTCAAACGATTTGATAATTATATGTCTGGACACAGCTTTTGGTCATCACGAACCGTTAACCAATATAATCAAAGTACAACGGCTCCATTGTATTTCAAAAGAATAAGTTTTAATAATGTGCGAACATGTCTAAACCTCAGCCTGCTGTATAATCTAGGATCTAATCTACAGTAGCTCAGAGCAGCATTCCCACTGCTGTGTCATGAAAAATAAAACACACCCTCTCTAACCAAATCTGCTCCAGTGCACATGGCAAAATGTCGTTCTTCTCTGGACTGTAATATGGAGCAGTTTTTTTTTTTTTCCATTCGTGTCTCTTCACTCTGGGACATTCTCTGGTTATTAGCTCATCTGGAAAATAGAGTCCAGAAAAATTATAGTCCACCATCGAAGTAATCTTTTTTTCTTCTTCTTGCTTTATGTGTAAATGGTTGCATTGTCAAAACAAAAAGAAAAGCTCTCTCCTGATGACTGGACTGCACCCTGCTGAGGGTTCATTGTGCTGGACTGCAAATAGTTCTGTCGAGACTGGACTTCCTCTATTGTTCGTTGCACAGCACTAGCGGAGGAATGCCTAGCTCAGCAGCTGTTAGGGATAATAGAGGCCTCGGTGAGCGAGATTTATTTCCTCGCTAGGCCCATCGGCTATAAAGACATTAACGGAAATGAACAAAGCGTTACCCATTCAGAGTTCACTTCCCCAAAGCCGAAGCAAAACTAAACTTCACTCCAGCGTGGTGACAGAAATATTATCTGTCTGCTGATTTTTCGCAGAATAACCTGTCTGTAAAGCTCATTGTGTCATGAGTAAGCTCCCTTCCTGCTATAATTGTACACGTGGTCAGAGGGGCTGTGGAAACCATGATGACTTGTAAATAGTTTTAAAACAATGCATGACATTATGAATAAGAACACATCTTCAAACTTTCAGTAATGTTTATTTTCCTAGCTTTGGTTAAGATTTTCCCAAAAAAAAAAAAAAAAAATTTAATCACAGCTTAAGAAAAAAACATCACATTAAATATATATATGTGTGTGTGTGTATGTGTGTGTGTGTGTTTGTGCACAATCAATCATCCGACAGCGTTCACTCGTTGACTTCCTCCTCGTCCTCGTCGAAAGCATCTTCGCCGTCGTTGGCCGTGGCCTCTTGGTACTGCTGGTACTCGGAGACCAGGTCGTTCATGTTGCTCTCAGCCTCCGTAAACTCCATCTCATCCATTCCTTCTCCGGTGAACCAGTGCAGAAAAGCTTTTCGTCGAAACATAGCAGAGAACTGCTCGGAGATGCGCTTGAAGATCTCCTGGATGGCCGTGCTGTTGCCGATGAAAGTCGAGGCCATCTTGAGTCCCCGGGGTGGGATGTCGCACACAGCCACTTTGACGTTGTTGGGGATCCACTCGACAAAGTAGCTGCTGTTTTTGTTCTGGATGGCGAGCATTTGCTCATCTACTTCCTTCATTGACATGGGACCTCGGAAGACGGTGGCCACGGTGAGGTAGCGGCCGTGACGCGGGTCACACGCAGCCATCATGTTTTTAGCGTCGAACATCTGCTGCGTCAGTTCAGGCACGGTAAGGGCGCGGTACTGCTGACTCCCCCTAGCGGTCAGTGGGGCGAAACCGGGCATGAAGAAGTGCAAGCGTGGAAAGGGAACCATGTTTACAGCCAGCTTGCGGAGATCTGCGTTCAGCTGACCGGGGAAGCGCAGGGAGGTGGTGACGCCACTCATGGTGGCTGAAACCAGGTGATTAAGATCACCGTAAGTCGGCGTCGTGAGCTTGAGTGTGCGGAAACAGATGTCGTAAAGTGCTTCGTTGTCGATGCAGTACGTCTCGTCCGTGTTCTCCACCAGCTGGTGCACGGACAGCGTGGCATTATAAGGCTCCACTACTGTGTCGGACACTTTGGGCGATGGCATGACGCTGAAGGTGTTCATGATGCGGTCCGGATATTCTTCACGGATCTTACTGATAAGCAGCGTGCCCATGCCGGAACCGGTGCCACCTCCCAGCGAGTGGGTGAGCTGAAAGCCCTGGAGGCAGTCACAGTGCTCGCACTCCTTCCTCACCACGTCCAGCACCGAGTCCACTAGCTCGGCTCCTTCTGTGTAGTGCCCTTTCGCCCAGTTGTTCCCTGCACCTGTCTGTCCTGCAGCGGCGACACAAACAAAGCATTAGCCAAAAAAAAGAAAGCAAGAAATCCAATCACCCGACACCCCTTCCCCCACTAGTGGCTAGGGATATCCATGTGCCAATTGTTTCCCATTTATCATTCAGACTGCAAAGTATTAGCATTGCACAGCTGTCTGAAACAATTCCACAGGCTTCTGTGTACTGTTAAAGAAAACTGTATCACTCAGACTGAGTATCTGAGTCGTCTCATATCAAAAGACAGCGTTTAAGATGACTAACTGTTATTGCCATCAATTCTTGTGAAGATACTCGTACCACGCGAATGACCCTATATCCAGACGCACTTTATTTGTCATAATGCATATTTCAAATGACTGATAATGGACTGAAAGTTTATCACTTTCCATTTACTCTTTCCAAGTGTGGAAAATCTGCTGTGATCATCCACAGGCATGAAATGAGTAACGTATGGGAGCTAGAAAGGCCAGATACTGTAACCCTGATGATCTCAGTGATATCCATCATCAACATCTATAGCGGAAACCGTTTATGTAAATAAACAGTGCTTTATACTTATACGCCCAGTATACAAAAAAAGAATGTTAATGGGTTATGAAAATATGCTATATTTGGACATAAGAAGCCTGGCTCGTCTACTGAATGGCCATGACAATGTACAGTGCAACTCCTTATAGAGAAGTCAGCAGTGTCGCTGGATCAGAAGGTTAAGAAGGTACACAGACAGTCGTTAAGAAGCCACTACATCGTGTAAGGTTTTATATTAAATGCACTATAAAAGTGTGTGAGAATTAAAGTCCTCAATGTGAATGCTTTAATTCAGGGCAAAATAAAACAATTATATGACTAAGTTTATGACTACCAGTTAGTATCATGCTTGCTGAAATTATCCCATTTGTTTTATTTTTACTTTATATTTTGTATTAATTATTTCTATGTATTGATTTTTGGGGGCTGTGGAACGAAAAATGTAAGTTTCCATTATTTCTTATGGGAAAATTACATTTGGTTTACGAGTGTTTTGGAATACGAGCCCGCTTCCGGAACGAATTATGCTCGTAATCCAAGGTTCCACTGTAGTAAAAAAAGAAATTAGTTCAAAGATAAACTCTCATATTCTATATTCATTACATGTCAAGAGAAATATTTCAAGCCTTTTTTGTTTTAGTTTTGATGATTAGAGCTTACAGCTTTTATTATATTAATATTAATGTAATATTCCCTATAATCATTTTTTTAAATTACAATACAAAAATGTATTGTAAAATTTTATTTTGAAAAGTTGGTTTATTTCTGCACCAAGTACTTAGTTAGCACAAATGGCTGGATCAGTGTGGCATGGCATGGACGTGATCAGTCTGTGTCACTGCTGAGGCGTCACTGAAGAAGACCAGGTTGCTTTGATAGCAGCCTTCATCTCGTCTTTATTGTTGGGTCAGGTGTTTCTTATCTTCCTTCTGACAGTACCCCTTCTCTAGGGGTTCGGGTCAGGCAAGTTACTGTAGCTGTCCAATCTACCATTTACTGTTAGTTTTGGCACCGTGTGCAGCTAAGTCCTGCTGGAAAAATAAAAAAGCTTAAAGCTTGTCAGCAGGCAAAAGCATAAATTGCTCTAAAATCTCCTGATAGATGACTGTTAGCTTTGGACTTGATAAAACACAGTGGACTGATCCCAGGGGCTGAAATCCATCATTGTGGAAACTTCATGCCAGATTACAGTAATTGTCTCCACATTCTTGCTTCAGACTCTGGGAACTGGATTTCCAAATGAAATGCAAAATTTACTTTCATATGAAAAGAGGACTTTTGACCACTAAGCAACAGTCCAGTTCTTTTTCTCATTAGCCCATATAAGACGCTTCTTATAAGGCGTCTCGGCCTGAACCATGTCAGAAACGTCTTATATGGTTCAGGCTGATTTGCTGAAGACATCTATGCGTGGTGGCTCTTGATGCACCGACTCCAGCCTCATTAAACTCTTTGTGAAGCTCTCAGAATTTCTCGAATCAGTTTTGCTTGACCATCTATTTATGGCTGAGGTCATCCCTGTTGCTTGTGCACCCTTTCCTACAACAATTATTTTTAATATGCTTCAATACAGCGCTCTGTGAACAGCCGGCCCTTTCAACAATGACCTTCTGTGGGTTACCCTCCCTTCTGGAAAACTGTCAAGTCAACAATCTTCCCCATGTGTTTGTACTGAATTAGACGGAGCGGTACACTGTATTTATAGTGTATGAACAGTAATTTCATTAGAAATGAAATATTCTAATATTCTTTAGATTTTGTATAATCAAAACAAAAAAAAAAGCTTAAAATATTTCATTTGATGTGCACTGTATCTAGAATATAGAAGAGTTTCATTTTCTGAATTCAATTATGAAAAAAACTTTTCTACAATATGACATTTTTTTTAGAGGTGTATAGACTTGGACAGCATTCATATATCAGCCGTTGCATCATACAGCTTGCTAATATTTAATTCATTTGACAGATGCTGGAGCATAGTCGGTGGTACTTACCAAAGATAAAATTATCAGGTCTAAAAAGCTGTCCAAATTTCCCGGATCGCACGCTGTCCATCGTCCCCGGCTCCAGGTCCACCAGTACGGCTCGAGGCACAAACTTATGTGCTACAAACACAACACAAACAGCCACACAGGCAGACTATTCATTGGGTTACCTTCTATATACACAATTTATTTACAGTCAAAAAGTATAAACATGCTCATGCCATGCTGTGAATATCCCCATGATGGTTCAGTGCTGAAACAGAAACCTACATTCAAACGTTTTAATTCTAGGGTTTGGGCGATGAATACATTCTTTCAGAGTGACGACATGATTAAAGGATGGAGGCCAGACGCACAGAGAGTTGGAGATCTTGGTCTGGTATGTGTGTGTGTGTGGGGAAGGGGGGACTTTCAAAAAGGACGCTGATTCATAGATTCACACATTCACACAGCGGAGTACAAAATGAGTAATGTATACTCACAGCTCGCCTCATTGTAGTACACGTTAACCCTCTCCAGCTGAAGGGCGGAGTCTCCCGCATAGTTGCCTGCTGGATCAATGCCATGTTCATCACTTATGACTTCCCAGAACTGAGAGTGACAAAAACATATAAGAAGAAACACAACTTTAAGTGAGAATCAAACTTCTGAACAAAACTTCAACAAAACACATGCAGACATTATTATTATCAAATGTAATAAATTACACATGAAATTTCACACAGTTCCAGGACATTGTTTGGTAGAAGAGCAAAGGTCAAGTCTGCTTTCATTCACACACTCGGTCAAACATCATTGATGAGAAAAGCAGACTTTGAAACTGTGATGCTCATGAGATAATAATGGTGTCTTACATCCTTAAGAGGTTCTACAAATGACCTCTGATGGTGTAGGTTTCTACAGGATGTGCAGAAATAGATCTTTTTCAATTCTGAATGTTATTCATTGTACGTAATCTGTGACGGAGTGTATGGAAACAACTCAGAACAAAGAGAATGTATTATGGTTATGATGTTCTCATATTTCTTTTTTTCTCCTTGAGACTTCCGTATTAAAGCAATACAAGCTAGAATGAGGTCATAAACTTTGGTTGTTAAAAACAGATTCAGCGACCCAACAAATGAACAAATAAAGTGCTTAACCTTACAAAGTGGATTTAATTTTCTTTTGACATGGGTGTTAAACTTTAGCAATTTTTTTTTCTACCCCAGTGGCATTAGTTTCTCAGGGAATCTCAGCTTGCCCCTGCCTTTGTCATTAGGAGGCCATTCATAAACACATTAAGGTTTATAAATGGAAAACTGTGGAAACTGTAAATGTATACGGCCACTGGAAAATGAAACTGAAGGAGATATTACACACAGTTGTTACACAGAATGGTATGAGGTTTGGGGCAGAACCTGCCACACCCTTAAGCAGCTGATTAACTGTTACATTACACATGCAGTGAAGAACAGGTGAACCCTTTAGCTGTGTCTTTTCCTACTAAAAAACAAGCATAATAAGAACATTGGTAATACAAATCATAATAAAAATAATATGAAAAAGCCTAATTAATTTTTTTTTTTACATGTTTGCCATATTATAAATGAAAGAAAGAAAGAGTAAAGAGAAAAAATAGGGTTTACCTTGGTGCCAATCTGATTGCCACACTGTCCTGCTTGTATATGGACTATTTCCCTCATTTCTGCTGGTAGTGTAAAACCTGGCACACACACTTCCCTCTGTCTGAGTTTAACTGCTGAACCCTGAGCTGCTCAGAGCTGATATAAAACTCTCTCTCTCTCTCTTTCTTTCTCACTGCATGCAGCACACCCCTTTCTACAATACATTAAGTGCACCACATAGTGTACATGAGTCATTATTTATAAACCCACAAGTAGTGCACTGAAAGGGGGAGTACTGAGCTGTTTGGAACCCAGCCTCTGTGGGTGTCAGCTTAAAGCCCCGCCCTCAACAAGCTTGAGTGGCACGTCAAACATCCAATCAAAACCAACATCATCAAGGGCAAGCACATGGGGGTGATAATAATAATAATAATAATAATAATAATAATAAGCAGAAGAAAAAATCTAATTTATTTCATAAAGTTTCATAAAAGGCAAGAGTTAGATTACAGGCAAGAACATTGGAGATATAATAATAATAATAATAATAATAATAATAATAATAATAATAATAATAATAATAATAATTACTCAATTTTTTCAAAAATTCTCACAAAAGGTAAAAAATCTAAATTGTTGAATATAACAACATGGTTTTTCTAAAGTGCTGAGTCCTTCTAAAAGTTTACAACGCTTAGCTGCAGAACGGGTTATAAGAGAATTTGCACACCCCTTAGGGCAAAATGAAAATGAACCAAAGACATTTATTTTAGCATTTAATTACTTTTAGTTTTACATGAAAAATGGCAACATATAATATTTGAATTCATATAGTTCATCATAGTTTGCATGTTCTCCCCGTAATTGGTGGGTTTCCTCCAGGTTCTCCGGTTTCCTCCCACAGTCCAAAGACATGTAGATTAGCCTAACTGGCGTTCCCAAATTAATTTGGCGTTCCCAAATTACATGTCCAAAGACATGTAGATTAGCCTAACTGGCGTTCCCAAATTGCCCTTAGTGTATGAACGAGTGTGTGAGTGTGTGTGCTCTGCGATGGATTGTCCCCTGTCCAGAGTAAACCCTGCCTTATGTCCTAAGTCTCCTGGAATAGCCTCCAGGCCTCCTGCAACCCTATACAATGGATGAAGAGGGACACACAATGAGTAAGCGAGATGCTCATTAACCAGTACTCCCAGCATAGCAGTAACAGGTCTTCAGGACAATACACACTAGAGACATGTGGACACAATAAAGGCCTAAAAAGATTACCACCCCAAACATCTTCAGGACAAGTCCTCATACTGAGTTATTAGTAATATAAATTCTTTAAAGACAAACTTAGACCTTCTACAGAAGACATGAGTGTACGTTTGTGTGCCCAGTGGGGAGTTACTTTCTTTAAAATAATAATAATAAAAATAAATTAATACATTAATAATCATAATAATCATAATAATCATAATAATAACAATAATAATGCAATAAAGAATCAAACACAGTATAAAATGATTACAAAGATTGGCACATATCTCACTTTCAACACAATTTCCCTCTAATCAAAAGGTTGATCGTGAGCTGATTAATCAGCTTAAGGCTTTTGGCTAATGAGCAGATTGGAGAACAGGGCCTCATCCAGTACCTGCTTAAGGAAAAACTAAAATCTCCTCTGATCACAGTGATCAACACGTACGATCTCACACACAGCGCCTCCATTAGCTCTATGGAATGGTAACATTTATTCAGTAAAATGGTTCATTACTGTGAACATTTCAGCAAATGCTCTGTACAGAAGTGCTGTAATATAATGATTTAGATTTTGCTGTCTCCCGTGACGTGTTACCGTTCAAGGCTTCAGCTGTTCACATCTATCTAGAGAAAGCATGGTTGATTCGTCCAGCTGAGAGAACAAGCTGGAGCACTTCTCTCACACTGAGCTGGAACATGTGGTCAAGAGAAATTCCTGTGGGTACACTTATCAGCCTGATTTATTACAGCACACAGGAGTAGATTCCAAGCCGCTGAGTTTGAAAGATTCACCACAAAAAAAACAAATAACTTTTATACATACCTTTATTAGCAAAACATACATTTGAACCAAAATGTACTTGTGTTATGTGTCATATTATAGAGAGCAAATTTCTTAGATATAAAATATTCAGGATTCACCTTGTGATTTTTCATTCTCCTTTGGCTGTCTGAATCTCAGCAATACCTCTTAAGTAAAGATTTAATTAAGAACAGAAAAAAATGTGTAAGTGTTAAAGTACTGAAGAGCAAGGATGTAAATAAAAGACATGCAAGAGCAAGAGACTTTTTAGGTATAATGCGCCCCCTGGTGGCAGTTTGGAAATTTGCATGTGCAGCACACCTTAAATATGAAACATCTTTTTCAAAAAATTTAATCTATGTGTTTTAAGTAAAGTTTAGTTCTTTAATTTTCTTAGCATGGTCAAAAATTTATTTTTTTAAAATTACTCTTATGGTTCTTTCTTTGCCAAAGCAATACAATTAGAGACAGCCCACTGCTTACTGTAGTATTTAACACTCAACATGCAAGTGCACTTTATGCCTTGCCACAAAGTGATACATCTGACAATAAATGCATGAATAAATAAATAAATAAATAAATAAATAAATAAAAACTGATCATCAAGCTGAAAACATACAGGGTTGGACAATGAAACTGAAACGCCTGGTTTTAGACCACAATAGTATGGTGTAGAGCCTCCGTAACTCTCCCGGATGTGGGAAAGACAGTGAAGGTGGACTCATCAGAGAACAATACATGTTTTACATTGTCCACAGCCCAAGATTTTTGCTGACGTTCGGCATTGGCACAAGTGACCAAAGGTTTGGTTATAGCAGCCTGGCCATGTACATTGACCCTGTGGAGCTCCTGACGAACAGTTTTGGTGGGAAAAGGAGAGTTGAGGTGCACATTTAATTCTGCAGTGAGTTGGGCAGCTGTGGTTTTATGTTTTTTGGATACAATCAGGGTTAGCACCTGGACATCACTTTCATACAGCTTCCTCTTGCATCAGTTACTCCTGTTGGATGTGGGTCGTCCTTCTTGGTGTTATGCTGACATTACCCTGGATACAGTGGCTCTTGATGCATCACAAAGACCTGCTGTCTTGGTCACAGATGCACCAGGGAGACGCAAATCAAAAATTTGTCCTCTTTTGAACTCTGATATGTCACGTATAATGTTGTGTGCATTGCAATATTTTAAGCAAAACTGTGCTATCACTCTGCTAATTAAACCTTCACACTCTGCTTTTACTGGTGGAATGTGCAATCAATGAAGATTGGCCACCAGGCTGGTCAAATTTAGCCATGAAACCTCCAACACTAAATTGGCCAGTGTTTCAGTTTCATTGTCCAAACAAATTCCATCAGACAATAATTTTTGTCTCTTTTATTGACTTTAGGCACAGAACTAAACGGACTATCATAAACACAAGGTATAGCAGAAGCCTGTTGTGGGCCATCCAGGATCATGTTCTTATCATTTTGGCAACATCTATACCTATTGATGTTGATGTTGGTCTTTTGGCTGCTCCTGTCGAGGTGTCGCCACAGCGGACCATTCGATCCGCACAACAACTTGCCACAAGTTTTATACCGGATGTCCTTCCTAATGCAACCCTTCCATTTTATCCAGGCTTGGGACCGGCACTGCATCCAGTCGGCTTTGGTGTTTGAGCTTTGGCTGGGAACATCTATAACTAACAATTAAAAAGTACAACTAGGAAACAGTTAGTTAACAGGTCTTAGAATAGAACAGAGCCCTTTGTTACACAAACATTACTCTCTCTCTCACTCTAATCCGCTTATCTCGTACAGGGACATGGGAGGCAGAGCCTATCCCAGGGGACTCAAGGACACGGGGCACAAGGCAGAGTACATCCTTGACGGGATCCCAATCCATTGCAGGCATCCATACGCAATCACTCACTACGCCCCACTTTCAGTTTCTCATGCTTTCATAGTCAATACAATTGTCTGTGGAAGATGTGATGAAAATGATTGATCTCCAGCCTCCTTCTCTTTACGCCAGCTACTGTATAAACAGCTTTCATTTTGAGGGTGAGTTGCTACATCAGGCCCGCCTGCACTCTCAGTGGTATGCAGTATACCTGTGTATAAGAGAGCGCAGGCGCGAATGATGTGACTTTGCCAATTTGTTCTCTCAAAGTGAAGAGAAATCATATTGGCATAATTTGATTGAAACTAACACACAGTTATAGCCAAGTGAGGGCAGTGACATAGTATTATTCAAAGAGGGAAGTGTGATTATATACGGTGATCTTAAAATATCTGCATTGAGTTTAATCTTGTAACACTATATTCATAAGAACATCAAAGGATAACAAACATGTGCACAAGAGAAACAGAAAGAGAGAGAGAGAGAGAGAGAGAGAGAGAGAGAGAAAGAGATTCACAATCATACACACAGTACAGCACAATCCCACTTTATATTTAGTATCTTTATTTTTCTTTTCTTCTCCCCCTTCTTTTATATTCTTCTTTGACTGTAATTTCTCCATTTTTTATTATTATTATTATTATTATTATTATTATTATATTACATTTAATAATACAATATTTCATACATATATTAGATTACAGTATTCATTTGGGCAATCTTTACAAATGCTCTTGGGTCATATTTAATTTATTGTATTCATTTAAGTATTTCAAAGTTTAGTGTGCAATAAGGTACTTACTGTTTTAGGACTCTTTATTTTATTTTATTCTATCCTATTTTACTTTATTTATTGTTATTATTATTATTATTATTGATTGCACAGTTAAGT
>JAQQZT010000033.1:28780811-28796009 GCA_030068275.1 Clarias platycephalus | reverse complement strand
ATATATATATATATATATATATATATATATATATATATATAATGACCTTACCCACCGTTCTGCTCTATCCCTCCACCCTTCTCCCAACAAAAAAAAAAATCCTCTCTGCAAGGCCTGTAAACTTGGTCATATCCGGCATCACAGATATACCCCCCTACTCCAGAGAAATACCCCCTACAAGGGTGATTTGTAGATTTGGCACCCGGCATGGCCTGCAAACAGAACAGCATTATGTCATCTCTTTAGTCCAGAGCTCGTGGAGGTGGTCCAAGTTTCACTCCTGCATGTCTGGTCACACTCTCTGCAGAGGTCATAAACTGATTTAGTTTTATTATATTAAATGTATTTTCTGTTTGTTTAAAAAAAAAAAACATTCCACCTAGTCTGAATGTGCATTGTTGAACTATCGGATGAGTGTTTTTGTTCTATACGCTGTAGTAGGTCGTCACGTCTATAGTTCTGCTTCTTTACTGGAATTCAGCGCAGGGTTGCCAGGTCAGTGTTTCCAGCCAGGCTATGTCTGGGGGAAAAAAAAATGCATACAAAGACCTCTAATTAGTCCAAAATGGACATTGCATAATGAATATGTATTTATCTTTCTATTTTTTTTTGTCTTTCAGTCCTTTTGTGTTTTGAAACAAGTTTCCTCATGCGTGCATGCATTTGTGATTTTGCTGGCTTAAACAGTTAATGCTCTGGGTTACTGATCAGGCGGTTGGCGGTTCAAAACCGAGTGCTGCCAAGTTGCCACTGTTGAGGCCTTGAGCAAGGCCCCTTAACTTCACTGTGCTGTTAGGAACATGTGACAAATAATTAAATCTTAATATCAGCAAATACGTCTTTTCCCTCCTTCCTGTCACTCAGTCCTTCTGATATATTTTACAATCCTGAACATTGTGTACAATATACACCGTTTTTAAGTTTGCTGAATTTGATGATATGTTTAATTATGGTTGGAGTGGCACCGTGTCTTTGGACCACAAGGGTTGAAGGTTCGAGTCCCGATTTCGGGTTTGTGTGTGTGGAGATTGCATGTTTTGCAAATTTCCCACAGTGTGCGAGTGTGCCCTGCAGTGGATTGGCAAAATGTCCAGCTTGTATCCCGCCTTGTGCCCTGAGTCCCCTGGGATAGACTCCAGGCTTCCTATGATGGTGTAAAGAATGAATGAGGGAGTAATTCTGATTATTCGGTTTTACAACAAAATGGTTGTAATCTGCAGACTATTTTTATGCTAGGCCAAACAAACACCACCTGCAGACTTTGTTTGTTTTTTTCCCACTCGCACAATGTTCTAAAATTATCTCAGTTTGGAGGAAAAGCTATGGCCTTGGCAACCTGGTTGTAGTGACACTAGGTTTCTGAAGCCAGTCCTCAGTTATGTCTTATCAACTCGTATGGAAATATGTAAAAAGTTTAGCTGAAGGCAACTCGTTGAGATTTATGATTTGAGAATTTGTTAGGGTTTTAAATTCATAAAAATAATTTAGCCTCTATTAGTCAAATCATAACCTGCATAAAAAAACATTAAAGCAGTGATTGAGCAGTGAAATGTTTTTTCTCTGCCATAAGATGCGAGTTGATGCATCATATACCAGCGAGAAACTACTTTATATCATCATGATTGAAGGCATGACTGATGTTGCTGCTTTGTAAAGCGTGGAATCGTATGTACGCAAATATTACTTGAATATCCCTCTGTCCTAGAGTCAACTGATCAACAAGTTCTTTTTCAGGTGAGAGAGTTGGGATAAAACACTGGTGTGTTGTTCAGAATGATTGCAGAAGCAGGATTGGGAAACTCTCCCTCATCCTCCTGTGATTCGGGTCTGTTGAAGCTGCAGGTTTATACGGCGCCCTCCTGCTGCGTTGGCTGAGGAAAAGCTTGTGTGAAATGTTTATTGATTAATATAAGCACACGATTCTTTTGTCCTTGGCCAGCTCCATTAGGGCTCTAGCGCAGGTTTGGAAAGTCTTAAAAAGCTTGACATTATTCTTTTAGACCTGGGTGGAAATTTAAGAAAATGTTTTGGAGACAGATTTTAGATATTCTATTCTCAAGGTCTTACAGGATGAAGACACCAAAGTTCTGTTTAGGTCTTTTCTTTTTTTTTCCCCCATAGCACAAGTATAGTGTAGAAAATGCATATCGTGTTTCGGGTTTCCCTTCTCACAATGCGGTTCATGACCTTGAAGAGAGAAAGATGACAAAGATTAAAATTGAAAGGCTTAAAAGGTTTGAAAAAAAAGATGTCTGGAAGAAATCCAGTAAACGTCTGGAGTATTTTAAGGAGAAAATGGAAGCAATTTTTTAATCTTACTTTGCTCTACTGAGAAGTAAAGGACCATTTGTTTACTCCGTGGCATGTGTTTAATGTTCCTATTCACATTTCATGTTAAGCGTTTTACTTTTTATATTGTATCTCTGTATTTTTTTTTTTCATTATTATTATTCAGACCACACCTGAATACTGAATCATTTTTTTTTTTTTTTTTTTTTTCAGTTATTATTATTATTTTAATTATTATTATCTGGTATCTCTCAAAATTCCAGGCTTTATAGAAGCGCTATAGCTGTTCTGTCCTTAAGATTAAAATAAAGCCTGGAGATCACCACCACCACCACCATTTATTTTTTTTGTTCATTTGTACTTTTAGGAAAACACACACCCATCCTCGAGCACTCATCCCGTCACCCCCGGTTCCCAGAAAGACTTACCCAGTCTTATTCATCACCACCATGACACAACACACCAGGTTTCTCACATTTTGATGTATTTCAGGCCGGTTCACTGTCTGCTGTCTGAACCTGCATTGCCATAAATATTGTCACGTTCAAGTGCTTCAGTGATCCAGTGCTAGTATTTGCCTGGGTACAGTATACATCTTGTTTTTCCTCTCTAACAGAACACTCATAAGTTAAGCATGGAAAAATTATTCAGAGGCCTTGCTCCCTGCATTCCTGTTAAAAAGCCTGGAAAAACTGCACAGGCCTCTTTGTGTGCTGGAAATACTTGGAATGTTAGTCGTTCTCCTGGTGCCTTGAGAGCGGAGTAAGTTTACGGTTGGGTCGGTGTGATGGAGGGATTTGTCCCTGTTTTTATTTGCTGATGTGTGTTTTGATTTTGAGGTTAGGGAAGTTGTATCTTGGTTAACCTGTCACTTTTCAGCTACTTCTGGCAAATTATGGGCCTTTAAAAAAAAAAAAAAACCAAACACAATGTAGTAATTATTCAGCCTTAAAAAAAAAAAAAAAGATCCACGCCATCTCAAAGCCACAAAGCCTATGGTACTATGAAACTTTAGTGACAACAAAGCAGCTCATATAAAAGATCTCCTTATTGTCACGGAGTCATGCCCGTTCATTCATCAGCTTTTTAAGGACTTCTTCCAAACTTGTGGAAATTGAACCGCATATACAGTTGTAACGCACACTGGGGGTCGAATGGCTCTCCGAACCTTTGGCTCAGCAGAACGGAGACGACCTGGCGATCGATCAGGCGAGTGTTGGATTTCCCAGTGGACTTCTCCAAGCTCCGTCTTAGCGCCGCACGTTTTTGGAAGAAATCCCTCCCATTTAAAGTCAGCATGCACAAAACGCATCAGCATGTGCAAATGGTGATGGATTGTGTAATCCCAGTTTATGACAGAACAACAATTAAGCTTGAGTAGGGTTTAATTGGGTTAGCGCTTGTCTTGAAGAGTGAGCTGTCTTATGAGCCGAGGTAGGAGGGATGGTGGGCGGGTGGAGGAAATCGATTCTTAACTCAATATGAGATTCAATAGAAGATTCTCTTCGGTCTTTCTCATTATATTTGATCCACATTATGTCTGTGTTGTGTATTACTGGATGTGTAAGCATTTTGGAAGATGTATATTTAGCTCAGGACGACCATTGAGGACGAGAGCGGATTGAGGTTCAGAGATGATGACTGGAAGAGGTGCTGTTAGGGAATTTATTCTTTCTAGGGATTTTTTGCACTTTCTGCTCTATAAATAAATGTAATGCATTTGATTTAGTTTAATTCAACCTGGTAAAACCGTATACGTATTTCTCCATTTCACTCTAAATGCCGCACATACATCAGTGGGTAGTTTTTAAATGTATTAGAGTGCAATCAGCTTAATGAGCACCGATTCATGACTATTCTTTGTGAATCCATGCTACAGCGTTTATCCGGGCAGTGCACTAGCGAAGTAAACTCACCTTTCAAGCCGTCTCGGGTTGCTCGTATACAGAATGAACCCCAGTGTTCTCTGTGAAAATTGCTCATCATTTGTATCAGCCAGTATTTACCCTAGTTGTACAGCTAATTTTGTCGTGATTGTGCAAAAGGCTGTATGTGTGCCGCTGTGAACCTTTTGACCCCGTCACGTGGCCTGTGACCACTGAGTGAAACCTTAGAAACCGCCCGAGCCAGTGGTGATTACCAGTGAAAAAGTTGTTTGGATGTACAGAGAGTGCTTTGATCCTCAACTGCTCAGCCGTATGTTTTAAATGGATTCTGTTTTTGGAGAAAAAGGTCTGCTAAGGGAATAAATTCAAGCATTTTGGATCAATAAGGAGAACGGCTTCAGGGACGTGACATACATATCGAGTTGTACTTAACGCATAGCCGTGTGGATTAGAACCGCTGTTTCAGTGAAGCTGGTCATTTCAGATAATTTGTCAGTGTCGCAATACCTTTTGGATTCGTGCATAATGCATGATGGTTGCATCGCGTCACCCACTTCCACTCTTACACTGTCTCCCAAGTACACTTGCGTATCTACGGTCTCCGATACAGTAATAGGGTGGAACTAGTTCATGAGTCACCGAAAACCACAAAGAAGAAGCAAAAAAAAAAAAAAAGTAACCAGAGAGTCAATCTTTGCACCATGCCTAATATTAAAATTTGCAAACAATATAAACAACCCTGACTTCCTATTTTATCAGCTGTAATAAATACAAAGGATGAGATTGGTGCATGTGGTTTCGAAAGAGGCAGGCAGAAGCGATCATGTGGCGTACCTGGGAATGAGTACATGGTACTGTACCTGAGAACACCTTTTCAAGTGGACTCGAGCACAGTATATTAATCCGTACATCTGCACAGTTTGGATTGTTCTTTGGCAGCAATCGTCATTCGATCCGTGCCGAGTCTCTAGTGTGAAAGCACCTGAAGTATAAGCGTGGCCTTGGCCTACAGTCGTACTCCGTTCCTGCGGTGTGTTTTTTCACTGTTCGCCCTCATTAGCCACCAAGCTAAACATTTCACAGAAAACACAAGGTATTGCCAGCATAGTGTGTTACCGCCCTAACAAGTCGTTCCCTAGATACCTGCATGCCCCCACCTTACACAACTACACCCGGTGTTGTAACACTGGCCCAGTGCGTAGTAGAACAAGTTAAGCGCTCAGAGTGTGGCGGCCTGATCAAACACAAAACAGGAAGAAGAAATGGCTTGTCCTCACAGGAACACGCAGTATACAATTCACCGGGAAGTTTACATGGACGTGGCTGCTTACAAAGCTAACGCGGACATGTTAAGACATTGTTTTCAGCAGCGGGATTATAGGATACTCTGAAAATCAGCGATCGCTCAGGGAAGCAGAAAGCTCATAGGGATGCATGCTTGGTCTTAACCTTTAAGTAGTGCTAATCGCTCATCTGCATGTTAAACAAGCCAGGGTCTTACAATCTCAGCTGTCTTTAAATGTTTTTATGTCTCTTGCTTTGATTAGATTTGATTAGGTGATTGGATGAGAATTATCAGACGAATGTGGAGCCAAAAGAAAAGGCAGTTTTCAGTCTGTCTGACAGACTAGTTAACATTATTGTGAATGCAGGATCTATACTATAAAATGGGAATGTTTAGATTTTCTATTTATGACTTATTATTACGTCGTTAAATATTGGTCACTTAAAAGCCTATTTACTGATACATAAGTTCAACTTCAGAGTGCTGGGTGAGACATGGTGGTGGTAGCTTTGGGGAAGTTCTGTATTAGAAACAAGAAGAATATTGTGTCGAATGTATCTTGGAACATTTGAGATCAAAGTGTTTGTCTGTATGTGTGTGTGTGTGTGTGTGTATATAATATATAAATCCATTAATAGTTATAATGCAGTGTTAGAAGTTATATATAATTATTGCAACACCGTTTTTCTTTTTTTGTGAGGAGGGTTAATTCAGATTGTTTTCCTTACATAGTGTGTTTTCACATTAGGTGCGATTGATCTCTATCGTGCCCTGGAGCGATTGCTCTCCCCTCCCCACTTCCTCACTGGCCAGCACTATTTTCGTTCTCTGTACTCGGGTACACGTCCGTATTTTCACTCTACGATACAGCAGGTGCCAGTTTGCACTTTTTTGGTTTGTGAGCCGCCAAGAAAGAAAAGGACATGGATGTTAACCTTCACGCTATGCCTAATATTATTGATGTTATTGATGTCCGTGTTCAAGTATAGCTGGCTTCCAGTATCGGATTCGATCCGTGCCTGAGTATGCTGTACCGTGTCCGAGAAAACTTTTTTCCAGTGTACTCGGGTACGGTTCCCGAGCGTGGAACGATTGCGTTCTCACTGATCGAAATGAACCAGACTTTGGGGGTCAAGTGTTCTCGGAAACAATCCTGGGCCCTAACGTGAAAACACCCATAATTCACAGTTAAACTATGCAATTTTAAAAGCGTTAGCCATAGTGTTGTTTCTTCCTTTTATTAGCTTTGTATGCCAGAATCATTTCAGAATTATTGTTGAAATTTTGTAGCATACAAACTACTATACACACCGCCTCTCATTTCTCTGCTTAGAGACACGTCTGCTTTATATATGCTTTGATTTGGCAAGCCTTTACGCTAGTTATGTTTTTTTTTATGTTTTTGTTAGTTTTCCCATGAGTTTCAGGCTGTGGCCCATGTGTTTTGCTGGTCCCTTTAAATTGGAGTCTGCATCATTGCATGAAAGCAGCTGCTGTTTTTGTCTCATGCGGAATATTAACAAGACTGACGACACGGACACTCGTTGCCGCTGAGTTTTATTATTTTTTTTTCCCCCTTGCCAGTACTGCATGCAGAAGGACCATGAAAAAGAGCTTGTCATCTCTCAGAGCATTGCATTGAGTTATTTATTTGTTCCGATTTATTTAATCTAAATATGGCTCAATATGATAACCAGACTTGCAGGAATGTGAAAAAATTATTAGTTGTACAAAATATTTGCAACCCTGTGCTGTTATGTATTCCCAGGCATATTCTGTATAGTAACCTTGAATCACACAGATGTTAAGACATCGGCGTCGTTTTTAAACACATGGATGCAGGCTTGTGTAGTTCAGCAGTTGGTGTCCTTGTCCCCGCCTCTGTTTCGAGCCTGTGCTCTGAGAGTCTCTTTGTGAGGCCTGGGTGGATCAGTTCCATGGAACAGGAACGAAGAAACTCCTCTGTTTATTACCACCCTCGTCTTTGCCTCTCAGCATATATTTGTTTTATTTTCTGCCCCCTGCCTCCCTCCAAAAAAAAAATCCACATCCCTCTTCACCCTGTGTTCACAAGCATGTCTAGTGTTCTTCAACCCCTCTTCCTTTTTTCCCCCTTTTTTTTTGGTGGTTGCTTATCACGCTCCCTCTGTCCCACAGGCAGCATGCGACCTTTGACCCCAGGCTTCTGGGAGTCCTCCTAATGCAAATTGAGTGGGTGAATCTGGCCCACGATGAGCCAGGCTTGATCTTACACTGATGCTCGCCTGGAAGAGAACTCGCCTTTCATCTTATCAGTCTGGATAAGAAAGAAAGGAGTCGAGGAGTGAGAGCTAATGACACGAATGAAATGTTCCATAGCCCATTGACGATGAGCTTTTTTTGGTAACAGCAGTTAGAATGACTTGTTCCTCGTGCAAAGCGGAAATCCGCCTTCGTGCTCTATTTCTCCGCCTTGCTTCCGCCGTACTTCTCTTCGTTGCTGTAAGTTGTGTTGGATGCATCGGTGAAACTTTTCAATGTATATATACAGTGTGTGTTTTTTGTCCAGACGTTGTGTTTTGTCTAAATGTTTTTCTACATTACCCATAATGCAGTTTAACTCCCCACTGTTTCCACCCACAAAGTGGAAATTCGTCTCGGTTGTTAGACAGCGATGCAGCAGCACTTCTGTCCTTTAGTCTATCCAACTATCTCACCTTCTTATCTATGCACTGTGCACAAACACCGCCACCGCACTCGTCACCTCATAGACGTTACAACTGTGAACCACATGTAGACCCATTGGAATTTTATTAAAACCTACAAAAATGTCACTTGAAACTCTGTATAGCTTGATTTGTGTTGTGGATTTTTTTCATTTCTTGTACACAGTGATAATAGTTTTTTGTGTCTTGTAGGTGGTGATAATGTTGTTAATAAATTCAATTGAAGAAGATAAAGTGTTAACCTCGACAAATTTAATCCGGTCCGGAGGGGAGTTCTTCAACGGAAATGTTGTATTGCAAAACTTATTTTCTCATAGGAAATAATGTAAATGCAGATAATTCGTTCCAGCCACCCAAAATATAGTACAAATATTACCAATTTCCATCACTATAATTTTAATTTTGCAAAAAAAAAAAAATTGATATGAAATAAGTGGACATTAAACCTCACTCAACCTGACTTTATGAATCTTTTTGGCACTGGCTGCTTTAAAAATGAAACTGATGGTGGCTTAGTTTTTTTTTTTTCTCTTGCTACCGTCTGGATAATTTTCCTGGGACTAATGGTGCTATGTCTTCACTGAATCCACAGAAAATATGTAAACCCACTTCGCTTGGCTTTTCACTGATGGAAAAAGTTTTAAACGGCTCCTGGAGGTACGCGCAACTTAGCCGCCGCTCAAATCAACTCAGTTTGTTCGCTCGTATGTCGAAAATGCTTCGTATGCCGAGGCAGATTTCTTGCAATTCTTATTGTGAAAATTTGTGGGGCGGGGCTTCGTATGCTGAGTAACGACTGTATTTGTGCAAAAGAGAAGCACAAAGTTTTTATTTTTTTGCAAAAGCAGAAAATGTATAATTTTGGTGTATAATTTTAAGGAACTTGGACATTTTAAACATTTTTTGGACACTTTGTAAGTTTACTTAAATATGGGGTGAGTCAATTCTGAATGCAAAACTGACAGTTATAAATGGATCAACCAAAAAAAAAACATTAACTAAATGGTCTTGTGGATTAAATCGCACAGCTCTGACAGCCAACCAGATGAGTCGAGGCTCTGCTGTACTTTCCGCACTGTGTCATGTAGCTGCACTGCATTCTGCTTTGCTCTCTCTCTCTCTCTCTCTTTCTTTCTTTCCAAATCCTCTATATTGAATTGCTTTTTAACATGATGAGTAAGTGAGAAAAGAAGCTTTCAGTGTTTGTTTTTAAGGTAATGAGTCAGAGGACTCCATGCAACCACTGGCAGTATTGCAACACTTCCTGGACTGGGCCGAGAGGTGTGTGTGTGTATACCTGTAATACTAGATGTGAAAGGAGAAGTTCTGATTGTACGCTTTTAATTGTTGTTTTTTTTCTTTCTTTTTTTTTTTTGGGGGGGGGGGGGGGGGGGAGTTGTGCAACCGATGTAATGTGACAAATTTGAAATTGGTTGGTAAATTTTAAATTGGATGGTACTCACTGATGTATAAAACCTACACTTCTAATAGTTGCTCTTTCAAGTTTTGTCTTTTTTGATACCATAACTTTCCTTTAGTTGCAGTCACAGAGACTATCCAGCTAATAAGGGTTTAAAAGTACTCAACAGTTTAGTACATAACTCAGTTTGTCATAAATTTTGGTCCAGTGAAGTGAAAAAATAACTGTTGTTCTGTTGTTTATTAGGAATTTAACTTTTAAACATAGAAACTTTTACAAACTTGTAAACCGTGGCAAACTGGCCTTCATTTTCTTGAACACGTAAGGAAGCTTCCTTTCTTCAATGTAGGCGGTAATTAGTTTAAGAATACCAACAGAACAATATATAGCAAAGAGCTAGTGCAAACAATCTCGCTCTTAAATACTAGATATTTACAGGATATTTTTGAACATGATTTGCATTATTTGCTACAGGTGATCGTGCTGTTACTGTTTTTTCACAACTGAAGTCAAATCAGGCTTTTATTCCCAAATTCCGAACGTTTTTCCCGTTTCTAGAGTGACATCCACGCAACATGCGTGTACACAGCATCATAAATAAACAAAGTGAAATTTCATACCTTTATAACAGTTATACTGTACAGTTTTGTGCAATAGTCTTAGGCACCCTGTTTAAAACTTTTTATACATGTTTATTTTATGGCTTGATTATTGGGTCAGTACAAAAAAAAAAATCAGACTTACAAACCTTAGCATTCCAGCAAAAAAATTTAATCTTACACGAACATATCTGTACACCAGAAAAGAAAGCAACACATTTTTCATACGGAAAAAACAAAAATCAATCTTCTGGGTTTTGCAGGCATTTTAAAAATAAATAAATTAAAAATTAAAAAAGGTGTGATAAAGTCCTCAAATGGACTGTGGTGGTTCTGCAAGATGTTCATTAAAACTAATAAAACTTAGCTTAAAATCTAGTCTCAGGTTCAATTTGTGCAGTTTTATAAGCAAAGAGTCGCCACACCAATTATTGACTTGTTTAATTTATTATATAGTTTTTTTTATTTTTATTATTTTTTTTGTTGCAAAAAACCTTTGCACAGTACTGCAGTCATTTATTTGTCAATTATAAAACCTCACTATAAAGTTGCTCGCGGTTTGAAAGGGGAGAAACGTGCATCCCTCACTCAAACTAGTTGTCTAGCACGTTGCTAGCAAAACCCGAACAGCCAGTTTCCCACTTTGTCTGTTGAAGACGCTGAAGTCAGAAATGATGCAATTGTGACTGGCAAATTCCTGCTTAGGATGGAATGCTAAATTATATTTTCAACTTTTCAAATCTGGACAAAGTCTATATCTATGGAGTGATTGTTAAGTATTCAGCTACGTGTCCTCGGAGACGCACGGCCTGCTCCATTCATCAAAGTTAACTGGAACGGGAGAAAATCACAATACACACCGAACCCGATGTCCTGTCCCGATGTTCTGAATTCAAAGGAGTGTACTATTACAGCCCTATTTATTATTATTATTATTATTATTATTATTATTATTATTATTATATATATATATTTGAATACTGATTGTAGGGGTCGGTTGTTGCTCAGGCACTGGGTTTGCCGATCGTAGGGTCAGGGTTTCGAGCCCTGCCACAGCCACTGTTGGCCTCTTAGGCAAGGTCGTTAACCCTATGCCTATACTGTAGATGCAGGGCATCCTCTGTGCCGGCCCCATGCCTAGAGGAATGGGTGGGTTGCAACCGGAAGGTCACCCCGTGTAAACCCTGTGCCAATGAGTTGTGGATCAAATGCCCAAGGAGGGGAATCTGATTATATTGCCTATACTGAGTTTAGAACTGTACTACCAGTCATGCTTGTAAATCTTAAAACGGTTTACTTTTACTTTTAGGAGAATAAAACATCTGCTTGTAAGGTGCACAGCTTGTACGGTTGGCCAAAACCAGTAGTGCATTCTCCAGCATGCCAGGGAAAGGAGAGGAACTGTTTTGCGCCTCAAACATTGTTTGAATTCTTCCAGTTTGCTTAAGTGTTTTTTAAGTTTGTTTAAGACGGGCAGCTAAAGAGATTCTCGCCAGTTCCTATGAGATTAGTTGATGTCATGGACGTTTGGTCCACTCTAAAAGCTCTGAAAATGAAGACCTACCCTTTATCGAATGAGAAAAGCTGTTCTTGTTGTTACAGAAGCTTGGCCAGCCATGGGGTTATTGGGTTGAGCTGTGTTCTTGCTCTGCAGACATTTTTACACAAAACCATTCTTTTTACTTATTTATTTTTTTTCGACAGCCCGAGCCAGTTTTTTTGGACCCCAGTAGTCGCTGCGTTCCAGCTTCTGAGGATCATGTGAATATGGTTTTCTAAAATGCCAAGCTCCCATCTCCAAACTAAGCTTTTCCGAGGGAACGGATGAGAGCCGAAGCCCTGCCAGAACCTCTGCCGCTCGGAATGAGGGCGCCTGCCAGGCAGGGAGGCGATGCCCAACTACAGCTCATCACTTACGCTTAACTTTGATCATGTTCACATTTGCTCAGTGCGTGCATGCGAAAGTAATACGTTCCCTCCGCTGTCTTTTCGTCCTGTTTGATCTCGCAGTTTTATGGTAGGCTGCCCCTGTGTAATTCTAATCCCACTTGTAAAAGGAGGGGGGAAAAAAAGTTTGAGTTGGGAAATGATTTCCTTTAATATGAGCTGGTAATGTCCTTGTGAATGACTCGAGACAACTGTGGTGCTGATGAAGTGGTTTTCTTGCGATGAGCGTGCTTACTCTAGATCTGGAGTGTAGTTTCCGTTTTATATTACGACTGATTATTATAGAGCTGTGTGTGGGTGTGTGTAAGTGACCTACAGCTGCATAATACATCATTAGTTAATATTTATCACATTGTTTGCTTTTGCATTACTTTCCAGTGACCTCTGTTACTAAAATCACACCGCACCACGATATTATCAGCACTCAAATACCTAATTCTACCATCTCACGGTGGAATTCTTGATTGTCATTGGCCGTTTCTATAGTAACGTCTCATTCTTAAGGGATACATGCATTATTTAATCTAAATGTAGTAATGAACAGTTGTACAAATGTCGTGTAACATTACAAGCTGCTTTTTTTTTGGAAATTAAAAGAGACTGATGACTAGGAATTACATTGAAATAATATTAATGTTGTGAAATTTTTCTCTTTTTTTATAAGTACTAGCCAATTGGACTTTAATGGATCTATTAAATGGAATCTAATAGAAGTTGATGATTAATCAGTAATTCATTAATTGGCGTTAAGAAATGAACCGATTGAAGCGATAAGGCTTGTTTTGCACACGTGCTGTAGTGCGTATAACGTTATTAATATGAATGTGTATTATTTTGCTTATTGTAAATGAAATGCACCTTGTCTTAATGAAAAGGAAATAACAAGGCTGTGAAACTAACACATGCAATGATAAATCATTAAAGAGTCACTCATGCTGAAGGGGAAACGGGAACTGGATTCTCCGCGCCACCGGTCTGCAGCGATGTCACAACCCCGGTCCAGTGGGATGTCAATCACTTGCTTAGTGGAGCAAAAAGGAATAAAAGCAAAACGGGGAAAGAAACCGTTGTAGGTTTTCTTAAAATTTTTGTTAATAGGTTAACTGTTAGTTATTTATTTATTTATTTATTTATTTATTCATTCATTCATTCATTTGATTTTACAGTGTTTTATGTAAAATTGAGCCAGATTTGACACTTTTGGGCAGAGAGAATCAGGACACTCCTAACAACTAAGATTTTACCCATTTCTAATAATAATAATTATAATAATAATAATAATAATAATAATAAGTTTAGCCTTTATTCGTCACATGTACATTACTCCGCTGTGAAATTCTTCATTTGCGTATCCCACCATAGCTGGGGTCAAAGCACAGGGTCAGCCATGAGACAGCGCCCCTGGAGCAGGTTGGGTCAAGGGCCTTGCTCAAGGGCCCAACAGTGGCAAATCTTACTTAATATTGTAGCTGGGACTTGAACTGCCGACCTCCCGATCAGTAACTCAACCCTCTTAGCCACCTCTTCCCATAACTTATAAAATAACAATTAAAAAAAGGCAATATGTGGAAGGCCACCAGATGTAAATCCGCGTACGGGGAAACACTGGATTGCTGAACTGTTTACATAAAACTTGCACTGAGGGGGGAAATGTGTATCTGGTTATCACTAATTAATGATTAATCGGCTATTGTTGTTAACGTGTGTTAATATCAGTGAATTTAATGTGTGCGCAATTTGGTCCCCTAATTATTATAATCACTGTGATATAAGAGCAATAACGCACATGTTCATGAAAACACTGACTCGTTTCTGAACTGTAGCTTTTGGCAAAACTTATTTCAACAGTCATGAACGTGCCTTTCTCTTTATCTGAGGTGATACGGTGTTTTTGTCCCATTGCCCAGTCCTTGTCTGATCTTTGGAGAGGAATGCATGGACATGGGATTGTACACACAGTGTGTTGCGTTCTTGGAAAGGGCAAAACTGGTTTATGGTGTCATTGCTGTTCAAGGGGTAAAAAGGAAGTGTTTCAGCTGACTGTATGAGAAAGTAGTTAAAAAAAAAAAAAAGACAAACGGAAAATGATTACTTTAGTGTCACAGAGAGACAATACTCTGCTATTTATATATTTAAGTATGATATTTCTGTATTTTTTTTGTTTAGTCTGGAATTATAACACTCCATTATGGATGATTTTGGTCAGTCTCAGTAAAGTGTGTGTGTGTGTGTGTATACGTGTATGTATGTGTGTGTGTGTATAAGAGGGAGAGAGGGAGAGAATTGTGAATGTGGGTCATCAGGGATTACGTTGTCTGTTTCTGATCCTTCCCAGCGACCGCTTCTGCGTAACCAGGGGGAGAATAAAAGCAGCAGCTGCTGCGGTGTTATCTCAGTTCATCCTCCCTCCTGGTTCGGGTCACCACTTAGTCACACACTCACGCAGGACGGTCTGTGCGCAAGCCTGTGTCATGAAAGACAAATTACTGCTCGCGTCCGACTGAACCGTGTCACCTGGCGAGTTCCGCCTGGAGCGTTCGACACATCGTCTCACGGATCAGCGCAGTGTTTTAGACGTCTACACTGCTCTTCGAAAAGTATTTACACTGTTTCTTTGCCAAGGTGGTGCACAAAAAGAATATTGAAATTCCATCGCAACTTATTTGTCAGAAACATCAGGTCTCAATGCGTGATACACATTCGCTCTTAACGAGTACAGGTGCGGTGTCCTTGCAGCCGGCGGGTGGAGCGACATCAGGGTTTCGGTGTTTGCCGTCACAACCCAGTAAGATAACGGCTTTTCCTGGCTGTGAGAACTTCCCAGGATTTGTGTAGAATAGAGCTTGTTTTTTTTTTTTATTTTTATTTTTTTAACTCAAACTAAACCTAACTGAAGCTCACTTGGTTAATTATTAACTAAAAGCCCTCCCGAGCTCAGCGCATAACTGTAGACCACTTCGGAGTCTGGACTCTTCAAGCGGTGTTTATCATCTAGAGGTTTACACATCTTCAAGGTCTCCAGGTTCGCACCAACAGGGTTACCACGGGCAACGACATTGATTGATTG
>JAQQZT010000033.1:28741425-28761868 GCA_030068275.1 Clarias platycephalus | reverse complement strand
CGCAATACACATTCACTTCTATGGGAAGCCAAACACGTCTAAAGTGGGACGAAACCGTGGCACCCGATTGAGCCGGCCTGGGCAGACCAAATATCCAGACCCGGTGGATCGGGCGCGCTACTTGAGCAGCGCGGCTCGAATCACAAACATGCGCGGCGCTGATAGAAATAGACCGCGCCGACCATCAAATTACATTTTACCCCGCTGGGATACGCACGTACAAACCAGGCATCGCAAGGCGGAAACAATATTAAACAGTCCTCACATTTTAAATAAATTGTTTTTAAATAAAAAACACTGGGTCGCGCAGGTTTGTGATTCGAGCGGCGCGAGCCACCAGGCTGCGCGAATAAACCAGATAATCTCTGCGCTATCCAGAGAGTCCCGCTGCACTGTCCACTGGGCCGCGCAGATATTTGGTTCAATCGGGTGTAAAAACAATAAAAACGAGAGCACACAATATCCTTATCAACTATTTATTCTCCTTTATTCACAAAAACAAACTGACAGTCTAGACCAGGAAGTGCGCATGCGCCTTTTGCCCTTCTATGGCAAGCCCCGAGGGGATAAAAACCTCACACACACATATGCACCTCACGAGCGCCTGTGCATCTAACATTAGCACAATATAACAAAATCAAATTAGGTCTGTTACACATCCAATCGAATCTGGGCAAAGTAAAAAAAATGAGGCAAACCTCAGCAATTCCCAGTTTAAATAAAATTACATTATGTAACAGTTTCTTTGTGTTTGAATATATCGTTATCGAGGTAGAAAATTGCTTCTACCGTGATAGAAGATTTTGGTTATATCGCCCACCCCTAATGCGAAGTTTGTTGTACATTGATGGCACTTTCAGCATGTTCAATAGTGACAAGATAGCAACAAGCTAGCTGGCTAAACTCTAATGTTGTTAATTAATTTCCCCAAACAGTGACTAGTATATTCAGTGTAATAGATTTGATCAAATAGTGTGTCTGTGTACTTAATAGATCTTAAATGGCACCGCAGACAGTTTGTCTATTGTATACCGAACAGTTTGTGTTGAGAGAGAGATGACAGAGTGTCTGGCTCGAAGCTGGCTTCAGCTAATTGCAAATAAAGCATGGTCATGAGCTCTGTTTTAAATTCTAAAATTAGAAATGCAGCACAGCTTCATGTATGTAACGACAAACAGAAACGAGAAGCACAGGCCACAGGTGCGGCGTTTGACACAGAGCCAGGACTGCGGAGGCAGACTGAGAAACACGCCTATTACCTTTTAACCGGGAAGTAAAAAGTAATTAATGCTCCTGTGTCCTTAACCATCTCTCTGTGGCGCGAGGGCTTCTGGGAGTTTTTTTTTTTTTTTTTTTCTTTTTTTTTGTCGTCGTCAGGGCTGTGCATTAACGTTAGGAGCAGGTAGCAGCTTTTACCTTCTTCCCAAGTGATCGTAATCCCTCTCCTGACACCACATATACCTTTTGAGTTACCTTTTAAGGAAAAGGGCACTTTTCTGTTGTAGCAAAGGATGACTTTATCCTAGCGTGTATGACAGGCTTGTCTCACTGCTCAGCTTTAAAAAAAAAAAAAAAAAAAAAAGTCAAATACCCAACTATTTGTATTTTTGTTGTTTTTTTTTTTTTTTTTTTTTTTTTCTCTCTCTCCCTAATTTAGTCATGCCCAGCTCTCACCCATCATTCAGCTCTTCTCTAACATGCATCAGCTTCCTACTAGGAAGGATGAAGGCTATTACATGCTTTCTCCAGGGACTGTATCTTTTTCAACTGCTACTCGAGCAACGTCAGAGGGCGGAATAACTCCCGCCGAGGAAAGAGCTCAGAGACACCCATGATTAGCTAGCGTCGCAGTGATTGATAGTGGTAGAGTAGAGAGTATGCTACTTCTCGCTTCCTGAGAACACGGGCAGATTTGATTTATTTATTTATTTATTTATTTATTTATTTTGACCCATGTCCACGGAGAGCGGTGGCAACATCGGGATTCGAACTCGTGACGTTTAAGAAGAGTACGTCACTTTTTTTTGGTTTGTTTTTTGTTCACGGTGTAGCTTTAAATACTAGTCCAGGCTTTGTTCCTGCATCTCTCTTTAAAAGCTTCAGCCAAATCGATCATTTGTGGCTAAAAGTGATTAATGCTCCTTACGCTTGACCTCCCTTCGTATTGACCCGGAGATTTCCTGAGGTAACTTTGAAGTGGACTTCCTGTGCTTAAAGATCATTTTCCCCTGTTTGCAGAGCGAATGCTTCCAAGTCAGTGAGAGGCTCTTTTATGAGCCCACAGGGACATATGGCATTTTATTACCACCCTTCAGCAAAACACATGCGCACACACGCGTGCAATGTCCTCATAGTAAAGCAAGTCAGATTTTTTACGCTATTAGTAGTCTTTGCATGATGTTTCAGATAGCATTAATTTCATTCAAATATGTATTTTTAAAAACTTAAAATCCAAATATATGCATTTTGGAGACATTTCTAAACAGATTTCATTGTCATTTTTACGTTAAAAGACTTCCAGCTTAATAATCTCCTCTCTTTAATTCTCTTACACCACAGTTTTGTTAAATTCTTGATGCTGATTGATCAGAAAATGTGATTAATTTTACAGCGTTTTTAAATGTTCTAATATGTCTTGATTGGTTATGGGTTTTCAGTAACATGAAAAGCTGCGTTTTTATTAGGGCTGTCGATATCGACGCGTTAACCCGTGATTTAATCTATAAATTTTAACACATTACTATTGGCAATTTTTTTTTTTTTCCGACGTAAATAACAAAAAAAAACAAGTTTGCCCTTATTGGCTTCCCATAATCGCAGTGTGTTACCTGGCTGTGTGTGATAATGGGGTCGGGGTAGTTCAGGTTCCACACCCGAGTTGCCACTGTTGGGCCCCTGAGCAAGGCCGTTAAACCCTCAACTGCTCAGCTATATAATAAGATAAAAAAAATGTACACACTCTAGATAAGCATGTCTGCCAAATGCCGTAATGTAAATGTGTAACACGCATAATATGACTGAGGAAACATCACCAGGTGTGCTGAACGGCAAGTTTCATTATAAAAAAAACTTCCAGATAGAATAAAACCGAAGTTATGATGTTCTCGAGCTACCTTCAAGGGGAACTACTTTTACAAGAATTAAATGTAAGACACTGAAAAAGGCAGTGAAAATAGGGCAGTTGGCACAAGCTACTTTTATTGTCCTTACTGGAGGACACTGGACATGAGCAAGTAACCATAACTGCCTTGGTGTTATAGCACGTATAATCAATGACCAATGGCAACTGCATCTATTCACTCTGGGCGCGTCAATCGCAGAAGACGACATTTTGCCGAAGCTTGTGCTAGCCAAGTTAAAAGGAGATATTATAAAACTGAATAATCTGTTTCCTCAAACCAGTTTGTAATGTATTTCTTTATTCCAACAATTGCGTTTAACACAATTAAATCTGGTTATTTTTAAAGTTGTGATAAATCGCAGACTGTGACTGACTGTGATTTAAGTAGATTAATTTTTGTTAATTGACTGACAGCACTAGTTTGTATCTAAGATTACTTGTTAAGGAGGGAGAGTGAATGCTTTTAGGTGCTGAGGTGTGTTTGGAAAGTGTGAGATATTGTAGACATTATCGGCTAATTATAATAAATAATCATTGGCGGTATTTCAAGAAGAATAAAACCTTGGTTACTTGTTATTGGAATATACTCAGTTGGAAGATGGTAAGAGTAGATAGTAGACTTTGTGTCAGGCTCAGTCACACTAAGCAGTCCTTGACAATTTTCTCACAACTTTTCTTGTTTAAATCCAGACTTATCAACAGTAGGTAAAGTGCGACAGATTAAAGCTGAGAGAAAACTATCCAGGATTCAGACGTGCTTTGTGTTTATGACAGCGTTAATGTGATATATTTTTCCCCCCCATTAAATTTTTTTTTCCATCTTTCATCTTCAAAACCCAGAGCTTGAAAAACACACCGTTAATCCTGTTACCCTTTGTAAGTGGTTTACTGCTTTTGAGAAACCACAAGGTCATTCTTTTTTGAGGGGGGGTAGTTCACAAAGCTTTTTTTGAACTGTTATGGCCTGAAGCAGAGTGAAACAGTGCTGAAGTGCTGAGCTCTTGACTAATCATGTATGCCATTGTCACTTTAGTAGTTAAATTTCAATGTATCTCCCCCGCGCCCCACACCTACACACTAAACTACTTGTAGAACAAGTTGTACCGTAGCTATTGATTTGATGGCGCTTGAGAGTGTCTGCTGTGGTGGACACATGCCTCTTTTGTTATGTCTGAACTATCTGTTATCTAATTACACACACATTTAGAAGTCAAACTCTCACACAGATGCTCCTTGATTTTCCCACGTTCTAGACCCGCCTGCAGAGTTTGAAATTCTCGACAGTTCTCACACTAATTCCCTTTAGGTGCTTCAATTTGTGAATATAGATGATGATCATAATAGACACAGCTTTATATATGTAATGCAAATTTTACACACATATACGAATTTGCTGTATGAATATGAAAAATTTGTAATTAAAAAGAAAGAAGAAGAAGAAAAAAAAATATATATATATATATATGACGTACAGTATGTGTAATCGATTGCATTACATGCGATGCAGGAAGCGATCTCGGTTTTCTGGCAGAAACATTTTAACGCGGCGCTTCATGTTCCTGAGCGTATCGGCAAAGATATCGGTTGGGAATAGCAGCAATTTCACGCTGGAGGTTTTTAAAATGTCTACAGTGTTCCTCAGTGCGAGGCTTGTTCCAATAGACTTTTACTTTAAGCATGCACCAAAGGAAGAAGTCTGCTGGCATGAGATCCATTTAGTAGTTTCTGCCATGCTCCTTACCGATGTGGCACATCACATCATCTGTCACCTACCTTATCGACCAGATTAGGTGTTCGAAGCTCTGTTTATCGAGGAGCATTGTTTTGTTCACATTGCTTTGTCCTAGCGAGAGTTGTTGTTATTGCTTTGTGCACTGGTGTGCAGTCGTGTTGGAATAGGAAGTGGCCATCCTCAAACTGTTCCCACAAAGTTTGGAGCATGAAATTGCCCAAAATGTCTTGGTATGATGAAGCACCAAAAGTTAATTTCACTGGAAGTAAGGGGCCGAGTCCAACTCCTGAAAAACTACCCCACACCAGTTCCAACATGACTGCGCACCAGTGCACAAAGCAAAGGAAGAACCCGACTGGCCTGGACCTCAATCTAAATATATACTTATTTAATCTGCACTTTATAAGCTGCATAATGGCAATATTTTAATTCATGCATTTGCGTTATTACGTGTTACACATCATAGCCTACCTTAAACATGCCCAGAACACTTTTTTGTTTCCTGGGAAAAATATCTAAAAACGGCTTCTACCATCATCTCAATGGCGAGATGTTGAATATTTAAGGAATCAATCAATATTTAGAATACCTTTTGTACTAATACAAAAGGAGTCGGTTCTAAAAGATGATTTGATTTATGTTTTCCGTCTTTCCTTAAATCCGTTTATCTTCTGGCTTTATGTTCCTTCCTGTGCTTTTGTTGTTCCTGTTTGAACTCTTTCCATCTCTCCTCACCTTCACCGCGCTCGGACTTGTGAATCTTGGCTCCGCGCCTATATTTCAGTGGCTGTATTTTATTTGTGTTCATACATCTCTATCTATGACTATTATGTTTGTGTGTGTGTTCACACCGAGCGTACACTCCCCACCTGTGCGAACAACCTCTATTGTCTCTGCTTTATCCCGATGATCCCAGAGGACACCCATCAGACCAGTTCAGATTTAGCTCCTTTTGTAGAGCAAATCACTTCTCCTGTTCAAGCCTAAGCATCACACTACACCGGCTACCACGTAATCCGGCTCAGCCTCAAACCCATGCTTTTAGCACGTTTGCGTGTGCATTAGCATATTTATTTTGGACCCTAGGCTTCTGCAATCACGTCGAGGGTTTAAACAAGTGCAATATGAGCCCGGTTGAACTCCTTCCTTCCTGTCTCCTTCATCCGCTTCCTTTCCTCCACACCCCCTTATCTGATCACGCGTGTGTGTTGTAGGAGGCTCAAGGACACAGATAAAGTGCTGAAGAGCTGTTAATACGTGTAAAAAAAAAAAGGCTCAGATGGATTAAAAGGTTGTACCATACACAGGATAAAGAGTGGATCGACTGATCAGCTTAAACAAATGCCTGTGCAGGCAAAATGCCCTGAACGTGAGTCGATTCTTTTTGAACGGCTGGATGGAAGCAGAGAGGAAACTCCTTATATTTAGACTTATTCTTTCAGCAGATGCTACTCATCCAAAGCAGCTTGCGAGTTTGGCAGAATAAAATCCAGTCATCCGATCATCAGAGAACACATTTTTTATTGCATCATTAAGATCACTTGAGGCTCACCCTTTCTTAAAAAACAAAACAAAAAATAATCAACTCAGTTGTTCAAAGGGACTTCTAATAGCTTTAAATATTTTTTTAATGTAACTATTCATTAAATTTAATGGTTTAAAATATAAAAATAAGGCAGAACTATTAAAAAGTGCCTTTTATTAGTTTAGTTGAACAGTGCAGCCTGGCATTTTTAGATTTGGAAAGCCCGAAAATAACCAAAATGCATTTAAGTTTGATTGACTCCACATACTCGGGAGTTTGTAGGCTGAAGTGGTTTTATCCAGTGATGGATAATTTTCATCACTGTGATGAAATTCTTTCAGGTGTAAAACTGATTGACGTTTAAAGAAGACTTCAAGTACAGTACGGTGATGAATCTTAGTCGCAGTAAAATATTTGAATGGTGCAAGCGGATCGCTCCAAGCCATTTCCACATGTTTGGGTCATTAATGGAGTTCCTGGGAGGCCAGTGTTACAGACGTAAAGCAGGTAGTCCGATCAAGGCTCCAGCGCACTGAGAGAACTTTCTACCTTGATGGTATCCAAGCAAAATGTTGGGATAAGTGCATTAGTGTAGCAGGGGATTATATAGAGAACTAAGGCCAGTTTTTGCTCTCCTAACTGCAACTCAAATCAGTTGTTATTCTGCATAGTCAAAAGTCCCGGTTTGACTTGAACACACATACAGAAAAACCTCGGATTGCGAGTAACGCGGTTTGCGAGTGTTCCGCAAGACGAGCAACGATTTTTAATAAATTCTGACTTGGGGAAAACGAGCAAGTCTTGGTTTACGAGTACCGAGTATCATGTATCATGCATGCGCTTCTTTCTTAGTGCGCATCTCTTACTGGTATAATCAACATTCACACACACTCACACTCTCTCTTTCTCTGTCTCTCGCCTGGTGTGTGTGTGTGTGAAGCAGAGAGGGGTTGCTTCACACTTTCACACACACATTAAAGGCGAGAGAGAGAGAGTGTGTGAACCGGTACGGTGTCAAATTACGCGCACGCACACACACACTCCGCAGTGCAAGAGAGAGAAAAACACACCCAGCAGAAACACTTATCTGTCGCGATTTATTTTTACTTTTTTTAACATAAAGTGCAGGTTAATTTGTTTTTTTTACTTTATATTTTGTGTTAATTATTTTTATGTATTAATTTTTTTGGGCTGTGGAACAAATAATTTGAGTTTCTATTGTTTCTTATGGGGAAATTTGCTTTGATGTACGAGTGTTTTGGAACACTAGCCCCCTTCCGGAACGAATTTAAATATTAGAAGGTTCCACTGTACAGACAATATACGTCTCTCTCGCTTTCTCTACAAGTCAAAAGTTTAGACACACCTTCTAATTCCACGGTCTTTCCTGTTCTCCACCACTCCCAAGGAACATTAATAGTGTAGCTGCTTCTGTGTGTGTTTGTCAGTTCAAATTGCAGTAATTTAAATGCTGTTAAACTTGTAGTGCTTTATTATTCCTGCAATGAAACAGCTCCTCAGTTGAACAAACGGTTGTTAATGGCTCTCTAAGGTCTATATACAGTATGTGTGTGATCAAACACTGCATGTGTATTTCCTGCACATGTATTAATTATGTAATAATGCGATGAACTCATCCTCTTCTTTAGTGCGTGTCTCAGTGCTTCATGACCTGATTTACGAACACTAGTTCTGTATCATACTGTGAGAACACACACACACACACACACACACACACACACACACACACACACACACACACACACACACACACACATATATACATATATATATATATATATATATATATATATACACACGCACACACTGATGCATGCCAAGTTGCAAAGTGACCCATGATGCAATGTTGGTGTTATTATACATAACGCTATTATAGTTTATAATTATTTCTAATGAAAAGAAACTGCTGAATTTCAAGAGTTTGTTGCCTGACCGCTACGGACAAGAGTTCATCAACCTATACAAGTACACGGTTATGAAATATGGGACTTGGTTTAGGAATAACAGGAAAAGTGATATAAGAGTACTGCACTCATGAGTTTTTTGCTTAAGCGTTAAATTGACCATTAACGTGAACAAGCGACCACATTTCAAACACCTTTCACATTAATCAGAGAGGAAATAGAAACACAGCAACACACACAGTGGAAAAACCCTGACTATTCTTAAATGATGTGTTTAGGTGATCGATAACGTCCTTGAGCGGCACAGTGACACAGTAGGTAGTGATCCTGCCTCACAGCTTGAGGTTCCTGGGCTCGATCCTCGGCTTGCTGTGTGCATGTCCTCCCTGGTGGTGTTGGAGTTTCCCTTGTTTTTTTTTTTTTGTCCCTAAAAAAACAAGTAGAAAAGGCAAATTTGCTATGCTAAATGTCTTCTAGCTGTGAACGCTTGTGTTGGTGCCATGTGATGTACTGGCAAAGTTGACATAGTAGGTTTCCTACTTTGTACAGAGTGTTACCAGTGTTTATGCGTGTATGAGTGGTAAAATATAAATTGCAACCTTAAATAGTTGCACATCTCCATATTGCGCTTTTTGATTTTTATGCGATTAATTGTGCAGAACTAAGTCAGACATGTGCCGACTCGTTACCCCAGAATCAATCGCAGTCAGTCTAATAAGGAAGCATGTCATTGTACACGCCGAAGTCACTACGCTCCCCAGATGTATTTGGAAACAAGCCACAAGTGTTACTATTGAAGTTGTGTGGTTTCACTTTAGCGCTCTTGACATTTCCAATAGTGTCATTGTTGTGGATCTCTTTACCTTGGACCTCTTCCAAGCTGCAGGGTTAACACAGGTAATGAGCACGCTGCAAGCAGATGCGCTTTCAATGTTGGCTTTGCAACATGATGCACAAAGGCCTCACAGACAAACAGACAAGCCTTTCTAGCACTCGGACCACTTTTCGGCATGCGCGCGGAACCGCCCACCCCGAGGAGTTGTAACAAAATCTCTGTTGTAGCTCTTCCAACCCTGATGGACCTGCCTGGCTGCCCGACTCTCTCTGGTGTGATCGTGCAGGAAACGAAACGCGCACCTTCCTTCTGTTTAATGCTAATGACGCTGCTAACACCAGTGGCTCTCCAGGCTAAGCAAACATGCTAAGCCTTCCCATGAGAATTAGCCTCTGGTTGGTAAACTAGCGCAGCTTGTTCTTAAACCACTATTACATTTAAACAGTTGCCATGTCTGACGTTAGAGATTATAATCTTGGGGAAAAGGATTTAGTTTGACAGCAGTGATGTGATGCGTCATTCTCCGTTGTGTTGTACCTGAAGCGACCTTTGTAGCCTAAAACCACGAGTTGTGTTTGCTTGGGGTATCGTGGAAAGGAATTAGAAAAATGTAATGATTGTAGATTACTGGTGATGTATTTGTTTTTTATTTCTTGATTGCATGCTATTATCTTTATGCATTTTTAATAAATCGCTGATCAATGTCGTTCTTTGCCTTTCGAAGCAGCGTTTAATCACTAGTTCTTCATATTCATGAGCTGAATGCACACGTCTGTAAATATGGCTGGTCGAAAGTATGCAGAATATGAGGAAGAAATATTCAGCTTGCTTAAAATGTAGGACGCAGCTTACAACAAGCGCATTTTTCACAACAGTGTAAGCCGATGTCATTTTTAAAGCAGGTCCTAACACGAGCACGAACGTGCAGATTCATTGTTGGATGTAATAAAACTTTGAGCTACGTCAGCTGTGCGTGGATGAAATCCCTGATTCTCATATAATTTACTCTGCCTGGTGAGAACGCATAATTGTTTAGTTTCAACTCGTTATGCAAGTACTATTGATGTACAGATCACATCAAAATTACTAGGGATCGAGTTCCCCAGACTTGCATTGAATATTTTAAATTAAATGAAATCACAAATTGCTTTTAATTTCTTTGTTTAACACACTAGATGCTTTTGCATCATAATGCAGGGCTATTTATTAATTTATTGTTTAATGCATGAAACGTATTTGCACATCCTCACTGACATTTGCATATTATTACATTTGCAGTGAATATCCAAACAAAAAAATGACACTTAATACCTACTTTTTGCTGCTATTACAATCCGCTCGTATATTTCATCTAAACAGATTTTTATCTGAAAAATGATACATTAATTATCTATGAAATTACAATAAAAATAGTGGGTCAGTCCATGTGAACTCTGCACGTTCAACAAGTGTCATTACACAAGTGTTTTGGAGAAAACTCTGCCAAGAAATACAAGTGTACGAATCTTTTCTTGGCAGTGTTTCATTGTTTTTATTGTCGGATTGGGATCGTCAGGCTCAGCATTGCAACACTGCTGTATTAATAAATGGTGGTGTTTAGGAATAAAAAAAAAAAAGTAAAGAATAGTGTTGACAATTTTAGCTAAATATTTAGTTATAGCTACTATTACACAGTCATTTCAACCCCGTTAAATTGAAAAAGAATTAGTCATTGTAAGAGGGTTGAATGTTGGACACGCGTCAGTAGACGACCCAAAATAAAGACAATGACCTGGTTTTTAACTTCCAGTTTCAATTCGCAGAAAGATGTCAGATAAGATTCTAGTAATCCGTCACACTTTTTAAAATTTTTTTTATTTATTTATTTATTTTTTTAAGATTGCAAATTACATTAAACTGAAGAATATCAGTATGACAAATTTCACTTCGTAGTCATTTTTAGACTTTTAGATAGGTCTGCATTCTGTATGTGTTTGTACAAGCGGGAAAATATGAGGTTGTATTGGCCGCGGCTTAAGCAAGCCAATTAGATTCTCCCCCCTTATGTGACCTCATATAAGCCGAGCCCCTCCCCCTGACTTGTTGCTCCGTTCTCTGGAGGGGCGTGGCTTAGTAGTAGCACATTTACACAGATACTGAAATGGCACATTTGGAGAAGGAGTGAAATAAATGAAGGTTGAAGTATGGAAAATGCATTATCTAAGTGTTACTCTAAGTCTGGAAGAAATAGGACACACACACACTGTGGGGTGCTCTGAGACCTGTATTAACTTGTTGAAGAAACGGTACAATATGGGACCTTTTTATTTAAATCTTGAAACTTTAACTTCCCCTACACGAGGATTTAAAATGCATTAAAGTAAACCAAATGTGTTTAGAAGCTCAGACACTGTAGCTCTCCAGGAACCCACGCATGACCTTTTTATAAAGGTGTAAGTCTCCTTTCATATTCCCACACGGGTCATTTATCATGTCCATTTTGGAATGACCACCACTTATTGTTGCAGTCTCTCTCCGCTTTTCCTTCCCTCCCTTTCCCCCCTTGTCTTTTTTTTTTCTCTCACTCCATCTCTCTCTCTCTCTTTCTCCCTCCCTGTTCATCCCTCTCTCCTCTCCTCTTTGTTTCTATCTCTCACTCCTTATCATGAATCTTATTGTGACAGCAGCTCTCCAGTATGTATTATGTTCTTTAGTGTGTGTGTGTGTGTGTGTGTGTGTGTGTGTGTGTGTGTGTGTGTGTGAGTGAGAGAGACAGAGCACAGTGTTTTATCAGACCACACACAGGAAAAAAATCTCATCTCTAATATCTTAATTAACTTAATTATATATTGTAGTGGTTTCATCAGTACAACAGTTATGCGGTTGTAATTTGTCATTCCTAGAGTAATTTCCCCCACATTGTGTGTGTGTGTGTGTGTTGGAGAGAGAGAATGAGAGAGAGAGAGAGCAGAGTTGGAGCTTTGCTCTGGATCTGTTGAGCTGACTTTTTGGCACAGTGTGGGAGTAAGCGCTGAAACTGACCCTCATCACCAGAGCATGACATCACCTATTGCGAAATGTCTCGATCTGCTGTAACTATGCAGGCCGAGCACACAGCGATTCCGGTGAATCAGTCTTGGAAACAGATTGATGTGTGTTTGTATGAGGGTGAGCGATCTCAGGTCATGCATGCTTCCAGTTTCTCTGTGGTTCCTCAGAGCCGAAGCAGACGCTGACCTGAAACGATTGTGATTAAAGGTGTCATGTTTAGGGTAATGCGATATGATAAAGATCGAGTAGTGATTTAGAAAGCTACAGGTTTTTCCCTTTTTTTTTTTTTTTTTTTTTTAAATTAATAACAGGTTGCACTACTTTCACCTAACCCAACCTTAAATCCTTGTTCTAGATTGACGCAGGTATTTTACTCTGTGTGCTTTGTCTTCGATTGCTTTTGCACCAGGCTGTTTGCCACCGGCGAGGCTTATAAGTCCGGTGGGAGCTCCGTCACTGATTTGCACTAGGAGAGAACTTGCTGGATAGGAATGGCATCAGTTGTACAAATTCACCATCTGTCTACACATTACACAATATTACTTGTTTATTCCTTTATTTTTAGTCAAGCAGTACTTCTATATACAGAAAAGAGAGGTTTGGTCTGTATGTTGGTCAGAACTTGCTCTTTCAATGATATCTTCACGTTTCAAACATTGAAGGAACTGAAAATTCTCAAAAAAATTTCTTGGGGGGGGAAAAAATAAAAAATCTGTCACAGATTTTTTGCAGTACTTGGGGATTTGCCCCGAAGTGAAACGTGTGTCATAAATGAAATCAAAAAGTTGAGTAGAAGTGAAGTTTGCAAATGCACTCGACAATACTGTTCTTGCAAGAATGGTTCCAGAAAGGCTGACCTTCATGTCTTAAAATAACAACTGACTGTTGCTGTTGTTGCATAATTATCTAATTCCATATATGTAATTTCATAGTTTTTAAATCCTCAGTATTCTTGTAGAATGTAGAAATTTTTTTTGTGTGTATACAGTATGTATATATGTTATTCCATTTGTGCCATAAGATTGGTCTGTCGAATCCTTCGAGTCATTTCAAAATTGCATAAAGTTTAAAAAAAAAAAAAAAAACCTGTAACAGGGGGTGGTCCTGGGGGAAAGTTGGGGGTGGTCCTGGGGGGGATTTCGGGGTGGCCATGGGGGGGAAAGTTGGGGATGGTCCTGGGGGGGGAGGGGGGGGGGATTTGGTGGTGGTCCATGGGTGGAGAGTTGGGGTGGCCCAGGGGTGGGGGGGCGGGGAATTGGGGTGGCCCTGGGGGAGAACTGGGGTGGCCCTTGGTCCAAGTGAAATTTAACTAGCCATTAAGTGAGCTCTCAGACATTAAATTAAGTTTTAATGTAAATTCCCTTAATTAACACTAGGTTTACTAGGCCTGCAAGTAAATTCCCTTGAAGCAAAAACACCATAAGCTAACAAAATAGCATGATTTATTATTTTTATTTTTTGTTTATATTAGCTGGCCAATCTAACTGTGAAATTTAAAACCAGAGCTGGTTTTTTTTTTTTTTTTAAAAGCATGCATGGCAACCCTGTCAAACTGAGCAAATAAACAAAAGGCAGCAATGCTGGCAGTGAAAGAGGCACAAATTCCACAGTGAGTGATGTCGGTTGGTTTATTTTCCAAAACAAGAGCCCGAGGAGCACTTTTGGGTTTTCTCTCTCTCTCTCTCTCTCTCTCTCTCTCTCTCTCTCTCTCTCTCTCTCTCTCAAACATGTTTGTTCTGCTGCTTTCACGATTGCATGAGTGCACCCACACTCAAACAGGACCGCTGCACTGTGCAGACATGGAGACGAAAGCTACCTCCTCACAGGAGGCTAGGTGCAAGATGATGGCTGTAAATATTGTTTCGTTATTTTTTTTTAAAGGTCTTTATTCCTAATACTTAGCCAATTTCTAAAATATTAGTTTGGACATTAGTTTGGCGTATAACATTAATGGTAAACATTGTGTCATGCTGCAGCTACAGGATGCATCATCTTGACCGGTAGTTGCTGAACCTGTGGTGTTGATCATCAGACCTTTTTGACTGAATTCATAGTCCTGTAAAATCTATTGTGTGTATTGCACTGTGGTATTCAATTAAAAAATGCGTTCAAATTTCCGTCGTGTTCGTCAGATTCTCTTAAGTGGAGGTATTTGACAAACGGTGCTTAAATAGCACACACTTCTTGGTGGTGGAAGAAAAAACAATGTGTAAGTGAGAGTGCGTTATTGTATAGATCCTCAAATTGTATGTTTATTATCATAAACTCTTGTGCGTCTCTTAGTGCAGGTGATCAGAAAGTCACATGGTTGTGAGATCCAACTTCCAGCCAAACACAAAAAACAAAAACAAAAAAACCCAAAACTTTATACGTGAAGAGAGAGATGCAGTTTAATAGGTAATCTAAAACCCGTCACCGGTGAGATAATCATCCGATCCAGTGTGACTAACAGTGAAACTGTGGCACTCTAGCAAGCCTAGTCATCATAAATCACCTGAGAGGCAGTAATTGTAGTGAGACGTGAGCTCATCATCTCAAGCTTTTTTTCCCCCTCTCTCTCTTTCGGTAAAACTATTGTTTCAAAGATGTCTTATGAACGTGGTATTGAACTGGAAAGCAGCTTCACAAGTTCTGTCAGGTAAATCAGGGAATGGCCAATGTTTCATATTACACTTAAGCAAACAAAGCATTACTCCTTATGATTACAGCACAGATAAAAGCTGAATGTGTCACATATAAACACTTGCATGTTAAGCATAACAGGTACAGTAAATAAGTATGTGCAAATGTGTTAATTTATTCCATTAGAGCTTTTTCTGAAATTTACACAAGGTACAGACTAGTTACGATGGAAAGCCCGTTTGGTATTTTGTCAACCTTGACATTATTTATTCTGATCAGTCAGGTTAATATTTGTGTAACCTTTATCAGACCAGGCGTGTTCAAAATGAATAAGAAAATGATTAACCGCTAAGAATTTAACTTATTAAACATCAATTAAACAGTAATGCTTGTTTTGCGTAATATTTCTCAGTCGCTCACAGATCTATTCACCTTTATACCACAAGAGGGCGAACTTACAGTTCAGGCAATGTGCAATACTGGACTTTGTACTTTTCTGGGGCTTTTAAAGCTTTTGCAATATCTTTTGAATGTCGAAAGAGAGAGAGAGAACCATATAATCCTGGTTTAAAACTCTACTGTATATTCCTTTTGATTTAAAGTACTTGAGGATCATTAATTTGTCTCATATACTGTACGTATTATTTTGGGATTGGGCTGCTAGAACTGTTTAAATAAAAACTTTTATTATCATTAATTATTAACGATCAATCGGTTATTGATTTTTAAGATGTTCAATACTCGGTTAGGAAAATTTTTTTGTTTTTTACAAGAAATTTGCAACTCCGTTTCATTTTTCTGTTTCTGATTTTGTCAGGTTAACCATCACGAATCCATGTGCGGGTCCTCACACTTTACTTTGTGCTTTACTTGCTTATAAATCATTCATGCAGCGTCAGCGTGACAGTGCCGTGTGACAGCTCCTGCGCTGCGTAGCACTCTATTTGCATTTCTTTTTTAGCCTTGGAGTCTGCTTCTGAACTGATTGTGAGAGCAAATGGTGTGTGCAGTGCTAGTGCAGGAGAGGACTGATGATGATGATGATGATCAGGTGTGATCTGATGCATCGTTTCTGCTCCAAATCAGCTCTTCATCTGAATATCAAGTGCTCCAGGGGCAGGCCTCTTCATCATCTCGCCTCCTAGTGATGGTGAATTGATGAGGTTCTAGTGAATGAGTGGATCCGTACGTCTCTTTTTGCAGAAATAAACACGTTGTATAAATGTGTATTGGCAAACTCGAAGGTTGAGAGAAACGGAGACGAGGCGACGTCTCTGACTTGATATAAACTGCGGGCGAGTCTCAGCATGCCCGCTGTGCCTCGGGGACCGAGACTGCTCCTACAGTCTGTGTCGAGCCAAAAAACAGGTCCCGATCTCTGCACACCATGTGTCTGTCTGTCTGTCTGGGTGCATGTTACTGTGTACGTCTGCGTTTCCATCTGTCTGTCTGTGTATATATCTGTGTATTTGCATTTGTGTGTCTGTCTTCTTCCTCTGTGATTGTCCTTTCTTCCTTCCTTCCTATTTGTCTGTGTGTTTGCTTCTGTTTGTGTTTCTGTGTGTCTCTCATTGAGAGTTTGCCTGCTTATTCAACTATAAACCCTGTCTATATGAACTAGCCAAAGCTAACTGATTCTGTGTGTGTCCTTTATCATAGACATGCCTCCACAGGCCGAGGTGTAAATGAACACCGCACCTCAGGAAACACTGCTTCGTCTACATTACATCTGTCTTGATATCTCAGATCTCCAGTTAGCCTTGTGCACATGCTTGTGTTTCTCCGGTTGCTTTCATAAGGCCATTGTTTTCAAAATGGGGTTCACATAACGGAGGAGATCAACAGCTGTCAGTTGCACTTATACAGTCTAAAGATAATAAACGTTCCTTTGTTAGGCGATTCATGTATCATCGAATCATCTGACTCTAAAATCGTAAAATAATTATAAAATAAATTTTTACCTTTTATATGTTTGCATTAGAGGTGGTGAAAAGTCGCAGTTCCTCGATAATCCTGCAGGTGGTGGTGTGCTCTAAATGAGACAACCATTGGCAAACACTGGTGTAGTAGGAGAAAATTAATTGCTAAATTTGTTACGAATTTTAACAAATTATGATCACATTGGAAGATTTTTTAAATCGTGATAATTGATGAATCTCAATACAACTCGAATCGACACTTGGGTATCGTGATGATATCGTATCGAGTCGTCCCTGGTGATTTCCATCAATAGTCTCCATTAAGGCTTCTTCAGTAGCCCCTATGGAGTACTTTTTCAGATACATGACATAAATGTTGGCAGATTGGCATTATACGGTCATAACTATTTCAATGGACAAAAAACTATTTCAATGGACATTGCAAAAAAAAAGAGAGAAAAAAAAAGTGCAATAAGAATCAATTATTTTTGCAACATCTGCATTTAATGCAATTTATGTAATTATTTATATACTTAAGGGTACATTGACTTGTGAAGTCAGTCGCTGGACCAGAACGGTGGCCTTTAATCCAGAAGGGATACATCATATGTGTCGGAGTGCTGGGCGATAAATCGATCTTAAATTGTATCGCGGTAAAATCTATATTTTTCTAGCTAATTGGAAGGTATTCCAATTAAACACACTTGCATTTCTGTTTTCCAGTCAAACTTGAAATAGTAATGTAAGGTTGGTGCAGAAGCCAGCATGAGGGCCCACGAAGCAGCATGCTGTATTACACAAGTCGCATATAAAGGTAGCTAGATAGAGTATGGAGGGTTTTCCGTAAGACCTCACGCACAGCAGGTATAACACTTAACAGAAGCAGCGGAGAAGCTTAAAATCAGCGAGGGCGCACGTCAGCATCGTGGATACCCTTGTTGTTGTAAATTGCAGTTCTACTGTAGCTTGTAAGTGCATCCTGTTAGCTATTTCTTCTATTTCCACATACAAACTCTCATTCATTCACACACTGCGGGCAATTTGGGAACGCCAACTATCCTAATCTGCATGTCTTTGGACTGTAGGAGGCAACTGGAGGACCCGGACGAAACCCACTAAGCCACCTTTTTTTAAATGCTTTTTTTAAAAGAATATTCTTACAACTCCTAGTGCTCTGATTTGTTTATTTTTTTTTTTTTATTGTAGCGTGTCCTATTGTATAAGGCTTGTGATAAAATACTGCCAATATTCTTTGTACTGTCTCCTTTATAAAAGCATCTTGTTCTTTACTCTAAATCAGGAGCGACTTAAAAAAAAAACCCAAACAAACCTTTTGTCTGAGCATACCGATTCCTTGCGTACTAATTTGAATATTCTTTGGATAAAACAACAGAACGGACAGCGGAGAGGTGCTGGGAAGTTCCCCATACTCTTTCAGGTCTTGACTATGGGAATGTGCGTGTACACGTCAGAAAGTGAAAAGATGAGTAGGAAGAGACATTTCCAGTGTGGCGAAGAGGCGTGTTTTTCATTTTCCTCACGGTCTCTTTCTCTTCCTGCATTCTTCCTTTCTTGTTTAAATAAGGCCCTTTGTCTCAGCAGATCCGATCAGACTAGAGAGAGATGTGTAGAATGATAGTGATGGTGATAATCAGCGCTGAGGGAAATGTCAAGCCAGACCAGAGACTCGGTACCAATGCAGGTCTTTGTGTCTCTGCGCGTCTCCGTGTGTCTCCGGGTTGTCTGTGCGGAGATTAGTGTTTGTTCACATTGTGACGGAATGACTAACCTTCCTGTTGACTCCTCGCTGTTTGACTGAACCTCAGCCGTCGATGTGGGTCTCCGAGACGATCCGCGGCTCTCGCACGCGGCTCTCACGTCTGGGTTTTAGCTCGGAACAGAGAGGTGGAGCTAGGCTCTGATCCCGGCACGTCTCGGGACATGTGAACGCACTCGGGTCCGCATGCAGGAGATTTAATTCAGTGTAATGTGTACTGGAATTGCATGGTTTCCTGTGTGAGTGAGTGTGTATAAACTCTAGCTGCCTGTTAGTTTTAAGTGTTTACTGCGAAGATCTCGTCTGTAGTTTCTATAGAGCCAACTTGTGTTTGTTTAAAAGGAAAAAAAAACTTTTCAAATTTCATCAAGAACTGAGAGAGAGATGAATAAAGCCATATTTGAAGACAGAATAAAGCGTGGATGTTTCCTTTACTTACTTTTTTCTTCCATAACATGATATGATATAATTCTGGGCCTATTATTAAACCCCCCTCCGACAGCGTGACATGTCTCTCTCTTCTTGTCTCTCTTTTTATTTTTTATTTTCTCCAGATCTGTCACTTTTCCTTTCCATACCCTCTCTTTTGTTTTGTCCACTCCTTCTCTTACTTTCTCTGGTTGTCCTTCTTTTCCCCGTCTCTCCTTGGCTCTTCCTCTCTGTTGCTCTTTTTCTCTTCTTGCTAACATTTATCTCTAGCTCTTCTCTTTATCCCGTCTTTTGTCTTTTCCCTCTTTCCTCTAGCCTCCTTTCTCCATCGCTCTCTCTCTCTCTCTCTCCTTCTTTCTCCACTCCCTGTCTGTCTGTTTCTTTATTTCTCTGGTCCTCTCGCTCTCTCTGCCTTTCCCTACTCTTTTATTTTCTGTCTTTCTCTCTTCATGTCTCTCCACTTCTCTCTAGCTGTGTCTCTTTCTTTCCCACTCTTTCATGCGCTCTCTCTCTCTCTCTCTCTCTCTCTCTCTCTCTTTAGCATCTCGCCTTTATCCTCCTGTTTGGTCCTCTGACACCAGTCCGGACTGGAATGCTGGAATGTTATCTCAAGACCAGTGTCTTTTGCACTAACGTTTGCACAAGACGTGTGTAAGGGATCATGTGTCTGTTTGGACTATCGTGTCGGGTTAACACGTGTGTGTGTGTGTGTGTGTGTGTGTAGTAGAAAAAAAAGATTTCTCTCTCCAGTTCAGCTTTGTCGCTTCTCGTTTTTTCCCCCCGTCCCACCACTCCTCTTATCCTTAATAATCTTTCTGCTCTCTCAGCTGGAACAGTTCCTGCTCGTTCACCGCTTAAATCTCTCATGGGAACTCTTGGCTCCTTCCTACAAGTCCATCACAAATCCTAATCCTACCACGTGCCATCCTTTGGGACGTCACCGTACGAGGGTTTTTGTTTACGGACGCGTTCGTGATGTTCATTTTAAGGGCGCAGGTTATCACGAGGAGTGCGACGGTCAGCGGCGTGCAGATTTCGTTCCTATTGCAGAATTTGTTCCCATATTTGCTGATTCTGGTTGTGGGATTTGCGGCCAGAAAATGTCTTCCAGATACGCTGGAAGAAACTCGGATGAACCCGTCGACACTGCACTTTAAAGCGATGTGTGTGTGTGTTCTCTCCAACCGGGGATTGTTTACGGTTTGTGTAATTCGTGGATGTTCCTTGTCATGCCGGTCAATTTTCCCCTGCGCTGCCAGAAGAGTTTTAAAGCCAAAGACGGGATGTGATAATTAAACCGGGGCGCTTTGTAAAAGAAAAAACAAGTAGTTGGTCAGAAATTGAGGCTTAATGAACGAGAACGAGAGAAAATGGCAAAAAGGAGAGAAGACATCTGTAAGCAAGGCCTTCTCAATGTTCATGCTTCTGCTCCGTCTCCTGTGAAGCATTGCCAGGCTCTGTGTGTGTGTGTGTGTGTGTGTGTGTGTGTGTGTGTGTGTGTGTGTGTGTGTGTGTGTGTGTGTGTGTG
>JAQQZT010000033.1:28663365-28680475 GCA_030068275.1 Clarias platycephalus | reverse complement strand
CTCTGAACATGTCCAAACCACCTCAATCTGGCCTCTCTGACTTTATCTCCAAAACATCTAACGTGGGTTGTCCCTCTAATGGACTCATTCTTGATCCTATCCTTGTCACTCCCAAAAAGAACCTCAACATCTTCAGTTTTAAAATCGGTCTGTTCAGCTTTGTGTCATTATGCTGTCTGGTTCACCCAGCTCCAGTTTTTCTGTTGTTTGGGTTCGTGTGACAGGAATGGTCTTGTTTATGTGGTTCTGTGTGATTTGCACTTGTTCATGCTCTTGTGCTGCACTTCTAAGAGCTTAATTATGATTCACTGATTGTATCGGATTTATTTGCTGGAAATAAATCCTCACGTTTATGATCTCTTATCTGTAATGTAGTTGTTTTTGCTTTTAAGTGCAGAGAAGTCATGCAGGGAAAATTAAACCTGTTTGCTCCCATAATGAGCACATACTCAAATCGTACGAGTTTGGTTAGAGATTATGAAACTATAAACCTTTTCCTGTCTTGACTTGATGCCTGGGATTGTGGAGTTTAATAGAGTTGTGTCTGTAGGCTTTCTGCTCTGTTCAACTGTTGATAGGCAGTGTGTGTAAGTGAAACCGTCCAATCTGTGCAGGGGATTTAAGGGGCTCCGTGGGTCAAAGCGTGTGGGTGGTGAGCCTCGTTAGTGCTAGTATCTGGTTTCTCTAACAGGGTTGAGAGGGTTTGTGTGGAGTTCTGTGGCTGGCGGTAATGACCAGAGGAACGTGTCGAGTGACGGACCTTCTCCCTGTAGTCGGAGCTTTAGTCGTTGCCCTGGTCCTGTGTGTACCAAGGGGTAACTACGGCGGCTCTGAGGGAGGAACAGGCCAAGTGGAGCAATTAGATACAAAGAGGTGTGAGTCTGGATTGGTTTGGGTTCCCCCCCCCCCACCACGAACCATTTAACCTTTGCCCCCAAACACGAATCCTAGCTCGGCTGCTGGGAAGCGAAGGCTGTTCACAAGTCTCCCTATTGGAGAAACGATTCTAGTGATCTCGAGTACGTCTCCCATCCTGATCACATGTCGAAACTGCTGCGAGAATTCTCAGGATCAAAGATTTCCGTTCTCGCGCTCCGTCTCTCGCTTCGCCTTTGTGTCCCCTAAATTGACAAAAGCTTGCCGTTCGAGTTCTCCCCTTTTCTTTTTGCTCCCATAACTCGACATTGTCTTTCAAACAAAGCTTTTATCTGTCTTTCTTTAAATCAGTGGAAAGGATGGATCTGAATTAGCTCCTTCCTCTTTCATCCTCTGCTCTTCCCACCTGTAACCTTCTCTTTCTTCTTCTTTTTATTTCCCCCTCCTGCTTCGATAAATCTCTGTGGCTGTTTTTTATTTTTTTGAGCGCATTCAATGTGTGTGTGTGTGACAGTGTGTGAGAAAGAAAGCAGTAATTGTGTGTGTCTGTGTGGTTGTGAAGTGCATTTAACAGACCGACCCTCTCCTGCTGCTGTGCCGTTTTCCTGTGGGCGCCCCGCTGCCTGATGGGCCAGTAAAGAGCCTCCCTCATGAGAACGAATACGGCCAGCTTTGTTTGTCCGAAACTGAGAAAAGGACTGCAGGATAGACACAAAGGCAGCAGGAGGATAATTCCAGTCCTCCGTTTTGGCAGGAAATTGAAGAGGACGCTCTTTTTTTTTTTTTTTGCGTGTGTGTAGCCATGCTCTTTGTTCCCCTTTGTCTGCCACCATTGACCATTTTCCTCCCTGCTGAAGGACGGCGGGCGTCACAGCGCTTTTTCTTTCATTCCCTTTAATAAATCGTAGACGAATTAGCAGGGAAAGGTGAAAACATAGGGAACAACCTTCTGATTAGGTCTTTTGTAATTATTTCATACCCTCTCAGCTGTACTTTCTCCAAAAAAACCCCAGCAGGTCAATCATTAAGTCGTGAAAGCACCTTGATATTTGGAAATTCAGACGAACCAGACGTTTGACATTTGCCCCAGATTCACCTTTCATTAAATCATGTCGGATTGTTTTTTAAATTTTTTTTTTTTAAATAAGCAAACAAGGAATCCACGTTGGAATTCCTTTAATCAATGTAGAACCCCACGTCCATGTTTATTCTCGGGTCTGAGATTGTTTTCCAGCAAGGCGTGACATGCCCCTAAACTGGAAGCATCTAATTGGGAGGAAAAACGGGAACATCAGAGACGTGTACGCACGCCCGAGTAAAGCCTAGCCAGCGTCAGTGCTAATTAGGAAATGATGGCATGGCAGACGAATCGTAGCTAACGAGTGTGTTCCCATTTCTGAGCAGATCAGCGACACGTATAATGGGCACATAAATTCTCATTTATAGGTCATAATCTGCCAATTTATTTAGTCAGCCACCCCAATTAAAAGGGGTCCTATGCCTCCCTTGGGATACAGCATAAACCTGGACCGGCAATCCCGTACCCCTATTAGCAGTTCCTCCAAGCGATGGACCACATAAAGCAGCGGTTTGCTTATATCATAAATGTCAGAGGCACAGCAGCTGCTGGACAATAATACATCATGAAATGGATCTGGCGTTGGCCTGAACTTTGGAGACGCCAAAATGAAAAGAAATAGTGTGCATGATTTCTAATCTGACAATTATCTTACCTAAATCTGTCTACACACACTTCATAGATTTAGTCCATTGTTATCATTATCGCTGCAATAGCAGAGAACGATCGCCAGAGCGTTAGCTGTTGGACTGTAATACAAGCCTCGAAAATTTGTGCCAGACTTCATGGTACTGTATAAGGTTCTCGATCGCCATCAGATGGTCCAGGATACCCGGTTTGTCCTATCCAGTTTTATGTCTTCCATTGTACTTATAAAATAAAAAAAGCCTGTTGTGCACAATTCAAAGAAAAAAAAAAAAAAAAAAAAAAGACTCACTTACTGGAAGAGAGAGAGAGAGAGAGAGAGAGAGAGAGAGCGAAGGAGGAAGTCGTAAGATTTAATGAAGCAGTCTCTGTTCTAGTCCAGCCACGCTCAAAAACAAGCCTTAAGTGTGCCAGAAAATGTTTCTCAGAGTGACACTCTGATTCAGTTCACCATTACAAGTGCCTCCCTGCCTTGTCCTAAAACTCGACTCCGACTGAGAGTACAGGCTGTCACTGGCCCTCAGACATCTCGTTAAGTCTGTGCTTACTGACTTACACACACGCGTGAGATGGTACTGAGAAGACTTGGGTTGAGATCTGACCTTATTGTACAGAGTTCTCTAAAATCATGACAGCACACGAGATGTGCAAAAGCATGGATAAATGTTTTAAGCCTAATACTAGGCTCTGTTTGTGGTATAAAGGAGATTATCAAGAATGGAGAATGCTTTAAACTCTTTAGAGGAAGGTTCATGTAAATTTAAAACCGTTTTCTTGCGGAGGTGTTGCTCATTATGAAGACTTTCTCAGGAGGAACTCGTTTCTCTGTAGTTTATTAAAAAATGTGCGATTTATGCAAGTTAATCGTTTTTCGATTATCATCATTTTTTTAGGTTTTGCAGAAAATACAAAGCGCTAACATCTTTCGCAAATAGGAGAGTGTCACTGCTTCTTCTTTTGAGTTTATGGGCAAGTTGGTTTAACACTGCCACCTACTGGACTGGAGTGTAGAGCAGACGATTAAAAGGAAACACAAGTTGCAGAGCGTTTCTGTTAATGCATTTAGTAGTTCTTAATATTTCAAAACCTGTAAGAAATGTAGCTGTTGGAAATAAATAAAGACAGTAAACAAACAAACAAACAAAAAAGGAATCAAATCAACAGTCTAGGTATGATTCACAGCTCTACTGTTTTACCCATCCGATCTACACACAATTTGGCACAGGTTTTACACCAGATGCCCTTCCTGACACAACCCTCTCATTTTATCCGGGCTTGGGACACGCACTGCAATCCAGTGGTTGGGGTTTGGGCGTTGGCTGGACCTCCACTTTATGCTGAATCACAGAGGGGCCCTGGTGCCTAACCCAGGAGACTTGGGGCATGAGGCAGGTATATTTTGGATGGAGTGCCAATCCATCGCAGGACACACACACATGCTCATTCACACACTACAGGCAATTTGGGATCGCGAATTAGCCTAATCTGCATGTTTTTAGACTGTGGGAGGAAACCGGAGCACCCGGAGGAAACCCAAAGCACAGGGAGAACTCCATGCACACAGCCGCCCTAGGCGGGAATCGAACCCTGAACCTGGAGGTGCAACGCCTGGACAGTGCTAACCACTAAGCCACCGTGCCACCTTAAAATGTATTTAATTTCATCTATTAATTTGAAGGTTGCAAGACAGTGTGTTTGCGATGAGTAGGCGGGGCTTTTATTGATGTTTAACAATTTAATATAATGGGAATGAGTGTACAAAAAATAATCCCCAATGATCCCCAAGCCTTTTTTTTTTTTTAAACAGTTTAAGACAGACAGGCGTCTAATTTATGCGATTCGTTCAAAATCTGATAAATGATTGACATAACATGAATTTGTTTTTGTATCTAGCTGTAGCGTGTGGCCTTAATGAGAAAAATAAACATGCCTAATTAGATTAGTTCACGATCACTGTGTTATCACTGCAGGGTGCTGTTTCTTCTTGCCTACTATTTTTGGAGTTTAATCTAAGGAGGTCCACCGTGTCCCCTATCCACCCCCCCATCCCCTTCGCGCCGCGTTATTGTATTTTCCCTGCTCTTACATATCGGCTCATGAAATATTTCACGGGACGCTGTTTGAATTTAAGCGTATTTGGAAGACCAGGGATGTACAGAAGTAACATATATCTGGGTCTGGAGGTTTGAAAACCACTAAGATGGACAGGTTTACTCACGGCCAGCCGACTGTAAGACATAACAATGAGGGGGTGGGGGGTAGCTAAAATGTTCAGAATGAAAACCCACTGGAGCATGGCAAGCTCTCTGCTTCACCGCGGGTGCCCACGCACCCACAGAAAATGATGAGCTGTTTTTTTTTTTTTTTTTTTTTTTTTTCTGTGTAAAGATGTTTTTCTCCTGTACTTCTGGTATAAAAGTACCTCTTAGGTTCGATTTTTCTTCAGACATCTCGATTTGAAGGTTTCAGAGAACTGCTTATGTCTGAAACAGCCTAGTCCATTTCTTTTCAAATGAAAAAGCAAATAAAATGGAAGTTTGTAGTTAAAACCTCCGTATCTACTAGCCTTAATGAAGGCTGGAGACATGGGTGGATGTGCCGGAGATGCTCGCTTACTGTAATTCACTCCAACAACAGTACACACCTTATAGTCATTTATTTAAACATCCACATCTGACTTCACTCAGTCGTACAAGTCTTTTTAGAGCCATTAGCTTCTAATGGTGTGATGTGCAGTATTTAGTACAGAAGCAGTAGTGCAATGTGCATGTGCAGGTGATGCTAGTCTACTCCTGCAGAAAGATAGGGACCGCCTGATAAGATGTCGTAACGATACCTAGGAGTCAATTCATTTTGAATTGCGATTTTAGAAATACAGGTAGTCCCATGTCTTACAAACGTGCTCCCAGAATAAAACTTGTTCGTAAGTCGAATTTGTTCTTAAGTCAGTCAAAGTGAGTCTTGTATGCCTTCGACATGAATATACAATGTAAAGCACACCAATCCACTTCACTTAATCTCTGAAAAACTTGCAAAACAGTTTGCTCTAACATGAGACGCTGTGCTGCCTGCCAGTATGGATAGTTTAGAGTGTACCACCTGTAGGATTGTGAAAGAATGACACATTTTTCCTGCCACAAATGCAAATATAGATAATTAAAAAAATTATTTTAATAAATAAAATTTGGAGTCAATGTAGAGATACATTACCACACAAAAGGATAGAGATACATAACTAAAAAACGAGGCATTTCTCAGACTTTCTCAGCTGATGGAACGCTCAGACCCAATAAAATTTCCCTTGCAGAAGAGAGCGCTCAGTAAAGTAAAAACGATACTGAACACCAAATGCTTTTGTATCTAGTCGCGGTTGCTTTCACATTGTGGCGATTTTATGTAAGTGAAATATGAACTATGAGCTGATTGTTAATCAGTACAGCAGTCCTGTGGTCTCTTGGTATAAAACGGAGGAACGTTCATACTAGACTCTAGTCTTCATATTTCCTTATTGCTGCTTGGCCCACATTCGAACATTCGAGGGGGCGGGTGGTAGCGGTCTTATCCATACAGTAGATGCACTTTGTGTTTTGCGTTCTCTCTGCCTGCTTTGATTTCTGTGTCAGCACTGTTTGCATCTCTGCAGATAATGGACACACAATGTGGAAAAATGTAGGGTTTTTTAGTTTACTAAACCTTTACTTTCCCCTTCACACACACACTTCATGGATTTGGTCCATTGTAATTTTCAGCTATGCCATGAAGAATCGCTGTAAACTACAGCGCTGTGTGCCAAGACTTTTTCCCCTCAAAAACATCAGCCACAGGAGTGATGCGTGAGATATGTAAGAACCTAGCCCAAGCTGGCTGCGTTTAAGCAGCCGTTGTTGCTGCCCAGAGCCTCGGGTCATGGCAGAGTACCATGTGGGGATGTGTGTTCGTTTTGAAATGGCTGTTCTGCTGCCGTCAGACGTCAAGATGGAGCTGCTCTTTCCCAGAAAACGGCTTCCTCGGGCGCGCAGGTTTTTCTTTCATTTAACCCCGCTGTCCCGCAGGACCTTACCGTAAATAGTCTCGAGTGTGTGGAGAGTGCAAACACCGGCCTTATTTAAAAAAAGCCAGGACACCAGACGCATCCATCTCCCTCAGGGGCCTAAAGGATAGTCAAACAGCGATGGTTTGCATTGGACAAATGCTACGGAATCCTGAGGATGTTTTGTTTTCACGCGACTTTTACTGATGAGAAAATCCAGATGGCTTACAGATACCGAATCCCAGGAACGTGGGCGTTATGACAAATGCTTTATCTGCTCTCAGAGGTGTGTGTGTGTATGTGTGTATGAGAAAAGACCTGGAAGGGAGAATGTAAATCAAAATCTAAACACTGAATAAGAGTCCACCATTTATTGCTGTTAAACACTTTTTTGTTTGCTTGTACACACATACACGCATACACACACACACATACGCTACATCCATCATGACTCAGCCCAGGTATGAATAATGCATTGTAACTAATGAGCTCCCCAAATGGATCGTTTGGCAGTCGATTACTTTCCACATAAATCAATTAATTAGTCGATCAATAGCTCTTCTCCTCAGTGCATTATACACTTAAAGAAGTCCACTGCACTTCATCCTGTTCCTGATGTAAATAATTTAACCTCCTGAAGAGAGTTAGTCCCCCCCGCCGTCCTTCCACCCCCCACAACTTTTAAATGCCTTGCCACATGTCACGTCTCAGTATGATCTATGAGGTCCGCTCTCTCTGACTGACCTCAATAGATTGCTCTTCCTGCTCTTATTGTGAAAGGGTTGAGTGTCAGCCGCCCCAGTCATTGTCGTATAGGGCTCCCTCTGTCTCGGCCCGCTCATGAGGAGGCACGGAGGAGATTTTCTGCACCAGGAGTTACCGTATGGTCCGGATGGAATTTTAGACCCTCATAGTCGGCACAAAGAACCTGGTGTGTTGCAGACCTCATGTGGGGGTATTCGAGGTGGTGGGAATCGCACAGAAAGTGAGAAGTCGGTCAACGGAAAGCGCTGAGAAATGGAAAACTGGCTTAAAAAAAAAAAAAAAAGTAAACAATTACATTCGATGCATTGAATAAAAAAAAAGCATCCTACGTAAATGATTGCCTTGGATAAAGTAGGTGTCAAGATGGAGATTGACACTTAATTTGTCCAAGCTGTACTTAAAGCTTAACACTAGAGGGTTAAAAATATGTTTCCAGTCTTTTTTTTTTTTTCTTTCTGATTGACCACTGAAAACCGAAATAACATTGAGAATTTGTTTCATGTATCTAGTTTAATTTAGATACAAGACTCTCGATCATTAAAGCATTTGCAGTATCTATTAATTATTAAGCATTCATTTCCTTCCTATTTTAGTCCTGGATATTTTTTCCCCCCCACATATGTACAGTCAACTCACTCTGTGAGGGTTATCAATGTGGCCTCACAATTCCAGGGTCGAGGGTTCGATTCCTGCCTCGGGTGCAGATTAGGCTAATTGATGTTGTAGGGGCATCGGTGGCCCAGTAGTACCGTAGGTTTCTTGCCTGCAGTGTAAAAGGCCGGGTTCAGTTCTCACCTAACGCCCAACGGATCCAGTGCTGGTCCCAAACCCAGGGCTGTTCCATCAGGAAAGACATCTGGCGTAAAACCTGTGCCAAGTTGTTGTGTGGTCCGCTGTGGCGACCTCTCAATGGGAACAGCCGAAAGACCCAACGGGCATTGCCAAATTGTCCACAGTGTGTGAAAGAGTGTGTACGCGCGCTATCTACGATGGATTGGCACTCTCTTTAGGGTGTACTGTACTTCGCCTCGTGCCTAAAGTCTCCTGGGAAAGGCTCCAGGTCCCCCAGGGTAAGCGGCCTAGAAGATGAATGAATGAATAAATTAATGAATGAATACATTTTACTCTGATTCTTAAAACATTAATGCTTTTGAGGTATGGTCCTGATTACTCGTACATAGTATACAAATCCAAGAGCTTTTAGCTTCGTGCACAGTGTTTTCGTTTTGCTTTATGTCTGTGCTTAGCTTTACAAAGGATTTTAATAGGCTGCATCCGGCCAAACACCTCCTGCGCTGAAGGGGGCGACGCTGGGAACTTCACATCAGCTCATTGAGCCAAAGTCGCTGGCGCCAGTCTCATTTGGGCGGTGGATCAGAACACACCGAATCACAGCCTGATGTCCCTCCCTAAACCCAGACGCAAGCAGGCACTAATCACTCAAAGCTACACATCACACCAATGATCTGTGCAAAACCATGTCCAATAAGATCCATAAGAATGTTGATATTGCTTTCTGTTCGTTGCATTGTGTCTCATCTCTATGTTTTGTTTTATAGCAGATTTCCCTAAACGCACTATTATAAATCTCTTCCTGCCTTGCGTGACTTGGTTGACCCGCTCTAATTGCCAGCACACATCTGGAACCAGGCCTGGATGGTGGCTTAGGTGTTAATAGGTTTGAAAGTCCGCTAATGGGGACAAACGGGAAAGGAGGTGAGTTAGCCTGCTGCATGTTCGCCATCAATAACCAGGTGCTGTCAGGACTCATTTAGGGTTTTTCTGTCATACATTGTCCATTGGGGTTGCTTCGAGGGCTGCACATCCTGTTCCTAATGCAGATCCAGATATCGCAAACTAATGCCAGGCCTGTTTCCTTTTTAATACTAACACTAGAGAGTGTTTGTTTTTTGTTTTGGCGCCGGCTTGTGTAAGATCTGACAGTTGGCCGTAGAAATGAAGCATTCTTATAGAGAAATGTAAAGGTATCTCTCTGTGTGTTGCATGCCATTTGTCCATGCACCGATATGATCAGAAGGCATTATTATAAATGGTCTGGCTGTTTCGTTCCATTGGGAAGGGCGAGCTAGCGTCACCTGATGAAGATAAACCGCAATATGTCTGCGAAACGTATTTCGATAAAGCTCGTATTATGGCCTTTGGCTGCAAAACAGTATCGTGGAGCACCACCCTCTGTGCTCGGTCAGATTACCAAATGACTCTAACAATCCGATTGCGAGGGAAATAAACCGCACTAATTTCAGTGTAGTGATTTTATTTCAGTTATTATTATTTTTTTTGGTGGTGAGTCCATGGTTGGATCATGGAGACATCATCAGCGAAGATGTGTGTAAAGTACGTTTCAAGTGTATGTCGGTAAAGTGTCCTTCACAGCAGCCTCGTTCATTATTCAGATAAATAACTTATGTAAAAACCTTTACTACAGCGCTTAGGAAACAGTATTCGTGCCTGCTATAGCCCTCTATCACCACAATTTACCTTGAAGTATAATTTTAATTATTACATTTGCATTAATGTGTGAATCTACTGTAACATCTATTTATTTTTTTAATTACATGTTCTATGTATCATTATAAGTCGTCATTAATGTACATTTGATTTGTGGCTTACAATTTACATTGTGGCTTATATTCAGTATACAGTTTATTTATATAGCCTTTTAGATAAAGGTGAAGTATTTTAGATAAATGAAGATATAAATCCTTCCCTGTAGGAACCTCTGTAGTCCAACCAGGGTCAATGGTGACCATTGTATTTATTCCTATTTTGTATGACCATGGTAGGACCTCCGGTCAACATTCACACACTCATTCACACACTACGGGCAATTTGGGCACCAATTAGCCTAATCTGCATGTCTTTGGACTGTGGGAGGAAACCGGGCAACCTGGAGGAAACCCACCAAGCACAAGGAGAACATGCACACAGACCCAAGGCAGGAACCGAACCTACAGTAGGACCTGGATGTGCAAGGCCTGGACCAATAAGCCACTTTAAAAAGTATGTAATTTTAGGTGGTGTGCTCTAAATTATGCACACATTGGCAGGCATGTGTGGTATAAAAGAATTATTTGGGACGATTGTTTAGAATTGTAGCAAAATCCGTATTGTGATCATTATAAAATCATGATAATATTGCAATACAATCTGGGTATCGGTGACGACATTGTATCGGCTAGTCCCTGCCTACTAGATTAGCTGATTAATCGAAGCTCGGCCATTTGATTGGGGTGCAGAAATGTAGAAACACTCAGTCATAATCAAGTGCAGGTTTGCCTTTTCATCGTGATCTTCTGTTCCTCCTGCATTGTGGTGGTTTAGCATGAGAGAAACCTGACCACTCCGGCTACTGACTCTTCGCTGGGCTTCTGGGAACCACGTCAGTCATCATCTCCCTTCGAATAAGTGGTGCTTCAGTGCGGTCAGCGTTCATGAGTTTGAGTTTGATTCAAAAAAGCACATTCCTGGTGTTTTACCTCAACTCCACTTGACCTCACAATCAGTACGGAATAGTACGGTACGGGTTCACGGGCTTTACTGTTAATCACCAGCTCTCTCTCCTACAGTGTGTACCTCCTTACATGCTCTGTCATATGAAGCACACATTACTGTTGACTTGCACGTCCTAGGTCTAATGGATACTGTACTTCTGCACAGAAAAAACATGCACGTGTTGGGTTGTAATGTAAAGGTTCCGTAGATGAGAAGGGATTTTGTTAAAACCAGCAGGTTGTACTAAAACATGAGCATATTCAAGCCTTCTTGCGTTTCATGTTACACAAACAGTATGTTTTTGGAGGGAGATGTTTTTTTTTTTTTTTTACTTCCTTATGTGAACATATGGAAGTTTGCATGCAAACAAAATAAAGTATTCTCAAGCACAGCATAAGTCATTCCATTTTTCCTCCACATACTGTAATTGGATTTTCTCTACTACAATCAAACGATTTTCTTTTAATCATGTTCATTACATTTGATTTGCATTTGTGCGTGGTTTTGATCCGTGCAACACGTTCAGATTGCATGCAATGTACAGTACTGTATATACACTGACCGGATCAGCGGTCAGAACCGTTCGCGTAACGCTAACAGGATCCTCTGTTTCCTAAACACGCGGCTTTATATTCCGTATGTAGGAGCGCTTTGTGTTGCCGTGCTACACCGAGCTTTCAGGGCTTTCGAGAGGCAGCTCTGCGTCCACCTGCTGTTCAGCTGACATTTTGGCTGTTGGTTGAAGTAGGGCACATGGTTGTGCTTGTGCGCGTTGAAGGGTTTGCAGCTGCTCGAGGCAGCAGCGTACACGTCTCGCGCTCATGCTGTGGACCCTGCTGTTCCTGGCACGGGCCTCTTCGCCTGCCAGTCTTCGCTGTATAAACAACTCGACCCTTCTGTCTCCGTTGCTTCTCTTCTCCTGAGTGCATGCACTGCCTCCGAGTACATACAAGGGCATGTATGAAATGTAGAGAAGCAGGGACACGGGTGCACTAAAGAGGTGGGTTATTGTGTCTCCGTTTGAATAATATCAGCTTGGATGGTTTTGGCAAAAAAAAAAAAAAAAAAAAAAAAAATAGCATCTACTTAATTATGTTTTGGCTTCATCCAAAACATTATTCGTTTTTTTTTCATCTTTTCTTTCAAAAATAGGTCAAAATGTCTGCAGCGCTGTAACGATTTGATCATTTAATCAACATTATCTCACATATGATTCATGATTAAAATGGTGGCATGGTTTAATTCATGATGGCAGCTGCCAGCCAGTTGTCACTTGCTCTGAAAATAACCACAAAACACTAATATCTCATTAGCAGTTCCATATAGTCAAGCTTTTGCTAATTTAAGCAATCATTCTCGCATTACGCAATCCTCTATGGAAGGTAAAAGTTAGCCGATGATCCCGCCTCGTCTATTTTTTGCTCGTACGGCGGTGGCTCTGTGTGTTAAGGCTCTGAGTTACTGATCAGGAGGTCGCCGGTTCGAGCCCCGGCTCCGCCAGGTTGCCGCTGTTGGGCCCTTGAGCAAAGCCCCGTCTGCTCCCGGGGAGCCGTATAATTCCTGACCCTGCGCTCCGACCCCAGCCTACTAACAATAAACTGGGTGATGAATAAATAAAATCTCAACTTATAGAAGTTTCAACCCTGCGCTCTGATTATCCGTACTCTCCAAGCGCCGAAGTGTTTTTAAAGATATAAAGACCGAACAAATGCGTGTTCTACAAAAAGAAAAGAAAAGCTCCCTTATGTTAATGAGAATATCGCTTCGAGGATCTCGTGTGTAAGATCGCACAAATAAATCATTCATAGTCTTAATGAAACGGAGCTCAGTGACCGTGTTAAATCTTCAGAGATGAATGTTGTTGAAAACTTTTTTTGTGTGTGTGTGTGTGTCTAATTGCGTGTCTAACGCTGGTGGAACATGAAATGCTGTGCCTCCAAGCCAAGGAGGTGCTAAAGCACGCGGCACGCTTTCCCTCCACGGTGCATAAAATTAAAAAAGTTTGGCAGATGTTCCACACGTACAGGCACACTTTTGGCGTCCCGCACACACACTTGTAAGGTAGAGTGGCTGAACCCTGGCCTTCTGTGTGCTTATTCCCCTCCGAGCGCAACAGAGGCCAAGTCCATCATCACGAGTGCCAATTAGCACTGATTAGGAGGCGTTGTGGAGGCAGTCGACAGCTGCACCATGCCAACCCTGTGTGTGTGTGAGTCTCTCTCTCTCTCTCTCTCTCTCTCTCTCTTTCTCCCCCTCATCACTACATCACTAACCACTGGTGTTGTAGCTTCTCTTGATGCTTTTCTCAAGGTCAAGACATGCTTACAGGTGTTGGTCTACAGCTACACCTTAGAGATCTTGGGATTACCTCACATTTATTTAAATTAAACAGTAAACGAGTTTTGCTACCTCTGCATAGACTTTACAATATTATATATTTATTTAGTTTTTTAAATAACAATATCCTTTGGAAATCAGAATTCATCAGTTTATAATTTTCTTTCTTCGTCATTATTTTCATGCTTTTCCTCTTCATCATTGTCCACGTCCATCCATCCATCCATCCATCTAGGAACCTCTGTAGTCCATCTAGGCACCGTGGAGGCCAGTGGTGACCCATTGTATTTATTTTCATTGTTGGTGTGTGAATGTGGAAGGACCTCCAGTCAACATTAACACACTACAGGCAATTCGGGAACGCCAATTAGCTATATCTGCATGTCTTTGGACTGTGGGAGGAAACCGGAGTACCCGGAGGAAACCCACCACGCACGTGGAGAACATGCAAACTCCATGCACACAGACCTGAGTCGGGATTCGAACCCAGAACCTTAAGGTGTAAGCCACCTTTCCGCCTTATTGTCAGCTTCTGGTTGGAGATCTCGTCACACGAATGCTCCATGTGGTCTGCCCTGGGATGCGTGTGTTGACTGGGGACGGTTCCACTACAAAGACGGTCCTGGCCTCGGCTGATGCAGACAGCTGTTCTCTGAGGAGGACTTGTGACTGCCGTCGCTCGATAGTTCAGGACTGGAGTTTCCTACAGTCTACCTGAGCCTCCAATAACGAACTGGACTCCATATTAACTTACACATCTACTGTTATACCTTCCAACATAACTTCCAGTCTCACACAGTATGACTGCAGATCAATCCCTGCTTTTTGTTTCACCCAAATTATGATGGGTTCCCTGTTGAGTCTGGTTCCTCTCATGGTTTCTTCCTACTGCCATCTCAGGGAGTTTTTCCTTGCCACTGTCGCCGTCGTCCTCGGCTCGCTCATCAATTGTTAAAAGCGCTATACAAATTAAATTGAATTGAATCATCGGCTATTATTTTGTCGTCGTTGTCTGCCATCTCTTCTTTTTCTGCTTCTTATCCAATTATCTCACAGTCGACCCTTCTGGTTTCTCTTAAGTTGCTTAACAGTACAGCTCTGACTTTTGTTATTTAGAGTGTTTTGATTCCCAGGGAAGAAAAGGCCAAGGTCATGTCTGCTTGTTATTTTACCGTTTAATCAGATGAGATGGCCCAGTAGGTGGCGTGTACACGGAACAACCCCTTGCTCCTTTTCTGCCAACTTAAACATGATTAATCCACATGCTCATGAAATGAATCTCACGTTCATAACTGGCATGACAGGTTTTTTTTTTTTTTTTTTTTTGCCTGAACAAGAAAAAAAATCATAAATATTGCTTCATGTTATGGGACGGAACCCTGGGAACCTTGTAGCCTTTCCTCCTTATGTCATGCTGATTTCTCGAAACAGGCTCGGGCCAATACTAAAGGCCAAGTGTGGGTGTGAGAGCGAGGTTGTAATACAGAAATAAGAAGCAGGTTTGGCTCACACACCTTGCAAGCATCAAGTTTATTAATGAAGAACAAGCTTTTTTTTTCCAGGATCTGTTCCAGTTTCTTAATTCTCTTGTATACACTTTTTTCCCCCCCTAAAAAAAAATCTAGTCCTATTCACTCTTCCTGGGGGCAGGAGTGTCTTCTGTCCCCTTCTGCCTCCCGTTTCTGAGGTGCAGTGAGTAAGCTGATCCAGCAGCAAATCAATGCAGGCCTAATTCTGAATAATTGAGGTTATTACAGTGCTGTCACAGTCACTGTGTGAATCCCCCGCCGTTCCGAGTCGCCCTCCTCTCCTCTCTCCGCATGTCACATATTCAGATAATTATAGAATGAAGAATGCTTGTTTAGCTTTGTTCGCGCCTCTCTCCACTCCTGCATTAATCAGATGTGAGCGTGCATATCCTGCTGGCGCGACAGTGCGGTGTGGACTCTCGCCCCAGCCTTGCTCTTACTGCTGCGCATGATTTCCTCTTGTTTACCTGCTAACCGCAACTGCCCGGTACCCTACCCGCGATCCCTGTTTTCTTCAGACGAGGCTGGCTGTGTTTCTGGGCTTCACTAGAGGGCACAAGCTGCATGTGTAAGAGTTCTCAGCTCAGCAGTACTGTTCAAATGGCCGAACTTTAAAGGTTTTTTTTTTTTTTTTTTTTTTTAATCAAACAATTAACAAGAATCAACCAAAATGGACATTTTATAATCAAAAAAAGCAGTCTTGGCTTATGTGTAGAGTAAAAGCATTTTTATGGTCCAAACCTCATGAATGCACTTAAAACAGAATGACAAGAACAAATAAACCCTTTATATATTCCCTGAAAGATGGATTTGAGCAGGCTTGTCAACGTCTAAACAACCTCCTTTCTGTTGCCACGTCTGTCCAGGATCTTTCCAGTCTTTGACGAAACAAGGTGCGGTTTTTGTCATGGTGTTTGGAGCCCTGAGTTGATGCATGGTGCTGTCAGATTGGAGCTACTCATTAGAGCAGACCGACAGGACAGTGACGGCTAAACTAACAACTCAAACAAACAAAAAAAATCAATCAGACGGTCAGGGAAGTGGAAAGAGGAAGCTTACGCTGTGCATTTAAAGGCACGTAACAGCCCTGAAGATGAGGAGGGTAGTTATGATGGAGCAGATGATCAAGAATCATTTCTTGTGATGGCTTCAGTGAATGGAAAGCTGCGAAGATTGACATTCATCACCATCAAGGTAGATATACGTTTACAACCTCTGGCCTGAACGCATCGTCTCCCAGTACTGGACTGAACTCGACCAGTGACGTGGAGAATAAGAAGAAGTGAAGATTCTTTCTTCCTCTGGAGAGAGAGAGAGAGAGAGAGAGAATTAGTGACTCTTGTGCTGGCAGCAGTCTAGCCACTTATCCTCGAGTCTCAAGTCAGCATCTCTTACGTCCCTGTTGACTCGTTAAATCATCTCACCAGCAATAACCAAGTCGAGCCTGAAGTAACTAAACTGCTCCTGAGAAGTCCAACTCAAGTGCAGGGAAGAAAGTGATTTATTTATTTATTTATTTGTTTGTTTTTTTGTTTTATTTTAAATAAAAGCCTTTAGGTTGATGCTGTATAAAATATATAAAAACAAATATATAAAGTTTGGATGGGTTTAGAGTTCACAGAGTGGGAGTGGTGACTGTCACCAAGTAATTACGTTATACAGTATATGGGATGTCCCAATACTTTTGGGACACTGTCTATTATCCAGTAAAATCATCACCATATCACTTTCATCTCCACCACGTAAATCGACTAAGCGTGTTTCACTAAATAGTTTCTAGCTGAAAGTTTGCAGACCCCCGGCCGTCCCCCGGCCGTCCCCCGGCCGTCCCCCCTGGCCGTCCCCCGGCCGTCCTATGTACTATATGTCGGCCTTTCCCAGACTGTCGCCACAAATTTGGAGGTGCTCCTGTGCACAAAGCAAAGACCATGAAGTCATGATTATTCAAGGTTGGACAGGAAGAACTTGAGTGTCCTTGGTCGGAGCTCACCTCAAATCCAGTAAACTCCTTTGGGATGAACCGAACCCTTGATTCCACCCCAGGCCTCCTCAGAAATGCGCTCGTAGCTAATGGATCACAAATCTTTACAGCCACGTTCCAAAATCTAGGGGGGGAACCTTCACAGAAGAGTGGACCTGACTATTAGAGCCACTGAGGCACACAAAAAAACAAAACAAACACACACGTGGGTATGATTTATATAAGGTGCCCACAAACTTTTGGACGTATATCATATCACACCAAGTGTAGGATGCCGCTCTCTCTTGAGAGCATGTCCAGTTTTCTTTACTTCCTAACAGTACATTCATAGATGGCTGTGGCATCATCATGGATTC
>JAQQZT010000033.1:28652659-28663355 GCA_030068275.1 Clarias platycephalus | reverse complement strand
CAAACCCCCCCGCCCCCCCCCCCCCCCGTTTTTTTTTTTTTTTTTTTTTTTTGTAGTTTGTTGGCTTTAGTTTCAAACCCAGTCTGAAGCAGTACAATCACACTGTTGGGTACAAATATGAAATCTAAACATTTCTGAGTCCAGTGGTGCACCAAGTGGTTCCTGTCCCACTGTTTATATTTTAAACACATATACTTAAAGATATCTGTGCTCTGGAGGATTCACCGCTTTATTGCCACCAGGACAAGTGTGTTTATCTGTCTACCACTCAGCCAACAAGTGGACAAACACTTCAGCCGCTTTTCATTGAGGCTTGGATAAAACTGCTCCTTCTCCTCTTCCATCACTCAGTACGTCTGGAGAGTTTCTACTCTTAAGTAACCAGACTGGCCTTCAGTCAGGCTGGCCAAGCACTAAACTTCACTAAAAAAGTCACTCTAACCACACACACACACTGTACGTCTCACAAGTGCACTGTTCTTACTTTTGTCAGTGCTCTTGTCCCACGCCGACCCATAAAACCGAACTTCACACAGACCCACATTCTCCAGAGTCTGCTTAAGTGCGCGGTCTGATTTATGTGTGTGCTAAGTCCCGGAGAGTGTGTTAATTGTTCTGCTACACTGGTGGGGTGCTGGAAATCCCCATCAGAGGCCAACACTGGCGCTCTATCAGGCTTTTAGTTCTTACCAAATATTTTTGCTTTGTCAGTCTCGATCTGTCTTTTCTAGACTAGCGCTCAGTAGATTTCAAGTCCTGGCCACAGAACACTTAGCACGGATGGAAAGTACATCCAGAAAGGCAACATTTATACTAATTATCCCTGCCAGAAGGAAATAAAAGCAACTGAACAGAAGCGTACGATTTTAACCGGGATGTCCATTTTGTGGACGTGTCTATTAACTCGGTTTGTGTCCCTCCCGGTGGATGATGGCTTTTGTGGCTGGAGTTGAACGATAATGACAGGGCTTCCCCTTAAGGCGCCGTCAGTCAAGATATAGACAGTTCTGCTTCCAGTTTCGGGTATTTGTGCAAGCCGGGTTTCTTTTGGGTCGCTCTCGGTGCATTTTGGGGTAGGAGCATCTCCTAGGGTTGTGATGGGCCGAGCTGATGTCGGGGAGCCGGTGCCAACCGAGGCTGACTGATGATCCTCTCCTGTTGTCCTCCCGTCTTCTGCGAAATGTTTCACACTAACACATGGCAAAAACGACAGCTGACAGCTAACATGGATGTATGTTATGAGCCTGTGTGAAACCAAGATATCTCATGACTCAGAAACTGTCCTGATAATAATAGATGATTTAAGACCTAGTCTGTAGTAAGATTTACTATATAGTGTACAAACACACTATACGGCCAAAAGTCTACAGTATGTAGACATGATCATCAGACCCATATCTGTTTGCTGAACATCCTGTTTCGAGAGTCTGCACGTTTATTAGAGCCTCCATTGTTCTGGGCATGATTTTTTTGCCAGACTGTGGAGCGTAGCTGTTGGGATTTGCCTGTTTGGGAATCATAGATAGACTGTTGATTTGATCCGATTTTTAGGCTTTTCTACTTGATACGATTCAAAAGCATTAGTGTTCACGGCTTGATTTGTCTCAGGCAGCTATATTAGGTATAGGTTTTGAGTTATTAAAAAATTGCTCAATATGTTTTGAAATGCTGTGTAACTTGTGTTGGTTTAAATGTCAAGTCCAGTGCGTAGCGCTAATAGTTTGTTTTCCCCTCCTACTTTTTCGCTCCATGCTCCAGACCAACATGCGGCGGTATTGCACCATGAACTCAAAAGAAGACGACGCGATACACTTACAAAACGCGAGTATTTTCACATGCTTTGCGAAAGCGGTTTGTATTTTCTCAAAAAGCTGCTGTATATATTTAAGGCGTTCCTCCGTATTACATAATGGTTTAAACAGTTTAAAGTGTGAATCAATACCGATTCGATGAAGTGACAAAAGATCGATTATATTACACGATCAATTAAATTGCTCCGCTGTAAAGAGCATTAGTAAGGTCAAGCACTGATGTTGAGTAAAGAGGTCTGGAATGCTTCCAACTTCTGTAGAACACGGTTGTGAAGAAAACTTCGGCCATGTAGTGACTGCGGCGTCTTTTTGAACGTCTAATGTAAAGTATGGCTGTATTTGGTTTTGTTTCCCTTTTCCTGTATTGATTCTCTCAGCGGAATAGCTAATCAATGAACGATTTCGCCTGACAGTTGCAAGTCCAATTAAGTAATTTAAATGGTTTCGTTGGTATTACCCGTTATTGACATGTTCCACCTACTACTGGCTCGTGGCAAAAATAACTAGAGGTACCAGCAATGTTTGACTGCTTTCAATTAATTACATAATGAGTCTTCAGTACAATAACTGATGGACCTTTTTGCTCTTTTCTTTTATTTAAGCCATATTTATTATTATTATTATTTTTTTTAAACTCCCACTATCTATTCTCTGGTGATAAAGTGGAATAGGGGGTTCTGCCCTAGAGCCCTGCTCTTGATGAAATTAAGCAGGACCTGTTTGCGCAATTTCACCACCGAGGAGCCTCCGACCCACCTCGGGCCTGCATCGATAACGACCAGAAAAAGATTTTATGGTGTCTGATGGGACACCGAGCTGCAGTTTTATCGCTCACTTATGTCTGATGAAGTGTTTATTGAGTCATTAATGATCGCACTGAGTCACAGATGAGTCAGAGGTTTGCAGTCTTAGAGAAATACGTTTGATGATGAATATCATCCCTGGAATGAACCGTTAACTATTAAGTTAATGAACACTTAAAGGAGCAGTTTGGTAAAAAAAAAAAGAGAACGAAATAAAATTGTCCATATAAAAGTGTGTATTATATAAAGTGTGTATATATTGTGTATAACAAGCTATGTTTAAATGAAAAGTGGCACGGCTGCTAATACTAAATTCCAGTTGGACGTCTGCAGGTATGTTGGCCAAATTCTGCTGCGACAGAAAGCACGGAGCTCTTCATGCTGCTCACTTTGTTGCCTCTTGATGTACAAATTCGTCAGGCAGTGGAGCTGACGGTTAAGCCCGTGGCAGAACACCGAGTCGGCTAGCTAGTGAAGCGATCGTCCTGTGTGCTTGATGGACAGAGCAAGAAATCATTAAATCGTTGCTTTCTTGTCTTTTAGTGATTTTCACTTTCACTTATGCCTAATGCCATCGCCACGGGTGAGGTCCGCATTGTTGGAAACCTCTTTTTCTTTTTCATAGCATCTTTCTCTCTCTCTCTCTTTCTCTCTCTCTCACCTTCAGCCAGTTAAGATCTTAATTACCATGTTTTTTTGTGTTTAATGCACAGGAATGAACGAGCATGTTTTTTCTTCTGCATTTTTTCCCCCGAAAGGATGAGAAAGTTATGAGATACAGATGTGTATGAAAGACTTTTTTTATGCATGAATTTCTTTCTATAATTGTTTATTTGTGTACGGTAAAGTTTACCGAGGGATTTATTTCCGAAAGGCCGCTCGACAAGAACAACACCTGCTTGTAGTTTAAATAGGCCTAGTTATATTTGGACAGCCTGATAAATTACAACACAAAGGAAATCAATAGGGAGCATCATAAACAATGCATTAGTTAGCCAAGGCCAAGTCCTTGTTAGAGCGTTCCTGCTTATGCCTTCCAATATATTTGATGCAAACAAGGGGATTGTGTCCTCCAACCATTTATACTCATAAGACTGGCTTTAATTTAAATGCAGCCTGAAATACTGATAAGCAAATGTCACGTATGCGAGGAGTTGAATTGGCTACTCAAAAAAAAAAATCCTGCCTGTGTATGCGAGTGTGCGCATGGAGCCGGGTTATGTAATGCTGCCTTGCTTTAGCTGTTTAGATTTTGCTGTTAGATTTTGGATCCATTTGGCCAAAACATGGTATTTGTGCTAAAAAGTGTCTCACCTAGGTGAAAAAGTGAATTTTTGTTTATATAATACTTAATGCTCATCTCCTGATCCATGTTTCATTTTTTTTTTTTTGTAAATATACATACACATTTAGATATTTATCATATAAAAATGTTTGCTAAATACAATTTCACGCCCTTTTATGTACTGTAGTGTCCGTAACTTAAAAAAAAAAAAATCTAATTAGATGGGCCTCCGAGTGGCGCAGTGGTAAAGCGCTCGCCTTGTCATCCGGAGATCGCTGGTTCGATTCCCGGGTGATGCTGTAACCTCTCGCAGCCGGAGGTCTAAAGAAGAGCTGATTGACCGAGCTCTCTCAGAGGGGAGGGATGAGAGGTACTTAGTGCTCACACATTAATCACAGCTCTACAGCCAATCAGGGGCGTCTGTGAGCTCACGCAAGCAGAAGGAGCGGATAGCGCTGTCCTCCGAGTGTGTTATGCCGCTCCCACCAGTGCGTGAGCGAGCAGGTCGAAAAGATTTGGTTGGCTGGTTCGGAGGAAACACGTGATGGTCTTCGGCCGTCATGGTAAGAGTGGTAATAGCCTTATTGTGGGAGCCCCCTAGTGACGGGGAGGAATTGGACACGACTGCATTAGGGAGAAAATCAGGAAAAAAAAAAAAAAAAAAAAAAAAAATTAATCAAATTAGATTTCAGATGAAAAGACATAAACCTGAAAAGTGTATTTTTCAAAAATGCTCAATTGTTACAATTGTTAAGCAACATGAATTTCCAATGGTTACGGACACTACAGATTTTTTGGGGAAAGATCCTTAATTTTACACAGAATCCTTTAATTTGAGCAACACTTTTTACAGATCATAAACTTCTTGAAGCTTACACCAATTTTTGTATCAATACTCATGAAGAAATCTGAATGATTTGCATTTTAAATGATTATTGTTTGATGTGAGACAGTAAAACGCTGAGAAATGGCCGTTCTTGGGGCACATACAGTATAAAGTCGTCTCTCCAAAACTGCTGAAGTTTTTACAGGAGCAAGATTGGTCACTTCCATGTTGAATAAACTTTAGAAGGAGCTTCTTCAGCACACACATTTTCTGTGTTATACAGTGTACGAAAATAAAATCAGCACAGTTGTGATTGAGATCATCGTGATATACGGATGTGGCATTGGACACAGTAACTGCTGCTGCGGAGGTATTTTTTTTCCTGGCAGGATAGATGGGATTTTTCCACACTAGTCATTTTGTCACTAAATATGACTATACGCAGGCCTCATGATATCATTTCAGGTATAAAGTTCTGTCGTGCTTAAATAGAGGAACCAGCTGCAGCATTGTCACGAGCCCAAATGATCTGAATGGATTTACAAAAGACCAGACTCGAGATAGAGGCGAGTAAAATTTAAAGGGAATTTTCAAGTATCCCCTTCCTTATCTGTATCCCGTTCCACGCTATGCTGCCTCCACACCCCAATAATCTGTCCAGTCGTTTCCCCTCTCTTTGTTCCACATAGATTCTCATGCACCACCAAAACATCTAACAATCCCAAAGGCCCCGTTTTATGATTTATTCCTGCTTTGAACAGAGCTGCGGTTACGAAGATGACCAAAGGTTTATTGCCGTAATGCATGTAGAGGAAGTGCGTTTCTCCCACTTCATCAGCAACACGTGTACTGTAGGTCGCAGCCATACACGCCTGTGAAACTGCACTTCAATCCCCCCCCCTCTCTCCTCCTGCAGCTCAAGAGAAACTTCAAAGTACGGTGAGGAAAGAAGAAAAAAAATAATAAAACTTCTCACCCAAGTGGATTTCAAAGGATGAGCCCCTAATCTGTTTAAACTTGGCTCGCCCTGTGTATTTTCACATCACATTCTCCACCTCCTAAACTAACCCCGGATCTTTTCAAGCCTTATCACTGGGAAAAATCTGCCATGTTTATGACTCGTGTAAGGAGAAGAGAATGATGATGTAATGCTCCTGGTTAAATAGGTCAACAGATTTCGTGTACTGTACAGTAAGTCTGCTTTTTGATGTGAGAGCAGACCTTTAAAGATGTACTTCAGATTATGAGTTGATGCACCTCTCGAGCGAACCGGTCACATTTTTCGTACGGCTGGGGCGTTTGATTCTGGAGGTTCCGGGTTGTTGTTTTTTTTTTTTTTTTTGCAGCGCTTCAGGGCTTCATGGTCGCTACCGGGAATGACTCGGGTCTCGGAGCGAGCTCTTCCCTCGCGGCGAGCCTTTTGAAAATGAAATCCCTTGGAAATGAGGGAAAGCATTTGGCCAGTTGGGCTGAATATTTGATGCTTTTAACAAGAACTGGAACAGCGCTAAGCTCTCAGTGCTGGTGCACGGTGAAGGCTGTGCTATGGAAATAATAGATGGATAAAATGAAATATTTAAAGGCAGATGAGAAGTGTGCACTAAAGCATGACCAAGCAGGGCTTAGCTCCAGTGTTTTGGGTGAATATTCCTTTTTTTTTTTTTTTTTTGTATATTACAGTAAACCATAGAAGAAAACAAACCCAGGTTTTTCTCTAATCGACGACCTCGTTTTTGTGTCAAGTCTCTCTCTCTCTCTCAGGCTGCACTATGACAAATGAAGACAGATTTCAGGTTTCGCGACATGCATGAAAGGTTGGATGCATGAAGCATAGATGGATGTGAGGAGGGGCGGATTAAAGGAATGAATAGGACAGTCTTGGATACCGAAATGAAAGGAAGAGGAGGCAGTGGGTTAAGCTGGTTTCGCAACTTTTCAAAGCTGAGGAAGATGAAATGTTATTCATCCCTGGATGCATTGGATGCCCTTGCAGAATAAATAATGACAAATACTGAGCAGAATAAATATGAGCTTGAGTGTGTGAGTGAGAGAGAGGGAGTGTGTGTGTAAGATAAAGGGACGGGGGCATATTGAAATGAGAATTTTTTCATTGCAATATGTGTATTTTATTCGAGGATTTAAATAAAGTAAGCAACTTTATGGGATGCAATTACAATCAATTGTGACTTCGTTTCAAATGAGAACGTCGCTGGAGATCTACAACAGGAGGAAGTGACCATTATTGCAACTTTTACACATTTTCCAGGCAGTCGACTTTTTTTTTTTTTTTTTTCTTTTTCCCTGAGAAGTTCTTTCCCTGGTTTAATTTTCACCACTAGATTTTTCTTATTTTTAAGGAAATAATATCTTTTTCAAAGCTCTGAGAGCATTTTTAAGGGTTTCAGAAGGAGGTTCTTTATTCTAACTTCATTGCAGTCTGGCATTTATTCATACTTTTTGTTTTTTTCCATTTGAGAAATGCCTGAATTAGATGTCATGTTTCTTAAGGATGCAGGAATGGTCTCACAGTCTTCCATGTTATCACGCTTGGTCTCGTTTAATGCATTTTTTTACTTGCCTCGCTCAAGTAGAGTGGCGCAAGAGAGGAAAAAAAAAAAAAAAAACGCCCTCTGAGACTATAGATGGTCTTGGCATTGAATTCTGTCTCACTCTGTGATGCCATTTGTAAAAAAAAATTTTTGCATGGAGTCTATAACTGTGATTTAACATGTCATGTGGGATGTTACTCTCTCTCTTTCTCTCCCTGTGTTTTCTTATCAACACTAGACATTCATGAACATCTGTTCACTTACAGTACGTCTCTTCAAGTGTGTTACGCTGCCCTGTTACGGCAGTTTGAAAGGATGCAGTGTTCGGCTTCATGGATCTTAGAGGACGTGTGTGCTAGCCGTTACACAACCTGATTAGCCAATTTTCCTTCATCTGATGAACGTTAGAATTCAATCGAAGGCACTTGCTCTCATATCCCCGATTTTATTTCATAAGTATTTTAGATGCAACATTCCTAAAAATGTTGATGGAGATTCTCAACGTTGGCACAGCGTCAAATTCAGTCACCTCCTTTAAGTATACAGTAGGTTGGTGTCCTTGTGATATTTTTATACTCTGTTATGTTATAAATATAATTATAATGAACATTTCCATGCACATTTAAAAGGTTTTATAAGAGTTGTCCATGGAAAGGGTTTCAGCTTGGAACTTTCCATACCGGGGGGCCTGGACTCTATCTGTGGAACTCCCAGCACAAGGCAACGACTACGGGCAATTTGGAAATGCCAGTCTGCCTACATTGCATATCTTCGGACTGCGGGGGGAAAAAACGAAGTATCCAGAATAGCAAGATTCGAACCCCCAGCTCTGGAGGTGTGCGGGTACGCACCTTAGGTTAACCATAAAACCAAAACCTGCAAAGGCTGTTTTTGTTAAAGTTCAATTATTCTGTAACGCCACTTTAAACTACACTTTGCTTGCCTGCACGCTCATATTTAGAACCTTCGTCAGCCGTAAATCTAACACAATTATTTGACACACCGCTGAGGAACAGGCATTCGCCTCTGTTCCGTGCACTCCACTGTTATTTTCTTAGCAGAGTGGTAGTATTTGGAGTAGCTGCTGCCGGGTACCTGTCTGTCTCTGATTTGTGCTGTTATTGGTAATTGCCATAATGCATGTTGAGTCAATGGAAAGTGAATGAGAGAGGAAAAAGGAGAGCGCATGAGTCATTTGGCAGAGTGGTTTTATTGGTAGAGGAGAGCCCTTTGGCCAATAGAATTATGACCCACTACTAAGTTGTTGCTCTGGTAGAACAACTGCTGTTACACTATTAGCTGTTGAGGGTACGCCATATGCTCTCTGATGGCCCTCTATTACGAGTGGGCTTCGGCTCCCGCCGAGCTTAATTGATTAGGAGCCCATCAATTTGATTGTCTGTGACAACCTGGAAAAGCCACAGAAGCAAGCCGTGCAGAACAGCACAAATGTCACTAAAGGATTAAGGCGTGACCTGGATGTTCGTTTTGCCAGAACACATAGTAAGTGCAAACCGAAACCGCATAATGAAGTGTTTCAACAAGAACCTAAAGTAAAAATTCTAATTCGTAGTCCACCCACATTCTCTATCCCGTTCATCTTGTACCGGGGGGCCTGGAGCCTATCCCAGGGAGCACGACGTAGGTAGGGTCCACCCCGGGTGAGTAGCCAATCCATCGTAGGCCACACAAGCGCACACATTCACACACTATGGGCAATTTGGAGACGCCAATTGGCCTACTGTGCTTGTCTGATTCTGGGAGGAAAGCGGATTCCTCGGAGGAAACCCACAAAGCACGGAGGGAACGTGCAGACTCCGTGCACACAGACCCGTGTCAAATTTTATTTTTATGCCTGTGAGATTTGTAAGTGTAACAAAGTTAGTGACAGATTCCTTCCCAGTCAGCATTAACATTTCACGGACGGAATATCATTATCTGCTGCTAATAGCAGCCCAGGACTAACTGTCAGAAGACTTGTTCTGACGAAAAACACACTTCCTTGGTTCTTTTTCTTCTTTTGCTCCCATTCTATCAAGAGCAACGATGAAACAAAATCAGAGCCGTGAAGGAAAGGGAGCGTGTAACTTGATGGAATGGAAGTGTGATGGTGTTGAAGTGTTGATTCTTATCTGGGTCTGGCTGGATAATAATGAACAACTTTTACATACTGTACATATTTTTTTTATTTTGGAGGTGAGATTTTAGCAATTTTCCTTTTATTGTAGTACAATCTTTCTATTCTATTATCTATATCTTTCATTTTAGGTCACAGTTGTGTATGTGACAAATTTTTTAATATGATTGGTTTTAATCCGTATAGGTCTTCAATTATGCTAAAGAAGGAAGTTTGCCAATCTTAGACTAAACTTTAGTCATATTTATTTATAATAATATTTTGCTATGGAGTGCAATAATAAAATTATGTACAAAAAAGTCTTGAATTTGTATTTATTTTGTTATGTTATTATATTGGGCACTAGTTTCTCGCCTACCATGTGGAAGGCCCTGGTTCAATTCCCAGCCGAACCCCACCCACTGGATGCAGCGCCGGTCCCAAGTCTGTATAAAATGGGAGGGTTGCATCAGGAAGGGCATCCGGTGTAAAACCCTGTGCCAAGTTGTGTACGGATCAGGTGGCGACCCCTCGACGGGAGCAGCTGAAAGACTTACAACGTAGTTATGTTACTATATTACCCAACTCTTACCCAAGTGTGTTGTTATTGTTGTATGTTGTTATTACACTTTTACACTATCACACTGCTCCGAGGGCTGCACGGACACTTTCATGGCCCGGTCATAAAACATTGGTCATGCCCAACACTGAGATGTGGTTCTGGGGGTGAAAATGTGGTGTGAAATAAAACTCCATTAATCCCTTTCTCTCGGAGTTTGCCAGTGGGACAGCGTTTAATACAGCCTGGCAGGCAGGCGACACCAGCGCCCAAGCTGTAATTGAAGTTGTTACAACAGAAATTTCCACACTTAGCCGTTTGGGCTAGATGGAAAAAAAAAAAAAAAAAAAAACGAAGTGTTTTGGAGTATTGCTGCTTCTGCTGGGTGTTACAGGATTAGACTGGCAGCTGAAGTGGGTTGTCTGTCTAACGGGCACTGTTGGCGCTTGGTTTTGGAGGTCTGAGTGGAGTTAGATGTGCCAGTCTGTATGCCAGCGTGATGAGGCAGATCACAGGCCGTCTGTGCCATGATGTCTAATAGAACAGGATTGAACATCAGGCTCTTGTTATAATGGCTCAGTGTTTCGTGCCAATGGCTGCGAGATCAAACATCGCCGGCATAAAAGAGACCGTCAAGATTCACCTCGTGTCTTATCCTTTCCATGTGTCTATCTGGGTTATTTCTGTATTTCCTTCTCCCCTACACTTCTGCTATTGGGTCAAGCTTAGAATATACACTGATATATA
>JAQQZT010000033.1:28629579-28652636 GCA_030068275.1 Clarias platycephalus | reverse complement strand
TATATACATGCTGATTGAAAGTCTTGACCCCCTCATTTCTACATATTTTGCTTCCAAAGAGCCAGACTTTCTTGTATTTCTAATCTAGTCTCGAGGAAGAGTTCTCCAGACTTCCTGAAGGACATTTTTGCCTCTCATTTTCAGTCTAGTCCCTGAGCCGATTCAGAGGAATGTTTTTTTGTTTTTTAAGCTACCATGAACCGGTGAGAAACGGGCGCAGACAATGAGTGATGATCAGACCAGTGATTAGTGTACTGTAACAGACGAGAGGGGAAATGAGGTTGCTGCTGAGGTTGTTACATAAACAACCATTTTTTTTCACTTTTTACATTTATTTTAAAAGTTAGATTGAAAGATTTATTTAGTGCTTGAAGGATCTTGTCCTGTTTTGTTGATTTGGTGCTGCATTTTCCTTATTACTTATGAAATGTTATCAATAGTGATGATGCAATGCCATTCAATCAAACATAAGGGCTAATGAACAGGTGTCACAGCGAGCTCCAGGAAAGAAAAAAAAAAAGTCAGTTATTTTCTCTTCCACTTTCTTGATATCATATGATTGAGACTGCAAAAGAAGGAGTGTTCAGGCCAAGGTTCTGCTCGGTTATAGCAGAAACTCTGTTAAGCTAGTTAGGGATCTAGCGTTGGCAGAAATATTAGCATAAGATTTGAACATTTGGAAGTTTGAGGGAGCTGCACATGTGAGGATGAGCGAGAAAAGGACAGATCACAGGACTGAAGTGCGGCTGCATCAGTCTTTTTAAGATGGAAATGAAACGAGGGATCAATCTCTGCAGTGCCACCAACTGATATTCGAACAGCATTGTGGGTAACCTAGGAAACCATGAACTAAAGTGAAACTAGGCAACAAGAAACAAACAAACCAAAAAAAATCTGAATTTATTTATAAAAATTTATATTGGCAGCATTTTAAAGATATGTTGTTAATAATAATAATAATCATCATCATCATCATCATCATAAAAATAATAATAAGTTATTTGTGGTGGGTTTCTCCTTTAAGGCCATCACAGCAGAAGAGCATCCAGCAGCTCGGCTCTTATCTCCTACTCCTCCTTCTGTTTAGATGTATGTGCTTCCTGAGATGATGGGAAATGGAATTGAAAATCGTCAAGAGTTTTGAGGGTCCGTGTCCAATTTGCAGACTGTCCACGAGTGTGTTTGCGTCTACGTGTGTGTGTTTCACTGATGAGAAATCTGCACTTCTACCCAGATCCACTGCCAAATATTATTTCTTTTTGACCGTAAGGAAAAAAACAAGAAGCAGTGGAGAAGAAAGTTCAAACTTTCCACAGTTCTTTTTTTATTACAGAAATGTGTTTTTCTCACACCGCGTCTGTGGAGCACGTAAACAAGTCCTGCACATATCTAAGAGCCTGTGAAATGTACTGATTTTTATATATTTTTTCCTAAATACAAAAAATTATTATGGTTTTTAGAAGACCCAGTTGGTAGATACGTTTTTAACATCATGCACCCATTAGCAAGAACCTGAACGGAGGATATGCTGCCATAGCAACTAAGGCTTACCATTTGTGCTGCCCGCAGCTCTTATGGTTCAAGTGCTAAATGGAGAGATTTTTTTTGTGTGTGTGTACTCCTCAGAAATAGAGGCCCAGATTTAATCAGTGAATTGGGTTGAACAGGATCACTTCATTTATTTATTATTGTTTATTTATTTATTTATTTATTTATTTATTTCGGAGGTGGGCGGGAAAAATGTATGTGCTGAATCACATTTTTATAATATATATTTAAATTTTATGTGCAAGATCATGAAAACACAAGGTGGTCTCTGTCAAATTAAAAATGCCGGCTTAGTGGTCAGCACTGTCATGGTGCACCGCCAGGATCCGGGTCCGGTTCCCGCCTCGGGTCTGTGCGCATGGAGTTTGCATGTGCTTGTTGGGTTTCTGGAGTGGGTGATTGTTGACCAGCAGTCCTACCACAATCATAAAAAACACAAATTGGGAATAAATACAATGGTCACTGTTGGCCTCCTAGATGGATGGATTATAAGTGGACGTTTCTATCCCGTGCTAAATTCCAGTGTGTCAGTCAATCCCGAAATGATTGGATGCCTTAATCATTCCTAATCGGACTTAACATGCATAGATCTTCGCTAGAGATGGAAGGGGGAAAAGCCGACGCAGTTATGCAATCACTTTTTAAAAATGTTTTTTAACTTGTATACATTATGTTTGAATTTGAGGTGGAAAAATGGTGCAGTTCCTCTGTAATCCTGCAGGGGGGCGTGCAAACTATTCCTACGTTGGCAGGCAGCACAGCATCCTGTATGGCATAAGTGAATTATTTGCTCGTTTTTTGTTTAGAATTGTAATAAAAACAAACAAAATAATAATAATGAAAAAGATGTAAAATCATGATACTTACAGAATCAATACAGATCGAATCGTAGCCTAGGTATCGTGATGGTATCGAATCAGGTGTCTCCTGGTGATTCCCATCCCTAATTATCTTACAGTTTTGCTTGTGAAATAACTCATGCTCAACAGGTTCATTAAATATGAATGAATCGTTCATGAATCAACCAGTTTCAGTATCCTGAATACCTCAAGTCTGTTTTGCTGGTTCAGCTCCCCTGATGATGATGATGATGATGATGATGATGAGAGAATAATTTAGTAAGGTGACCGTGTGTTTCTACTCTCTTCCCTGGTCTCACTTGCGCTACGAGAGGCGGACTTTCCTCAGCGCTACATGCGACCGCAGGCCAACCGAGCCCGCCATAGAGGGAGTCATAAATGCTTCATGATGGCTCTACAGCGGCCCATTTAATGACCAGAGCAGGCTTTTATGCACGAACGAGGAAAAGTATTTAAGGGTGTGTGCACTGTACAAGTGAGATGAGGAGACGCGCGTTGTGTGCGTTTCCGTGTTTGTGCTTTATGACTGAACTTTATGTAAAAGCTTGACATCGATGTCACCAAGCAGAATGTGTTCGGGGAAAGCATTAGCCCCAGGAAAAGGTCTTTTATTTATTTTTTAATTTATTTTATCAACAGCTTGTCTTTATGAAAATGAGTCCCCTTTATCTGTGCTCAGTTAAACATGATCGAATGTTCATGTGGATGCAAGAGTGAGGAATCAGAGAGCAGATGAAGCTCTTTAACCTCCCCATATGGCCTCGCACAGTCTGTCTTAAGTGTTACTACAGCAACAGTCCGGCTGTTCACTTGGTTTATGCCTTACTGCAGTTCAGTGTGTTTTCCGGCACTCTTAAAATACTGCTTTTGAGAATTATACTGAGAATAATGATTTACTTATTGTTTATTACAAAGTAGTCACAAATGCGACATGTAATAAGTTTTGAAAACCGACCTTGGACAATGCGAAGCTACATTTGTAAATGCATTTGTAGTTTTTATGCACTTTTTAAAGAAGAAAACTTTTTTTTTTATTTTTATTCAACAGCATTACTCATCTTAACTATGCACAGAGTAAAATATTATAATCAGATTATTTCTTAGAGGTGGGAGAAAAAAAATCTGCAACTCATGCATCACCATGCAGAATTATTATTATTTTTTAATTTATAATTAATTATATATGTATACATTGGTCTCAGGCGACTTAGGCTCTAGGTTGTAGAGTTGAGGATCTGAGGATCCGGGTTCGAACCCCGCCGTCAGTGGTCGTCACACCCCATACTTCCCAACCACTGCATGCGGTGCCGGTCCCGAGCCCGATCAGAATAATGGGAGGGTTACGTCAGTAAGGGTAAAACCTGTGCCAGGTTGTGTGCCAGCTGAAAGGAAGTTTATGCATTTGGGTGGTGACACGTCGCAGTTCCTCTCCAATCCTACAGGTGGTGTGCTCTAACCTGCTCACACATTGGCATCGTATCGCGCGTCCCCGGTAATTCCCATCCCGATTATTTATTTATAATCACCACAGAATGGAGATGAAGTCAGAGCTACTTTTTACATGACTAACGATAATATTTAAAACATTTCTATGATGCCTCACAGGCCATGTGATGCATTAGAAAATATATCACGTGGTTACTGTAATATGTTTATCGATAATACATTAGTCGTGCAGAACGAGTTGTAACACCATATTAATTTTTTTTTTTTTTTTTTTGCAATATCATACAGGGTTTTATCAGCTCAATTATTCGTGTTTGTTTGTTTGAAATGAAATGTAATTAAATGTGCGCCCTAAGGCTTTACTTCTTCCATCCCTGACTCGCCACCCTGAATTAATATAACCTGCGTTTCAATGTTTTTTTGTTCAGTTCTGAATGGGAATGCACATAATACAGTACAGTATAGGCCGGCACATAAACAGGAGAAGCGGGACAAAACGTTGTACCGCTGCGGTCAAGGTTAATCAACTAAAGATGAAACCATACAAAACATTAAAGAGGGTTCGGAAATAGAAATATTTCTCCAAGGTGCCGGGAAATATTTCTTTGGAGTAATTCAAAAGGATAAAAACGAATTAAATTAAGGGTTTTTGCGTCCTACGTTCTGTACAGAAGCTCAGGAAAGCACCAATCAAAGCAAGCAATCATCTTTAGTGTATATACTTGAACTCCTCGACTAGGCCTTTAGAAACAAATGGCTTGTCACTTTGAATTAGAGAAGAGAGAGAGGAAAGGAAAAGAGAAAAATTCTCTATGATTTACAGTCAGTGTTTTTGTGGCTCTGATTGTTTAAGTAGAAAAACGCAGGTCTTTTTGTCTCCGCCACCGAAACACACACAAGCACACACCGTGACTGTCAGTGCGGTTTCCTGCTCTGGCCCGGTCGCTTGCACACTCGTCTCTGAATAAGTCCGAACGAGCGGAGCGCAGACGTAGACGGATGCTCGCCTTCGAACTCCTCGTTGCAATTTTCCACTTTTGTCTGTAGCGTGGCGGGATTATAGAGTACACTGTTTATGCGCGCGGCCAGGAACGCCTGCTAATCACCCGATGAGCGTGTGACCATGTGTGCAGTGAGCAGAGCTGTGTGTGTGTGTGTGTGTGGGGGGGGGGGCACCTTCATCACCCTGCCCCCTTATGAATTCTCTTTTTCCGTCTGAATTTCAGCGCATTGTGTGTGTGCTTGTTATTGTGTAAGACATACAGTATACAGTACATACGAGCGCTACACTGGTATCAGTCTTTGGCATGGGTAGAGGCAGCAGCAGCAGGTGGGACAGTGGAATAAATTGCTCGCTCTGGTGCTGTGTGTGTGAGATCTTGGCAGGACCGTCTTGTTGGCATGAACTGCTAAAGAATGGCACGTTCTGTTCTGAAGGTGGAGAAGCTTACTGTTTCAGAAAAGGTGAAGGAGGGGTTCTTGGAATACAAATTTATGAGATACACCTTTAAACAATGAGATTCATAAAAAAAAAAAAAAAAGTAATTTAATTTCTTAAGAGCAAGCTGCAACATTAGCTGTTTTTGTAATTATTTTTCTCAGTGCAATGTTTAGTTTTTTCCCTCTTTTTTATTGTAGATTTGTTTTTCCACTGTAAAAAAACAAAAATCCTTCATGTGTGAGAATAAAGTGTATTAAAAATATATATAAAAAAAGAAAACTACTGACTTCTTTGACTTATGACTCTTGGGGAAGTCATTTGTAGACACGTGTTTAATAAAAAATAAATATTTATACAGCGATGTCTGGCATTACTGTGCAATATTTCAGCTGACCTCTAGCGCACTGTTCAATTCCACTTAGTGCCTTCGTGTCCGTATTAAACAAAAAGAGTTGCCTTTAACTTTATGGCGAGCCAACGACTTATCAGGTTTGTTTTAAGATAAGCTGAAATGTCAGTGGTATGAAATGTCAGTAGGAAATAGCTGTCAGAGATAATAGATTTGCAGATGACAGATGTACTGGAGCAGAAATGTTAGTGCTCGGTTGAGAAGGTGCGTGATTGTCCAGGGAGCTCTCTGAGCAACTTTTGGTGGGGGGTGAAAATGGCCTTTTGATTGTCTGGCTGGTTTCATATTTGCTAATAACTCAACTGTTTGATTAGAATAAGATTTCCCAAAGCTTAACCCGTGCTCTGTGTGTGTGTTTGTAGCTGGTGGCGGTGTATGATGAGCAGGACCCTCATCATGGAGGAGACGGAACGAGCGCGAGCTCTACGGGCAGCCAGAGTCCGGACGTGTTCAGCAGAGGAGAGATCAACTCCGGCACACCATCTGCCTTCCCGCCATACCAGATCAGCAGCGAGATCGAGGTCACGCCAATGGTCCTGCGCACCAGTGAGTCTCTCACATGCACACGCATCAGGCAGGAGAAGTAGGAGTGTGTAAGGGGTTGTGTAAGATGCTGGATGGACAGGCACACACTAAGAGGAGTAGGCAGGTGAAGTCACAGGGGGAGAGATGCCAGAGAGCAGAGAAACACAGAAACGTGCTCACTCGAGCGAGGACAGATAGAAAGGGATGATACATGCAGTATCTGTGAGCATACTTCTCTTTTGGGTTTGGGTGGGAATACATTAAGAACACTCTGACTCGTGGAGGAAAGTTTTGATGGAGGAGATTCTATTTTTATGTAGCACTTAGGGTTGGGTATCGTTTTTTTTTTTTTTTTACAATACCAGTGCCAATGGTATTCTAGTAGATACTGGTTATATAGGTACCGGCACAGGGTTTCGGTACCCAACCGTAGGAGCACTGTGGTCTCGCACCTCAATGATTAGGGGTTGGGATCTCAAGGGCAGTGGTGGCACAAATGGTTAAGGTTCTGGGTTACTGATTGGAAAGGTGGGGGTTCAAATTGCCGCTGTTAAGCCCTTGAGTCAAGACCTTGAGCCTCTCACTCTATCCTTGCTGACCCTGTGCTCTGTCCCTAGATTCTTACCTGGGATATGCAAAAAAATTAAATGTCACTTTGCTGTGACAAATAATTCAATCTTAATGACGTTCTCGTGCTTGGTGGGTTTCCTCTGTATACTCTGGTTTCATCCCACAGTCTAAAGATGAGTGCGGTAGGATAATCCTTGTTTCCATTTTGCCTGTAATGTGTGAATGCATGTGTTTGTGTCCTAAGCTGGGTTGGCACCCCATCCAGGATGTCCCCCTCCTTGTACCCTAAGCTTCCTGGGATTGGCTCCAGGCCCCCCAACCATACACAGGATAAGCGGGACAGAAAATAAACGAATGATGAATGTTTGAAGTTTGATAACTAAAAGAAAATAAGCTTTCTCTCTCTCTTCTTCTTCTTCTTCGTCTCAGACAAACATGTACACAATAATGAAAGCTGAAGTTTGGACATGTTACCGGGCTTATGGGACCATTGATTTGAGTCATTATTTCTCTCTCAAAGCCAGCACAGAGGGAGGGCTGAACTACAGCACAGTACACTAAGTCTGTGCATTCACTCTGTGATGTGAGAACTATCAGCGGGACACTCATTCTTCACTCTGTGTGCGTGTGTGCGTGTGTGTGTGCATGCTCCTATTCTCGCTACCAAGCAAATAAATATAAGCAACTTTCTCTAGGACTATTTTTCATGAGCAGTGAAAAGCCTTGTGTGCTGAATCCTCAGTGTGGAGCTGGTTGGCGGTCCGATCCCATATAACCTCTTCTAGTCTGATCACGCGGTGATTGTAACTGCGCAGTCGAAGGTTGAGGCAAGGATTGGCAGCTTGGCAAAGCTCGATTTGAACTCATAACCCTCTGATCAGAAGTTCAACATCTTAACCACTTCCCCAGCGAGCTTGGTTAGTGATGCATTTGCCTGGACTGTGTACTTGATCAGAATACGATCCAGACTCTGTCAGGCAAATTCGCCAAAAATGTATTAATTAACCAAAACCAGGGAACCAGTGATGCATCTGTTATGCCTGCTGTACATGACTCTTCTAGTGGTGAAGTAACAGTCTGAAATTGGCCTCTCACGAACTCCTTAACTATTTACTGCTATTTAGACTGTTTTATGTAGAGCAATATATACGAGGCAGTAAAAAGGTGACTTCAGTCTGACGCCAGAGAACACTAGTTCTTAAGATACAAGTCATTGCGATTTACCCAGCAACCCAAAACCACAATAAAACAGATTTTTTTTCTGCATGAAATGCACCACTAACACACACCAGTTGACTTGAGTGTTTGTTAAATGTCTGTCTTTTTTTTTTTTTTTAATTAAATGTCAAGTTAAAAGAGCTATGCATTGCAGTAGTTTTAATGCAGAAGTAGTGTACACTAGATTTATAGTACACTATTGGTAATACGCTTCTCAAAAAAAAAGAAGCAAGAATTCATATTACTTATGACAGCCTTTAGATTTTATTACAGCACACAATGTTGTGGCCAGTTCATGCGTGAAAATGATTCCTCATGCTCCCAAGAACCACTCTTTGACAATTTAAGTCCTGGAATAAGAACATGCCATTAGGGAAGAAAACTCCGTAGATGCAGAATGCTGCTGAGTCTAGACCTGAGCAACTGAAGCAATCCCAGATCGTAACACTGCCTCTAGAGGCTTGTACAGTGGCCACTATCCATGATGGGTGCGTAACTTCATGCACTTCCCTTCTTACCCTGATGCCCCTATCCCTCTGGGATACGGTCTCATCAGACCACATGACCCCTTTGTAATTCCTCCAAAGTCCAATCTTTATCCTCTCTACCACATTAAAGCCTTTGTTTATGATTAGTTTCAGTAGCAAGGGGTTTTCTTATGGCCACACAGTCATGTTTATTCCCAGTTCTTTGAGACTTCATACTGTTCACAATGATTGTGCTTATTTACACCAATTAAAGCTTCAGCACTACCCCTCCAATTTTAAATAATGTGTCTGACAGCACTTAACCCAATTTGACCCTTTTGAATCAGCAATTTTTTGGGCCAAGTGGAGTAATAAAGTAAGTTTCCAACATAAGAACGAGTTTGTAAGTCCAATTTGTTTGTAAGTCTAACAAACATTGTCTAGGTAGTAGGATACTAACACAACTGGCTATACACAGTATAAAACACATTTCATGATCTTGTCCTTGTTCTTTAGAATCTTGCCGATCGTTGAACGATTCATGTTAAAAGAAGGAGCAATGTCCGCCATCTTTTCACCTTGCTCTATTCTCTCAATTATTTTCGCAAGTTTGTAACTCGAATGTTCGTATGTTGGGGATTACTGTACAGCATTGTATAAAGGGGGAATGTATATTCGTTCATTCCTTTTCGACTCTGGTCACAGTTGTGGTGACTCCGAAGTCCATTATGATAGTACCTGGAAGATTCACCTCGAACTGGATGCTGCCGATGGACAATGCGGCATCCTGAATGGCACCACAAGTAATGAATGGAGAATAAGTTCGGGCACATTAGAGTGAGATTTCACTCTAACAATTTTTCCTCCCAGTCGGAACAGTTTCTTCCTGGAAACAGTAAAAGTATGTGACTTCTTCAGAGTAGATACTTGCCTTTGTGCAATAGCTAGAATAACTGTCGTATTCATTATATATCAGGTTTCCGAATGAAAACGGGAATGATTACCACCTGATGTCACCAAGAGTCAAGTGTAGATGGGGTAATCTTAGCAACTGTTGACATTTTCTCCAGGTAAAGACAAAGTTCCATAATAAGCTCTGGCATGTTTTTGCCTCCCAGTCCCGCTACACCAGTGGGATTCCCAGCAGTTGCATGCCACTAGTTTTCACCAAGATATTATTTTAGACAGGTTTGTGTTCATATAAAGCTCTTTATATTTTAATTAGATAAAACGTAACATGATATACAGTATTGATTATATTTCTGCTTCTGGCTCTACACTGTGCAAAAACTAAGACCCTCGAATTGCCTTTTAGCCACCACTGGTCATTGCTCATTGTTCTTTCCTCAGTCCACAGTAATCTGAATTGACAGCATGAATCTCACACACTCGCATTGTGTGTGTGCATGCACACACACACACAAACACAAGTTCCAGAAGCCCAGGTGTTAGAGCTCTGGCTCCAAATGTTGGGTGTGTTACTAATTTACAGAGCTTTGCCGCAATTGCCAATTTAATTACAGCCACCCGGCTCAGTCTTTCTCCCTCCCTCTCCTCTGTTTCTCATCTGTTTTTGGTGTGTGTGTGTGTGCGTGCGTACGTGTTTGCATGATTAAAACGTCTGGGTTGTTTGTGATGGGTTTATGAAGCCGACCCCAGGAGGAGAGACGAGCGCATTAGCAGCAGCAATATCTGGAATCAGCGCCGCGATTGCACCAGCGACGCCCCTCGAACTCGCTCGCCCCACTGCACAATCACAGCTATTCAAACTCATCAGGGCCCAGATATCCTGTGATTGTTCTTCCTCTCCTCTCTCTGCACACGGCTGATTATTAAAAAACATGCAGATGAGGTCAAGCAACTAATAATCGAATTGGAGATGAGATGTAAATTGCAGTAATGAATGTAATTTGCTTGTAATTATGTGGAATCGAGGCACGCTTTGACTTGCCGCACATGCAGCTCTTGTCTTGGGGAGAGGAGAAAAAGAAAACTTTTAATATGTTACAATATTTTCATCTGGTATTGAATCTTAATGAGTGTAAACCCAAGCTTGATTGCAGTTCTAAGGGAAAAAAAAAAAAAAACAGCAACAACAACAAAAAAAACCCTTAATTTCTCTTGGGTAACCGTGCACGCGAGCTTGTTTAGCACAGAATCATTAAAAAACTTTCTTGACTTCCCAGTTTGTAGCAGGCATTAGTCATAACACTGTCTGCGAATCTGACGTTTGAGATGTTGTTCACATAGTAACCGCAGTAATCACTGAAATCTACGTTGTTAATAGAACCTGGACTATCGCTGTCCTATTTTCAGGGAAAAAAAACCTTTTCCATAATCTGGCTTCACAGTCAATTGGCAGACTCCTGTAAGCCAATTCTAATATAGTCCACTTCTAATCATAGCTCAGGAGGTGGAATTTGAGGGAATCCAAGCTGGGAAAAACGAATGCTGGACCCAAAGATTTTGGATTTCTGGTTTATACCACTTCCCGATTGTTGTCCTGCCATGCAAGTTAATGAGATGAACTGAATCTTCCAATGCTGTGTTCACACTGGCTGCCAGAATAGATCAAATCTTCTTCTTTTTTTTTTTTGCGCTCATACATGAATCAGATATTTTTTCCCACCAATGCCAGTGTGAACATCGCAAATCACATGAAACCTGATCTTTTCAATTCTGAGTTGGACCACATCCATATGTGGTCTTAAATCAGATACAGATCTAATTTTTTCCGCAATTCGATCTCGGTCTGAACAGTCAAATCAGATTTCATGCGACTTCGACGTCAATCCAAGAAGATACTCGTCTCAATTTCTCTCTAGGAAAGATGGAAGAAGAGAGAGAAGCAGGATTTCAGTGGCAGGAGAGCGAGATAACGATATAGTGCTGCCACAGCACACTGGAACAATGCCACACCCTTTTATAATAATAATATCCAGACAATCCAGGTGTAAGTTCTATACATTTATGTAAGCACCTAAAGATCAAATCATTAGAAAATTATGATTATTACCTGCAAACCAAAAAAAATTTAACAAACAAATGGGCTATTAAACATTAAAGCTTGTTGATTGATTCGCATCATCAATTAATGCATTGACACACAGCAAAAATGATGCAGTGTAAAATCATTTATTTTTATTTGTAATAAATATATATAAAAAAGCTAACAACTGTGAAAAAACCTAATGTAGGTTATTGACAGCATGAGATAAAACGCATGCATGGGCATCATATTGCGCTCGGGCAATCAAAGAAATGGTGTTTAGACCTCATAATCGTTTGGGGTGATGCTGCTGTTAAACTAATTAGAAGTAAAATTGAAAGGCGTGCATTGCAACTACACCATGTTTAAAAAGATCTCAAAAGAAACAGCCGGACTCAACTGACTGTAACGGCGAAGGAAAGCTAAACCGTGCGCAGCAAAATGAAAGTGGACGGGTAAGCGCGCCTTTTTCTATCACGTGACACATTTTTCCTCGCAGTGTGAACGTAGCCGAAGTCCATTTGCCGTCTTATCACTTGGACGTTACTTTACTTTGCATACAGTATCTGTTTGATTCGTCAGAGCTTTCTGGTTTAGCCGAACGCTGGACTGTAAGGCTGTGTGCGCCGCGCACCAGGCGAGTGTGTTCGAGTTCTGCAGGTTTCAAGTGGCCTTAAGGGAATCAGAGGTGCTCATTAGGAGAGGAGAGTGCAGCTCTGAGGCACCTTTCCCTCAGGCGCTCCGGCGCTCCCGTGCCCCCACACTAATGCTTCCCCTGGCTCTCTTCAGTTTGTTCCCCGCACTCATCTTCCTCTACATGGCGTGCGCGGAACGCGTCCCATTATGCCCTGCAGCTGATTCTTTTCAGTTCTTACCCATCAAACCTAAAGATTTACATTTACTCATAGAAAGGATGCCTTGAAGAAAGGACCCACAGTGGCAGCTTGGCAGTGAGCGAATCCCACTTTTCCACCAGTAGCCCAAAGCGTTAACCACTGATCCATCACTGTCAGTGGTAAATAGTTAGCCGTGATAAGTAACCAAAAAAAATTTTTTTTTTTCCTTCCCCACATTGCAACTGGTTAACAGCCTGAACGTGTTCTGTTGTTTGGTGATCGTGTTCCTGCTGGCATGGATTTGATCTCTCTGTGGTTTTGTAGTTAGCTTAGCATTTTGCCATCACAGTACCTGTGGGGGGCCACTTCCCTACAGGAAGTATGAGTAGAGGGGGGAGCCCGGGGGCGTCATGCTGCTCACACTCATTCGACTGGACCATTAGGGGATTGCCTGCAGAGAAAATTGTGGACACCTATGGATCAGCTGCCATTTGGCCAATCAATTTGCTTTGTGGCTCACTGCTGGGACATCTCTCTCTCTCATCCACCCCCCACCCACATCCCTCCCGGATCGGGGCGTTAAAGGACATGGATGGATTTGCCGTCTCCGGACACTTTTTTTCATTTCAGGCATTGATCCACCAGGAAATGGCACGAAAAACCACTAAAGTGCAGGTGGTTAAGATCATTTGCGCTATCTCTTGAATACCTTCTAAAAATGGCGTTAACTTTGAGTTATCAGTCGCTGGTGTGTGTCTAAGTATTTCTCAATCAGTCTCCATCATCGTCTCGCCTTTATCGTTATCATCTTCAGTCCTGCCTTCCAGGGCCGAGCTCTGCAATACCATCGGCAAATATAACGCCGGCAATCGTCAACATATCTCCGTGTGAGCATAGCCGAGGCTGGAGTATTTAAATTTGACTGCGCTCATGGGATTAAAAGTTTGGCTCTCAGGATGTCTTTATTGACAGCTCTCTTCCCCCTCCCAGCTAAAATGAAAACGTGGTCTCATAAACGCAGGCTCAAACTTCGGCACCCGGGCTCGTGCTCTCCGCCCCGGCCAACCTTATCTGACATTGAAAGGGTCTTTGCAGGAGTGAGTTAGAGCCGGGGTTTATTGGTTATGGCATCTCTTAATCATCCAGGCTTCTTCCATTAGAAGCTCAGCATGAATGAGCACACATGGCGACAGATAAAGATAGAGAGGAACACGGGGAGAGACTCGGCTCGGGCTCGGGCTTCATCGCGCGTGTGTGTGGGTTGCAGGCTCATCTAATTCCAACTATTAGTCATAAAACTATAAATGTGCCACAGTTTAATCTAAAGCTTATTAGAGCTAATTGTTGTAGCCGTTGACACTGTTAAATGGGTAAAGAACTGATCCAGTAATGAAGTGCGAAGCACGCAGATGGATAAAATGGTCCTGAGCTCCGACGAAAGAGTGTGTAAATGTTAGAAAAGGCTGTCTGATGTGAATGAAAGGGTTAAAGCCCCTTATTTGCCCTGAGACAAATTCATGCAGTGTCAGAACATCGTCTGAGTTCTTCCTGCTCCTTTTCAACACATTTTAAAGTCTCCGTCGTAGTGCATTGATTTAGTGCGATCGCAGGTCATGTAGAATCCTCTAGATCACCTGCAGGCTCCTCTAACCCTTCATCGTCCTCACCCTGACGAGCTGAAATCAAACGTGCAAAGTCTCGAAACTACACTTGCGAACCCTGCATAGTGTGAGCTGAAACAGAGCTGCAGGCCTGTCGCGCCCTCCCGAGCTTTTCTTCAACAGAGGTATAGCCGTGTTAGGATCGTTAACGGTGTCACCCAGTCATTGCCATTCAACAGACGCAGTGCCTTTCAGGCTCCCTAATTCAAAGCTCCGACTACAAAGCTTCTCCTCCTTCTGAGGCAGCTGCTTCACGAACGCAGCGAAGGCGCGAGATCTGATCCACGTCCTCGCCCCCGTCGGTCCCAGTGGGCCCCGGTACAAACACGCCCACGTGATAGATTTGCCTGCGAGGCGTTCAGGTTAGTCGGCGCAACTTTGGAATTAGTTAGACTCCTTGCTGACACCCCTGTCGTGTTGCAGAGTTTACAGTAGGTCTAACTGGGGCTCGGTGGGTTCAAATCTCTCAATATGACCCCGAATGAGCTGCAATTGCATTAAAACTCCCGAAAAACTTCTGTTCTTTACATCGTCTAAAGATAATATACGAATAGGAATGAAATGTAACCACTCAATCCAAACCTGGCTGTTTGACATCATATAGTTCGCAATCTGGATTCATAACTGTTTGGACATTGACATATATATATATATATATATATATATATATATATTTTTTTTTTTTTTTGTTGTTGTTGTTGTTTTTTTTTTGTTTGGTATTTTTGTCTTCTGTACACCACCACGATGGATTTGAAATACAAGATGTCACGAAAGTGAAGACTTTTCAGCTTAACCAAAATATACATTATCTGTGTTTTAGGAATTTTAGCCATCCTTTTTTCTTTGCAGAGTCCATGTATTTTCACAAGATCAAGAGTAATCGGACAAAATAGAAATAATGAATAAAAGGATGATTTTCAATGCTTTGATCTAAACCCCAGCAGTTGGAGTCTGGAACCCATGAACACCTTAATATGCTGAATTTCCTCCATTCCGCTGCTTTATTAGGCCTTTACAGTATCTAATCCACATGTTTGTGGGTTTTTCTGCCTTCAGGTTTGCCTCAGTCAACAACGATGGTCCTATAGTACAGTACCTCCATGAAACGGTTCTTGACTTTAGCAGTAATTCTCTGATCATCCACTTTAGTTGTTTTCTGTGGTCTTCCAGGCATTTTGGTTTTGCTGACCTGATGAATGCATTCCTCCGTTCTAAAGAATGAGACATGTTGATAATTTGGCCACTCGTAAAGTTTTCTGCTCTCTCTCTAATAGGTCTTTTTAATTTTTAGCCTAAAAATATTCCAATATTCCTTGCAAGAACAGTATCGTCAAATGCATTTGCAAAACCCATCAAGCACCATGATGAACCTGGCTCCCATGAAGACCATCTCAGGAAAGCAAGAACAAAAACTTACCAGCCTCAGAAATCACCAATTAACAAACAGCACCTCGGATTAGAGCCGTTATAAAGGCTTTACAGAGCAGAAGTAGCAGACACATCTCAATATCAACTGTCAAAATCTCAAGAGATTCAGTTTATGGTGAATTTCTAAAGCCGTGTATAAGCTCTAACACAGTGCGCAGGCCAAGTGGTGGCTGCATTTTTACTTTGCATGTGTGCTGCATTTTTCATGAAAATGCTTCAGTAAGGAAGGCGGCTATTTTTATTCTCTTGGGTAAAGGTTTGAGGTCAGAAAGGGCATGGCAGGAGGAGACATGGGAAAGTCTGCTGGAATTTGCTGATAGTCATGTTGATCCGGCCTCTCTCGGGTGCTATTTTTATTTTTTTCTGTCTTCGCCATCCCACCCATTTTTTAACATTACACAGACTGGGGTAGGTCCGGACATTATAAATAGCCCAGATTTTTCATTTAGTGTAAAAACAAGTCCAAGTAATTAAGCCGAGTGCTGTTTTGGCCCCAAGACCATGTCTTTGATCTTGAGAAAACATTTTTCTTGCCATTTTTAATGTTGTTGTTTTAGTACTTTGGCTCCGTCAGCCCGATTCCCAGTACATGCCCGTGTCCTATTCAGGACCCGAGATGATTTGACAGACTTGGGCGTTAAGAAATGACTCGGGTTGCTTTATCACCTTAGTAAATTAGCAACACAATTATGACTAATGTTTCTCGCTGTGTTGATTCAAACGCTTTACTGTTCGTAACCCTTGCATTTGTTTGTGAGGATTTCATAGTTTTCTGGTTATTCGTTATACTCATCTCCCTCCCTGAAGGTCTTTAATCTGTTCTAAGCGGCATGCCTGCTGCAGAAAAATGGTTGAATATGATGGTGCATCTTGAGCTGGCATTAGTCCCCTACTCTCTCCTTAAATTGCTAGCTCCCCGTTGTTCCGCGTTGATCCCGGCACGCTGAATCACAACAGAACCGGTAGGGGTTTAATTATGCCGTGACAACAGTCATCACTTTTGATGAGCCCAAATTAGAGCAGCAGAAATTGGTTCCTGATGACATCACAGCTTGGTTTCGGGAGCCTGATGACATCACCGCATGGGGGTTCGCGATCCCAGTGATATCACCGCAGGGTTTCCGAATAGTCATGACACTGCAGCTTGGTTCGGGCAAACGGAGAATGTCACTGTACCCACCTGAACCAGTTGGCCTTCTGTGGCACAGCCCTACTACACCCACCATGAAGCTCTGATTGGTCTGGTTCTATTGATCTGCCCCTCAGACTCGTGCGTCTGAGATTGAAATGGTTTCTTGAAAATATGACCCAAAAAACTGTAGCACATCCGTTGATCAGCAGGACCTTCTGAAGCAAGCATGCTCCACTTCCATGTTCTACATCTACACATTTATTTATTTATTTATTTATTTATTTTTGCGGAGTTGCTTTCATGGATATACCTTTTGTACATTTTTGGTACATCTTCAACATATCTTTAATATGTCTCTATATGTGACAGTTATGTGGCTGCTGTAATGCATCAGAGTGAAGAAAAAAAAAAAAAACCTGGTAGCTTGACTATCTCCATTTATAGTAGCCTTCCCAGGACTACACATTGATAGTACTGGATGTTGTCTCGGCATGGTGCAGTTTTTGTCCTGCCAAATTCTTTCTCCTGCCACAGACCCCTCTTTGTGTGCTGCATCGTTGCCTTTGAAGTGGAACCGTTCTTTCTGGTTTGATCAGAGATGAAAGCTCACCGTGGAGCAGATCGTAGAGTTCCACCACCCTGCACGGCAATGTCCGCTCATCAAGGCAAAGGCAGACGGTCTAAAATAAATCGGCTTTTTCCTTATGTCCCTGGACGGAGTCTGTTAAACGGCTGAATCATTTCGCATCAGATTGAATCTGTTAATGCTCTCTTTTTTTTTTTTATTATAATCCTCAGATCAAAAGTCATTTTGTGGTATTCTATAATTCGTCCATGCAACGGAAACCACAGTATGCCCCCAGTATTAATGTTTACATTAGGAGTTACTGGAGTTTTATAAAATTGACATTAAGGGAAGTGATGTACAGTATGCTGGTACATCGCATGAGGTCCGTCCATCCAATCCGTCCAATCCATCCCATCCATCCAATCCATCCCATCCGTCCAATCCATCCCATCCGTCCAATCCATCCCATCCGTCCAATCTATCCCATCCATCCATCCAATCCATCCGTCCAATTCATCCCATCCATCCAATCCATCCATCCATCCAATCCATCCCTCCATCCCTGGTGTTCTTGTTTAGCAGAAACATCTCAATATCGAGTGTTTACAGGACGTTATTGTAAATTTTGGACGCCTTCAGTATTGTTTTACATTGTAGAAAGAAATAAAAATGAGAAAAGACCATGGAGCAGATGTGTCCAAACTTTTGATTGGTAATGTATATACTGTATACACACACATGTCTGGGAGTAAGCGCATTATGAGGATGGAGAATTTATAAAGCAATAAGTGGTGCAGATGTTAATGTAATAGAAATGGAATCGGAAGTCTTATTTATTATCATATAAGGTTTTAAAGGCGATGGTAGATAATGTTTAAACGTGAATAATGAAACTACAGTTCTCCCGTGAAATTCGCCGTGTAAACCACTATAACCGTTATATAAACCATTATAATCTCTTCAATCAGTATTAACTTCAGCACGCATTCCGGTTTAATTTTCTGTGTTTTGCTTTGCCTTGCTTTGCTTTGCGTGTTCCCGAAACTTTTCCCTTCACATCACCCTGCCTTTCAGTGAGGAGCTCCAGTGACGTGACTCGTGGCCCCGATCCAGACAGCTCGCTTTGAAACGGGGTGACATTGCTGATTATGACTGACAGCAGAGACTAGATTTACAGCTTTTATCTTTATGTTGCTTATCCGGCGAGGTCCTTGTCTGGGGGACGAATAGTGCTGTGGTATTTACACTGAGCGCCGGAGCCGCGCGGAGATGTTTGCTTAGCTGATTACGACTCCTTCAGGGAGTACCGATATTTAGGGAGTATTTTCGGCTCAGCCGGCCTGCTCTGGATGTCGGGGTGGCATTCCTGAGCGTCGCATTAATTATCCTCCCCGAGGCGAGTTTTATTTTGGAGAGTGCTAACGTTTTCCCCCTCCTTACTCGTATCGCTAGGGGAATAGGGGTGGCGGGGGTGGGAATCTCTGGGCACTTCACACTTCAGTAAAGTTTCTGCTCATCATGCCATGATGCAATTATTTATGCATCTGTTTTAGCGGAGTATTTATTTCCAGCCTGAATTAGGAGTATAAACTTATGAGGGTGTAATTTAATATTAAATGTTAATATATTGTGTATATTTAGTTTTCTTTTCCAGAAATAATAATAATCATAATAATAATAATAATTATTATTATTATTATGATTAGTATGATGCTGATTATCATTATTATCGTCAGCGTCGTCATCATCGACATCATTATTATTATTAGTCATATGTGCATGTCCGTCATGGTATTTTTCCAAATCCTAATAAATCAAAATTCATAACAGACGAATATAAAGGCCGCTTTCCCTTTCCATTTCCTCAGCACACCTGTCAATCATCCTGTCCGTGCATTAATGTCCGCGTTTTGTTATTACAAGCTCGGTTCTTGTAAGCCACGGTTCCAGCAGACAGATGATAAATTCTCCCAGTCCCTGTGCTAATCTCCGCCCCGCTGCTGTTTGAAGACTGCATTTGTTTAGGGAAACAGGCAGCTTCTCTCTGCTCTTATCACTAAAAGGCCCTGGCTCCATTATATCCTACTTGTTCATAAAATTGTGTTTTGAAATATGAGACTCGAAGTGGTTTGTTGTCTCCAAGCTGTGTGATTAGACAGCGAGGGGAAACATGATGCTTCTGTCCTAAATGGTACCCTGACTCAGACAGGAAGCCTCGCTCGACCCAGCAGGGCCCATTTTCGAGTAGTGTAAACCTGTATAGACTCATTCAGTCTCTTTCGACTGTCTTGTGTGTTTTATTTTTTTGCTTTTTGTTTCTGCGTTTCACTCTGATAAACCCCACCTACTGTACAGTACATGCTGGCTCACCGTCTCCATCCGTCTGTCCCATGTCTATTTTTATTCCCGCTCCAGTTCTGCATCCTCCAGCCTCTCATGGTCCTCCCTACTCTTTCGTCGCGAGGAGTTTCTCATGCAGATCCTCGTCCATGCTTCGAGAGCCTCCCTGATCTGCTCAGCTTTCACACTCCTCTCGGCAGGTCACAGGTCTCTGTTTACACACGGCGATAAACTCCCCCGCTAGTGCTATATTTAGAGCCGTCTCCCACAAAGCCGTTCACTCTCATGTCCGGTTAATGCCAAATCCTTAACGTCAGTTGGACGTTCCTTAATTCCTGCCGCGCACGATCGGCAAAGTCCATGCACTGGAAAAAGTTCCCCTGTTTTTTTTTTTTTTTCTTTTGGAAAACTTTTTCTTCTCTTAAGGCAAATGCAAATGTTAGACCTTTTTTTACTTTTGAAGACGTCCCATGCTTTAATCTCCAGGGACATCAGAATGGACAGAGCATTGACACTTGGCTCTTTAAAAAAAAAAAAAAAAAAAAAAGTCCCATCAAAGACATTTTCATATTTTATTCATTCTACTAGACCTATACAGCTCTCTGTATTTCCTGGTCCAAAAGGAAAAAAAAAGTAATTTTTTTTCCATTAGAATTCCAAGGTCATGTTCTTGATATCATACTGAATCCATAAAACTGTGCCCAATTTATCCGCTCGCCATATTTGCATAAAGAAAAGGAGAGATAGTGAAAGAAGCGAGTGATGGAGTGAAATGGAATTAGTGCGCTGGCCTCCGTGCCGCTCATCACTTTCTTTCTTTCTTTTTTTTTTTTTTCTCTCGCCTGTCCTCTGGCCGAACCTGATCTGTATTCCGCTGTGTGACGGGTTGCTGCTGGCAGCCAGTCAGGGACGCTTTCCTTTGGCAACTAACAGGCCACAAGGACAAAATGGACACTCGGCCAATTTAAATGACTGGAAGCACGCAGTAATATATTAGAGCGACCTGTGTTTGAAAAGGCAGACTCGAGCGATGCGCCAGTGGTGTTGCCCAGCCAGGTGGAAACTTTTCTCCTAACGACATTCAGAGTTCATTTATGGACTTGCGATTATTACTGAATGTGGATAAAACGAATTCCAAAGCCGACACCACCAGCGAGAGCTTACCGCGGAAGCCGTCGCTCAGACGTATCGGGCTGCTTCGCGTTCTCTTTAATCTTCCTTTGCTAATACTGTGTTCATTGGGAAAGTGTTCTGGGGTCGTGAGTGTTTCTTAGATTTTCTCTGGGTATGAATAACTGTTCCACAGGTTAAGATGGAGAAGTTGTAAATCACTTCAAGTCAGAAGTATTTAGGGTGGGGTGGCACGGTGGCGTAGTGGTTAGCACCACCAGGGTTTGGGTTCGATTCCCGCCTCGGGTCTGCATGCATGAATGTTCTCCCCAGGCTTGGTGTGTTTCCTCCGGGTACTCCGGTTTCCTCCCACAGTCCAAAGACATGCAGGTAATGCTGAATGGCGTTCCCAATTTACCCTTAGTGTACCCCACCTCGTGCTCCAAGTTTCCTGTAATAGGGACCAAAGACACCCCCCCCCCCCCCGAACCCCCCGCCCGTTCGCATTTTCACTATTACTATTTTTAATTTTTTTGCACAACACAATGTAATGAAATTAAATAGATTTTTCTATATCATTTGCACTCCTTGTGTTAATTACAGACGAACCCCCCCTCTTGGACTATCTAACACCACACACACACCGGCTGGAGCCTGAGGCAGTAGATTAGTGATGTAAATATGAGCTTTGTGGTGCTCCTGTGAGTTGAACCTAGTCTCCAGTGTATGGGGGTGGTAGCCTTTTTAAAGCGCTCACGCTGGGGCTGAAATTGCCCTTCCATCTCGTTAGGGGCCATGGATGTCCCCCAACACACCTGAGATTGATGGCTGAGGAGCTTTAAGTGGTCGTCCGGGTTATTAAAGGCAGGGGAAGCCAATTTCTGCGCGGCGAAGAGCTAATCCGATCACACATTAGGAGTTTATATTGCAGAAAGACGGGAAAGGGAAGAGAGAGTTTAGCGAAAGGGTTTGTACTGTATGTGGGTCAGGGTGTACTCGCGTTCAGGTGAATATTTAGCATAATAGAGTCTCCAGATCATAAACTTGTGTTCATGCCTGATGCATTTCATGTGCATTTATTTATTTTTTTTGTGATGTTGTATCTGACCCTGGCATAACGACCCTCTGATGTGAGAATGAACGCTATGGGTTTGTAGGAAAATCATTCGTTTATCGGTTGTTCCATGACAAACGGAGTAAAAAAGGGGCGAGGAAAAATCTGGACACGATGTGAGGTGCAGCAGTAGTTCGGACGCCACATGCTGCAGGTGATCATATACCGATTAATCCACTTAGAGGCTTTGATCCGGTTTAAAAATGAAATTCTAAACAAACAACAACAAAACGAGACACGAGCTCCTTCTGAACACTGCCACCTGTTCGAGGGAACTTTCAAAGGCGCCCGCGAGTCGATTTGCGCCCTAAATGTAATATTTTGTGCTCACTCAGGGCCCGTCGAGATAAAAAGGAGAAAGATGAAAAGGAGGTTGAGGAAGAGGTGGAGCGCGTCGTCTTTTTTTTTTTTTTTTTTTTTGCATATCGTTCAGTCAGGATCTGTAGCTGGCTCTGGCACATCTGCTGAAAGTTTGAGTGTTTCCTGTGTCTCTGCTGGACTTTCCAGCCAGATTCGCTTCGGTACAGAGACGGCTTTTGACCGGCCTTGCATTAAAAGGGAAAAGGGAGGGGGGGGGGGGGGGGGAATCTCTGCACGGAATTTGAAGGCATTTCGCAGATGCGGCTTCGTCCAAACCAACCATCTCCTCTGGTTAATGTTTAGTGGAATGTGTTTCTCTCCCCATTCTCAACACCATCCCAAAACTAATATCTCCATTCTCGCATACAGTTCATGCCAAGCCTTGGTATCCCGTGCCTGGTATTAGGGGTTTGTAACGTAACGACGTTTACCGCGGTCAGTGCACGTGATTACGCGCAATTTGATCTTTTTTTTTTTTTTCCTTCCTTCCTGCGCAAGTCATATTTTTGTGTTTATGTTGGCTGTTTTGCTTTGACCCCTCAGCCTAATCTAACATGTGGGAGGCAGTTAAAGTGTAGGTCTTGTTGCCTCAGAGGCCCGTCACCTAGATGTGAACTGGACGTGAGCTGACCACAGACGGAGGAGAGCATATGCAAAAATCATTACGCTGATCTGGAAGTCATTTCAGGCTAATTATACTGTAAGCTCGCGAAGCCTCGGCCCACCGGGTGTCATGGTTTTTAGGCAGCTCCCAGGGATACGCATGCTGCTCCTTCAATAAGGGTTCATGAGGGTTTTATGTGATTGAGTATGGCAGCACATGGGCGCGTTCTTGAATCAAACAGAGAACAGCAACAGCCGTAAACACTGAAAGACAGCAGGTGGTTTGCTCCAGAGTTTGCATAATGAGTAGATGCTACCAGCAGTACGCCTGGGCTTGTCATAACCCGGATCCTTATCATCTGCAAAACCCTCTACCAAAGACTTATCAGACACCAACTGTTAGCTCATCCTCCCCGTCCTGGGGGGGGGGGG
>JAQQZT010000033.1:28613229-28626308 GCA_030068275.1 Clarias platycephalus | reverse complement strand
CCTCCCCTCTGAGAGAGCTCGGCCAATCAGCTCCCTCTAGACCTCCGGCTGCGAGAGGTTACAGCATCACCCGGGAAAACAAAGCGTTGTTGCGTTGTACAGTATGCGTTTTCTGCATTTCTTTCTACTGTATTTCAGTGTCTGTAGCTTTAAATGATTTACCCCCCTCCCCAAATGCGCCCCTATGAGGATGTACATTTTCCCAGCGAGTCAAAACGCAGGGATCAAAAACCTCCATGTTCAGCAATTCCCAGGCTTTTCCTATCTGCATTTATGACTAACAAGATAAGAGGAGAGATACAGTACAGGTTGGCATTGATGCTCTCTTGGTACTGTATACAGTATGAGGTCACCGTAGGAAGAAAATCTGATTTGCCTGTTTAAACCCTGGCCAAAACAAAGATAAATACAGGACAAATACATGGAACCATTTTTTTCTATCTCCTGTTTTCGGTCTGTTCCTGCAGACCATGGAATATCTAAAAATGATTAAAAAGTGAGTATTGGTATAAGGTCTCCTTTAAAGATTCTTTGCACATGGAATATTTTCTTTGTCTTCCTCTACCTGTATATATATATGTTTGTACTTTATATCGTTGTCTGGCTTTCACTTTACGGTGAACATCTGCGCTCCTACTCCACTATTCCTCACGAAACGCCTGCTCGCTTCGGACTGAAGTCCTGCAACTCGTCGTCTTATGGCGGATTCCATTATTTAAAGGGTTTCTCTGTGCTACGCAGAATGCAGAGAGCTCCTTTGTAGTGCTAACGTTTGCTTTGTTGTGTGGCTCACTTTGGAGGTCGGTGCCTTTGGCTCCTAATGAATCATAGAGATGCTCCTTCACTCTCCTCTCCCCTGGCCACCCCATGGCAACGAGTGAAGAAGAGGCCAATTATTCTCTCAAAATGGCCCTTCTTTCTCAGCGATGACGACTCTTCAGTGCCTTGGAAATGGTAATATGGCGAATGAAAGGGTGGAAGAGAAGGCGGAGAGGGCGGACTGCTGTACCCTGAATGTGACACGGCAGCTCGCGACGAGATTAGCGCGTCTCGCCGTTTCTGCTCGTAATCCTATTTAAAAGCACTCCGCTTGTCGGGGTCTCCGTAATCCAGCGCCGTGCGATCATTTCGCCTAAGACTGGAGATGTTTTGCACTTTGAGAGAAACTTGGGGATGGGTTTGAAGGTGTGTTCGGGGTCGATAATTATTGAAGTGTATTGACTCTGGCCTTTAGCGAAGTGCTTTAATGAAAAAAATTTCAAGTAAAAAAAAAAAAAAGTGCACTTGAATTCGAATTCCTCTAATGTGCTCCTGATGTCTTTATGATTGAGCCAGTATGGTCTACTATATTTTTACGCCTCTATGGGATTTCCTGGATCTATACCTCAGTCGCATACTTTGCATAGAAATCCAGATGTGCTCTATTTCAGGAGGTATCTTTGTGCTTTCCTGGCCCGGTTTTTGGCCAGCTGACTGGCCTTCCATGCATAATAGCATCAGTCTGATCGGCACTAGTAAGGTCCATGTTTTCCTGGATCTTTTCCAGTGGGGTGTTTCGAGAGTTTGGATGCCATCTCTCAGATCTGCCAACATATTTATGTAACGGACACGTGTCTGGACCGTGTCTTCGTTAATAAAGCTAGACTTTATAAAAGCCCTTTTTCTCGGTTCGAGTGCTGGAAGCGGAGACGGTGGATAGCAGATCCACCCTCCTTTTCCACTGATTTATATTCTCCGTGCCGTGTCATTTACCATGTCATAAAAATTAATAAGCAGGCGTCTTTTATGATCCCGAGCTCCGAGAAGGACTGGGATGATGATCAGCGGCCATGATGACCCGTTTCCTTTACATTCCAGTCTGCTTTTCTTTACCACGTGCCCCAGTTAACCATATGGATCACTTTTCCTCCGCTTTGTGCAGATCTTCTCATGCGCACCGTCTGATTCCATAACCGGAGATGTCTGTAGCCACGAGCCGCTCTGCTCGGCAGGCTTTCTAGGCCGAGGCCCCCGACGTGCGAAACTAACCTGCTTTATGTCCGTTTGCTCCATACAGCCAGAAATAGGAGATTCGATTCACGTGGCCGTGCTTCAGGGCGTTTGATTTCACCTCCAGATGAAATAACATTATAGCCGCGGTGTGAATTAGCAGCGTGTAATGGAGTTAATTAGCAAGGGAAGGAATGAGTGCATGTCGGAGAGACCCGGCTGGAATGTTAGCATCTTTGTAGGGCTCGGGTCCAAAACAAGCTTCCTCGGCGTGCCAATCATAACATTGCTAATAACGGCTCAGCGTGCCGAGTATCTCTCTTATCCACGGGTGGCATTACTGTATTGCATATTTATTATGGTTTATCAAATACAGATAAACACAGCGGCGGAAATATTAATTTGAAATATCTTGGAACTAGTTCATTAGAATAAGTCTCAATGCAGAATGTCATGTAGAGATATGATGGTTGATTTACTGTAGACAACTTTTCATTATTTTGTGTGCGTGCATGTGTGTGTGTGTGTGTGTGTGTGTTTCTCCAGGTTAAGGGACCGGCAGGGTATCGCAGTCTTCCCCGTGACACAACAGCATGGGAAAACCAGTTCCACAGAGAGGGTGCCCGCTCATCCCTCAGTGCCAACCATCCCATGGTGGACCGCTGGCTAGAGCGCCAAGAGCAGGTACTGAAGCCTTAACCAAGCACGACTCCCACAATGCATCTCCGAGCCGTTCAGCTCGTGGAGAACAAATGTCTGTTTTCAACGCTAGGTAGCATAAAATAGCACTCCAAGCTCTTCTAGAAGTCAGCGAGAGAATCGAGATTAGATACCCCGAACAGAATGACACAGCAAAAAGAAACAGTAATGAGACAAAGACTCCTGAAGTACAGGGAACGATTGGCCCGACCTTGTACGAGAGCACCGCACTCGACTAGTTTTGACTCGTTCAACCCATCTAATACCCATCTCTCTGGCTCTCGACACACACTCGCTCTCGGCCCCGTCAGTCCTTCAGCAGAGCCGTCTCGCGGTGTGTGGGCGGCGTTGGGAACGCAGAAAGGAGCGGAATGAAATGGGAGAGGTGCGAAAAAGGAGATTGAGTCGTTGGGAGCGCGGAGCACGCTGGAGGGAATTCACTTATTAATTTCCACAATCGATTTTCTCGAGCTGCCACGATCCATTTCACCCTCTCGTTCTCCTGCTCTCCTATATACACACACACACACACACACACACACACTCGCACCCTCACCTGGCTGCATTGGCGGAGCGCATGTGTGCGTGTGTGTGTTTTGCGGTGGAAGAAGCTCTGTTCGACGTCGTGCATCATCATTAAGGCTGTGGCACGGCGCGCAGAGGGTCCTGGCTGGATGCGAAGCCGACGCTGCTGCCGGCTGGTTGCTCGATTCGGAGAAGCAGTCAGTCAAGGCCCGGGCGCTCGAGCTGACAGTGTAATTTATTTCAGCCGTGCTCTGTTACAGAACAGCCTGACCCCAGACACACAGCTCTCGCTCTCTGTTTGAGTCTGGATCCGCGTCTCAATCTCTCGCGCGGAATTTTCCGCCCGTCTCCGTCCCACTTAGGCAAATCGGCTTTTTAAGATTCAAGGCGGAGACCGGCTCGCGTGCGTGCGCCGACCCTCTCGTCTTTCTCTCACGTTTATGAGCGATTGCGATTTTAATGCCGTCTACAGTTTAATGTGCCATTACCGTTTTACAGTCGACTCATGGAGAGGAAGAGAGAGAGAGCGGCCCGGCCCCTTTCCACTTGAGCGAGATGCTCCAGTCCGATGTTTCTCCGCTGATTTCTCACAGACCTTTAATTGCCACTTAATTCTATTGACATAATGTTGTAGCCTGTTTTATAGGTTTTGAATAAGCCGCCTCATTAAGTCAATGGCTCTATCTTCTCGCTTCCTGTTCTACACGTTTCTTGTACAGTGCGAGAGTGGAGGAGAGAGGAATAACGGTGATGAGATGAAACACGGTTTGAAGGATCTCCTGAAGCCTGATGTAAAGTGAGAGAGGGTCTGATTAGCATGTGATTGTTCGGTCAGGAGGTGTTGATGTTCGAATCGATCCTAGATGAAATATCTTCATATTGGTGGGGTAATTAAAGGTTACACACACACACTACGTGTACATTCTATGCCTTTGCAGTGGAATGAATGTAATTATCTCACTCCTTTATTCAGTCATTTCTGTATTTTATTCTCCGACTTCCTCTCATTCTGTCCGAGACACAGTACAGTATTCCTGTCGTCTCCTTCAGAACTCACTGCCTGTAAGGTATCTGATCTGGAACCTAGGACATCGAGCCATATCACTCCACACCGAACACATTGAGCATTGTTCGTTGTTCATTGTTCATTTTAGCTCGGAGTTATAGGTGCGGAATCAACAGTGTCATAATCAGCCCGAGGTCTAGTTCATGCCTGTTAAAGGCACTTGGAGTGAGGTGCAAATTGTCGCTGTAGAGTGGTGTAAATGCTCAGCGATCGAACCGTCAAAAAGCTCCGGATCGAAGGAGGAGAAAGTGTGTTAATAAACCAATCTATATTACATACAGTCTGACGTCTGAACACGTAGCGCTCGATTTAACCTCTTCACGTTTTCTTTATTGCCGATTTCAACTTATGGAAAATGGACATCGTCGCCGAGTTTCTATCATGAAGGTTCTCAGCTCAGAATAGTGCGTATGAAGGGACGGGCAGTATTGAAAGACAGGAATAAAACTGTGTGCGTCAGCAAATGCAGATGGATAAATGAAGGAGAACTGTGCACCTGGTTATAAAATGCAAAGCAACGATCACGACACCAATCTGCACCAATCTTTCTATAGGGGACTCCAAATACAGGCGCAGGACGAGTCCCTGAAAATCAGGGAGGAGTGTGTGTGTGTGTGTGTAAATGCCAGCTTTGCACTTAATACATAGCTCTTTTTGTTGTTTGTTTTGTGTGTGTATTCAAAGTCAGGTTAGGTTGTCTACGCATGAGAGTTTAATACAGTATGCACCAGGTAATGTAATAAAAAACGTTTCAAACCTGTTGAATCGAGTGATGTAAGGAGGAATAGGGGCCATGCTGCAATAGCGTCTATAGGAGAGGGGGAGAGAGAGAGAAAAAGCCTAAGGACACTGTGTGTAATGAGTGTGTAATGGACATAGGTTGACTGTGAAGGGAGCAGGCAGTCAAGCTTCTGGGTCATTTGCAACTGCAGGCTCTGAATCATGTGTGTGTGAGTGTGTAAAAAGGATAAAGAAAGTTTGTGTGGTCATGGTTTGCCATGCAGGGAAAAAGAGTGTGCAAAGTGTGTATACGGTTTATAATCCTCCTGCGCTGATCTAAGGCTCTGGTCCTGCTTGTATACGGACAGAGGTGTGCAAAGTACTCGAATCTTGTACTTGAGTAAAAGTAGAGGTTCGCTAGGGAAAATAGTGGTCGAGTAAAAAAGTAGAAGTCCTCCGTTTATTTGTCTACCTGAGTATAAACGTACAGAGATACTCAACTCAACAGATTTACTTAAGTGTTAAACAATTCCAGGGCTAGTATTAGCTCACAACCAGCTCCTCTTATGATTTCAAACACCTGTTACGTTATTAGGTGTGTCTGGAAGGAAAGGCAAACAACGCAGTTACGCATAACAGTCAGCAGGTGGCGGGATTCCCCGAGAAAAGTAGAGTCAAGTAAAAGTACAGATATTTGCTGTACATTTAAGCAGAGTAAAAGTAAAAAGTACTCGAGGACAGCAACGCATTTACAGTAAGAGTAATACGATCGAGCTTTTGAAGACATTTTGCACATACTGAAATGTGTTACATTACTTCCTGTTTCAGGTTTCACAACGTCAGATAAGGCTTGTTGTGGCGTACAGTGAAGATCCTGCGGATGTCTTGAGCAAAGAGACTGGTTTGATCCAGGTCAAGTGGAACATGGATCAGATAAATGCAAATAATTGATTTGCCATATTATAAAGCAAAATATGGCATAAAAAGTGACACAAAACTGCCACCGCGGTTTCTTCCATTCTGCATTTTTCCGCACCGAGATGCCTCCTAAGAACATTTTGTACAGTCTGTCAGAGTGAAAGCTCCCAAAACACCTGGAGGCACAACAGTCTCTCATGTCTGAGCTGCTGTCTCTAGATTTACATATAGATATAAAATCCCAGGGGTAATACAGAACTTCTATCCAAACGCAAACACCTATTGATCTAATATATGAGAGAGCTTTCTGTTTCACATGTAAAAAAAATAATAATAAAGAAAAAAAACTTTTTGATTGGAAAAAAAAAAAAAAAAAGTCCCCCAAAGGCAGAAATAAACCCAGTCAAAACTCAAATCCTCAGACATAATGATTAAGATGATTGATTGCAAGTTTTTTTTTGCGTGAAAGTTTTGTTCGTATTTACTTTAGTCTTTATTTAGGTGTTGTTTCCTCTTGGGCGGCGCGGTGGTGTAGTGGTTAGCACTGTCGCCTTGCACCTCCAGGGTCTGGGTTCGATTCCCAGCCAGGTTCGATTCCCGTCTCTGTGTGCATGGAGTTTGCATGTTCTCCCCGTGCTTGGTGGGTTTCCTCCGGGTACTCCGGTTTCCTCCACAGGAAAGTAGGCTAACTGGTATTCCCGAATTGCCCGTAGTGTGTAAATAAGGGGTCGAGTGTGTGTACTGTATGTGCGATGGATTGGCACCCTGTCCAGGGTGTACCCCGCCTCGTGCCCCAAGTCTATTGGGATAGGCTCCAGGCCCCCCGCGACCCTGAATACAGGTGAAGCGGTATAGAAGATGAATGAGTGAGTGAGTGTTTCCTTTTGGTCACAGCTGCAGTATTTAACTTGACCCATTTTTTATAAAATAGTGCAAGTGTGCGCTCTAAAGCAACACTTTTGTTGATGCAAAAGTCAGAGTATTTGTGGCTCTAATTGCTTCTGATTTGAGACATAGCCCTAGGATTCGTGTCGCTCTCGAAAGGGGGTGCACAAATTAACTCGCGCTCCGCTTCGATAAAATAACCCCTCGATTATATTGAGGACTTTTGAGGTTCGGCTCTGGTGTTCTGTTAGCATGATGTTCAACCTCTCCCTGGGTTTTTGTCCATTTTTATTTAACTTTTTCGGGAAAGGCGTTAAAAGTGTTGAATGGCAGCCGCGTGTTACAGCATACCGCGAGCGTGGTGGATGTGTATCGACGTTTGCGTGTGGGCTCGTAGTCGATACTAAGCGGCGCATTCTGGCCTTGACTGAAGTGCTCCGAACGCCTGTTCACCTTGAGTCGTAACAGCGCAGTTAAAAAGCCTTATTCATTGAACGCGGAGTGCCAGAACAGTCATTACTTAAACACATAGCTTGGGTAGACATTGACCTGGATGCTGCGGTCTGCTCTGCTCAAGCAATCCATTATATAAAGTTTACTTCAGCGGACAGGAATGTGGCGACTCTGTTAATCAAGGCACTAAAGTGGCAGTGCTGTCAATCATCCTGATTGCCCAGTGAGCAGCATTTTTTCCTTGTTTTCTGATCTTCTGATTGGCCGAAGTCTCACGCTGGAGTGCTCAGAGAAGAAAGGTGGTCATTTTTTAGTTTTTTTCTCCCCCCCGCCTCAGCTGGGCTTTTTATTATTTAGAGAACAGAGCCGTAAATGCACAGAGCTGAGGGAGGTATGCAGAAAAAGAAACCAGTCCTGGGTTTTGTCCATGAATTGAGCACCTTGTCCAAGCCTTAATTATCTTGATGAAAACAGAACGCCAGGCTGCAAGGAGTCCGGTGCTGCTTTGCTTTCCAGCATGAAAGACGAACCAAAATGGATTTATTCATTTATTTTAATCCTAGAAATGGAAAGAGACGTCAGGGGGAATTTCAGTGGCCGATTTCATGGTGTCACTTAAAACGTCTGATTATTCTCTCTCTCTATAAAAAGGTGTATGGGGGGGGGGGGGGTGTTGAGATGTCCAGCAGGTGGGCTGAAAGTCTTGCTGTCTTGGCCACACAGGCACAGGGCCATTGGCATGCTGCAGGCTGTAACTGCCCAGTCAAGTGTAATGAGGTCTGTAGGCTCTAACACACAAACACAAAGGAACACACCTCATTCATTCAAATGCACACAATCTCATACACACTAAACCACGTAAAAAGAGAAATGCTTTGTTTGCATTATAAAAATTTTTTTTTTAATAAAATGCAACAGCAGGGAGAAAAAATTCTGTCAAGAGCTCCATTTCTGAAAAACATTGCGATGCTTTAACATTTGTTTTTCCTTTTAAGATAACACAATGATGTATATTCTCAGCCAATCTAGATAACTAGTACCTAACAAGTGCTTATGCAAAATGTGTAAAAAAAAAAAAAAAAACAATATATATATATATATATATAAAATAAAAAGGAGCAGACGATCTGTCCTTATTTGTCCTATAAGTTACCTAGTGATTGTGATGTCTCATGCTATGTTAGTTCTTGCGCTGAGTTTCGCCATGGCAACATTTACAGTACAAGGCTACATCACATCCATTCATCTATCTATGATCCTCTGTAGTCCTCTATGGAGCGTGAAGGCCAAGAGTGATTATCATTGTATTTATTCCCCTTTTATGTCCTCTGGTCAAAACTCACACACTCATTTAACACACCACATGCAATTTGGAAACACCAATTAGCCTAATCTGCATGTCTTTGGACTGTGTGGGGTAACCGGAGCATGCGGAGGAAACCACACGGGCCTCGAGGCGGGAATCGTAACCCGGGACCCTGAATGTGCAAGGCGACATCGCTTACAGTTTGGTCACATGACCAGTTAACTTTCCTATAAGACTTGGTTAACTCAAGGTTGATGAGCTGAAACTTATTGAAAAAGGCTCATAAGGTAAAATGTACATGTTTGGATTTGGACTAAAGGTCTCGCTCTGGATTAGGAAGGTGAACCCTGGAATAGTAGTTTAAGCTTTTCCGTTAAAGCATCGTCTATTATCTGTCTCTGCTGCCCCGTCTCTCCATATACCTGGACAAACAAATGAAAAAAATAAATGGCAATAAATAATTTTTCTATACTCCACTCCAAATCCTGTTTCTATACTCCACACACACACACACACACACACACTGAGTGAGAAGTAACACACACACACACACACACACACACACACACACACACACACACATACTTGCCTATACAGGGTGAGTGAGAAGTAACACACACACACACACACACACACACACACACACACACACGCGCGCACACACACACGTGATTATTCACAGTGCAAATGGCAGCCCACTAGAGAGAAGCTCCCTCAGAGCAGCCTGTGCCGAAGCCCAGCTTTGCTTCCCTTAATTAACTAGCTGCTTTGTTTTTTTCGCTGCTAGCAAGCCTACACACACACACACACACACATACACTCACACTCCAATTCCCCCCCATTTATCCTTGTAAATGACTGAACCCAATTACGTTTGCAGTTTGTTTTTGTGGAAGTACACTGGCGAGTGTTTAAAAGATGTCGGCCAGCTTCCACACAAACACTCCACTAAATCTTTCTCTTCTTCTTCTTCTTCGCTGCTTAATTTTTCTCACTCTTTCTCCCAATTTATCTCATTATTTTTCATTTTGTCCACACCTCGGCAGTAGCAGCGCTTCAGGGGAGACTCGCTGTGTGCCAGGTATTAACAACCAACAAAGAACATAATCCAGTGGAAAATAGTGACGTTTCTTCTACACCAGCAGTACAGATACTGACGCGCTGAGTCGACGTGTTGAAGAAAACTGTTTTACCTTCTTACTGTCCTTCATTCCGGTGTTGAGTGAAATATTCAAGTAAAGGATATATGCCTGGCATTGAAATTCTTGGAATTATTGTTGATGATTAATGTTGCTCTCGCAGCTTGCTTTGATCTTTATGAACAAAAAAATACTGATGAAGAATTAGGAAAGTTTTTCAGAAGTTTATAGCAAGGTTTGGGTTTATTATTATTTTTTACTCATGTTAAAAGGGTCAATTAATGTGAATTTTTCCATCGCTTGTTCCAGCTGATCTTCTGCATTACTTCCTTTGATATTTTAAGGGGTAGCTCAGTGATTAAGGCATGGGACTACTGACCGGAAGGTCCCAGGTTCTAACCTCGCCAAGCTGCCACCTTAACCCTCAACTGCTCAAATGTATAATGGGATAAAAATGTAATTCGCTCTGGATAAGGGCATCTGCCAAATGCCATAATGTAAATCTCACAGCTTTCTGCTTTCCAAATCTGCTCATGTCTGTACTGCTTCCATACGTACATAATTTCACCTGGGTACTGAAGACTTGTAAAAGTGTTTGGTATAAGCATTGATCCTATCTAAGGGCTCAGACATGCTTTCTGTTAAAGCGTGTTCACATACTTGCCTATACAGGGTGAGTGAAAAGTAACTAGGCATTAAAGATTGGTAATAAAGTCCATATTTCTAATACAAATGTATTGGAACAAATTGTACAAGTGTACTGTCTCCAGGTCCTCCAGTGGAGGCTTTGTCCTGTACATATCCTGCTTTGTGTAGCCTCACAGGTAAAAGGCCATTCATGAAGTCCACGTTGTCCCAGTCAACGTCCATTAAAATGCTGGAGGACACACTGGAGGACGTGGAGGCTCGGATTCAGGAGGTTCTCAGCAATATCCCAAGTGACTTCCTTCAGGAGACTGTTCATTCCATCTCTGGTTCATTCCAACCAGGAAACTGGTTGACTGCCACCGGTGCCTACGTTGACATTTAAAGATTTGCCTTCACTTTCCTATGTAATAAAGTACAAGGTACAATTTGTTTCAATACGTTTTGTATTACAAATACAGTATGGACTTTATCACCAATTCTCAATGTCTAAGATTCCCAGTAGGGGGCACACTAGGGAATTTATTCAGACAGTTTTGCATGAAGTAAACAGACATGTTGGACTACCAATGAGCTTGGTTTCTATGTTGGCATTTAAGATTTGTCCTGGCAGCTGCTTCGACATGCATATTTGACGCACGCTGTGCAGCGGTGAAGTACATCATACAAGCCGGGGTAATTGCAGACCTGGTCGCAGAACTTCTATTGGAAACTGTCATTTTTGGTGTGCCTGCTGACTGCAATGCCCCTACCAATTGGAGTGCATATTGCATCTTGCGGGCATCTTATTTTATGGATATAAGATACATGATTCATCCATCATGTGTTCGCATAAATGTATTTTAAAAGTATATTTACGCTCTTATTCTCATTCGAGGTCATTAATTCGTTATTTTTGCATCCTTTCATCACTGATAATGCTACTAGTCTGTTCTCTACATGCCTGTAAGGTACCGTAATGATTTGTACGGTAATCTGTAGTCTCATCCTGTTTTGTCTTGACTTTTCGGACGCCCTGTAGACTTAATTTGGGGTGATTCTGTGTTGAACAGACAAGTCTGGTCTCCCCTTTGCTCCAGTGTCTGCTTTTTTCATCTCCTCCATCACCCCTCTCCTACTGCACCATCATGTGTGTCTGGGGTCACAGTATGTAGTGCACGCATGACCCCCATCCCTCTTGCACCTGTGTGAGGAAGAGAGTATGACAGGAAGTGGTAAACAGGAGCTGTTCTGCTCCGCTGAGCTGCCAGAGCCTTTAACGCAGCCTGGTCGTCTTAGCTGACCTCTAAACCTTTGCGCACAGGTGCATGAGTGTGTACTTGTGTCATACGTTCAGTATGAAGACTAGCATGAACTGAAGTGTTGCTACCTTTCCATATGACTGACTGCATGTTCTAGTGATGCGACCTTTGACCCAGAGTCTTTTGTGCCGGTACCTGACACCGTGGCTGACCTCATTCTAGAGGTCACTTTGGGATCTCTCTAGAGTGCGTCATGGGACCCTCCCTGTTTTCAGATATGAACAGATTTTGTAGCAAGAGTATTTTCTTTGTGTGCCTTTCCTACAACCAAGTAGCAAAAACTGTATCAGCGTAGGATGATGCGTAAAGTGTGTTTAAAGGGAATGTTTAGGACAACCAGATTAACCAGATTAATCAAATTAACCTACAGGCAGATATTGATTTCCTCCCATTTCGTCACCTGCATAAATTTAAACTCAAGGTATACCCCCTAATTACGAAGCAACTGCGTTTTCACACTCAAAATGTGTATATAAGATTTGCATGTTGCACCTAAATCACTCATTTGATATCTGACTTCCAGGATGCACGTCTGTCTACAAGGTTGAGTCAAAAATTATCTGCACCCTGGGTATATATTCATTTTGTAGTCTAAGGGTGTACCTGGTGCTGAAACAATTCACGGAAGAGCATACATACTGTAGAAGTATTTGGATATCTACTAACAATTTGGACCGCTGCTCTGAGGAAGGTGAAAGTTTCTTAAAGAGAATCATTACTGGAAACGAGACACGAATTCATCACTGTGAGTCTGAAAGTAAACACCAGACTATGGAACGGAAAACAGGTCACAGACTGAGAAAAAGTTCAAAAGTCAACCATCAGCTGGAGAATTAATCAATGCTTAGAGTTTTCTGGGACTAGCAAGGACTAGTATTGGAACATGATCAGGAAAAAGGTTCACCAATCAACAGTGCTCGTTACAGTGAGACGCTTACTGACGAGCTGAAGCCTAAATTTCAGATTAAAGGCAGAGGACTGATATGAGGACGAAGATTCACTTCTGATGAAGATGTGAAGACATCAGTGCATTTGTGACGAGCCACTCAGCATAAAACATTTTTTAGTGAGGGAATACAAAATAGTGATGAGTTCATGAACGATTCGTTCTTTTTGAACGAGTCTTTAACGAGAAGAACGTGTAGACTCGGAGAGTGATTTGTTCATTTTTCACTGGGTGCGCATGCGCAAAGCATCGTAAAGCCTACGTAGGTTATTTACAGAAAACAGAAATGAGTAGTTACCTTTGAGTCTTTGTTCCGAATCGTTCGTTCTTTTGTCCCGTGACTTCCGTAGACACTATGCAGTGCAGTATACAGGAAACAGAATTGAACGGTTTTTAAGTCTTTACTGTATGTCCCGAGTCGTTCGTTCTTTTGACACGTGACTCCCATAGACGCTATGCGGTGCAATAGATTCAAAAGAACGAACGA
>JAQQZT010000033.1:28591807-28613129 GCA_030068275.1 Clarias platycephalus | reverse complement strand
TGTTTATTATAATATGTCCTTAGCTGCATTGTAATATTTTCATTACTGGAACTATAGCCGAAATTTGTGTATGTAGATGTGTTGGGGGTCTTTTTATTGAAAATGTAACATTTTATTTTATTTCTGGTCAAAAGAATGAAATTAACTAAATGACTTAAAAACAGATTTGTTCATTTTGATGAACGAGTCTCAAAAAAACGAGTCACTAAAATGATTCAAACTTTCAATCACTAATACAGAAGAGTGTTAATAGGTGGACAAAGTGTATCGAAAATCAAGAAGATGATGATGAAAAATTATGCCCAAAAAATAAAGTCAACAGCCAGACTACAGATAATTTCAGACTCACATATACATGTATATAAAGCTATGTTGTTTTTCACTTTAAACACATTAACGATGTCTAGCTTGTTGAAACTTGTTGAAGAAAAAAAAAAAAAGTGTCCTCAATTATCCTATGCATAAATGAGTTTATCTCATAAATGAGTTTAGTCCAAGTACCGGAGAAACAGATACGTCTTGAGTTGTCGTTTAAGGATCGTCAAAGTCTCTGCTATACGGACATCTAGAGGAAATTGCTAGAGGAAATTGCTATAATTATTAATTAGTCCTTTCGGACTATAAAAATCTGCTGTGGAACTTTTCGTCAGTTGAACTCGACACAATGCAGAACTGGACAATTATATCAAGTAACGTCCCCCGTGCCCCCCCATTCTGGGAACATGGCTTTATTTTTCTCCTGTCTTCAGTCTCTAGTTCTCGAGGTGGACCGAGTTCGTCTCTTATCTCATTAGCACAGCAGAAGGACTGACCGGGTTCTCTCAAGGCTTAATTTTCCTGTGAGGCCCAGCTTCATTTATTCTGCTCTGAGAGATAGAGGGAGCGAGATACAACGAGAAAGCCGGAGAGAAAAAGCAGAAGTGCAGCGAGAGACCGGGGAACGGGAAAAATCGAGAGCGAAGGGACGGGTAGGGCTCAGGGAAGAGTAGATAAAGGGAATGAGTGACAGACATATACATAGACAGATAGCTAGGATTGACCTTTAGACCATAGAAATCGTTCTGGTTTAATATGCGCAGGTAAACCGAAGTGCGTCACTGCATTTTAGCAAGGATAAACTGCAGGGGGAAAAAATCGTCATCATGATAAAAGCTATATTTAAATGATATTATTTATCATGGTATTTTTAAATGGTCATGTCTCCCCTTAATTTCTTTTTTTTTTTCTAAAATAGATTTCAGCATGATATTAAACAATGTGTTGCTTTTCTCATCCAAGTCTTGCCAATGCATGAGCTACAATATGTGGAAGTTCTCACCCACTCCCCGTCTCTTCCTGGAGCCTATCCCAGGAGACTTGGGGCATGCCGTGGGGTACACCCTGGACAGAGTGCCAATCCATCGCAGGGCGCAAACACAAACACTCCCACACTACGTTCAATGTGGGAACGTCAGTTAGCCTAGTCTGCATGTTTTTGGACTTTGGGAGGACACCGGAGGAAACCCACCAAGCACGGGGAGAACATGCCACTTCCACGCACACAGACCACGAGGTGGGCATCCAACCCTCGACCCCGGAGGTGCGAGGCCACAGTGCTAACCAATACGCCACCGTATCGCCGCGTGGAAGATCTTTCGAAGATCAGATTTCCGATAGTCTTAGAGCTTTTATACCGCACTTAATTAAAGAACAGAAAAAGCATGCAAGGCTGAAGACGTCCTTGTAAAACACTTCCCTTCATCGATCAAGAAAGTAAACAAACCTTTGCTAAGCGCAGGGAGAGAATAAGGAAAAGCATCCGAGCATGGAGAACACGGCGCTGGTGCTAAATAAATGATTGGAAATTATACACACACTTTTGTTCGACATCCAGTATTTATTTCCTTCTTTTGTTTGTTAGCTCGGTTTAGCAGCTCATATCTTTAAAACTTGCTGCTGCTACAACCCAAACTATTGGCGTGCCTGCTTAACGTGCTATAGTCGGATCGATGATGATTCGCACCCGAGTGTCGATACCGCATTCATACCTGTCGAACTGAACTAAAGGATAAACATACACTCTATTAACGAAGACACCCTTACGGTACTGGAATGTTTGCCTTCTTAATCCATGGACGGCTTTTCCATTTTTTTTTTGTCTCCTTTCATCCCGCGTTCTCCACTTTATTTCTCCTTTTGAGATTACCGCTTTTACACTACCTCATTTTCCTTTAGAATGATTGTGGTGCAAAGGCTTTAGCGCTCTATCAGAGTATAATAAGAGTCTAATTTTCTTCCTATCCCCCTTGATCATTCTCTCTTCCTCTCCTCATCATCCATCATCTTTTTCTTGCATCTCATTCATAGTATCTTATTTGCCCATCTTCTTTTTCTCATCACCTTCACTTTTTCCCTATTCTTAACCCCCCCCCCCCCCCCCCCCCCCTCCTTCTTCTTCCAAAGGGGGGTAAGAATAGGGAAAAAGTAAAGGTGACTGAGCTCCATGTCCATCCAAAAGTCCATCCTTTCTTTTTACAACTTCAATTCAGCACCTTGTGGGCCTTGTATCAGGCTGCGTAGCCGCAGATTCATCGGTGCCCATGTACTGTAGACCCATGCCCACTGTTAAAATATGGCCCTACAATGGCCATGTGAAGCATCAGAACTGGACCACGGAGCAATGGAAGAAGGTGCCCCGTTCAAATGAGTCATGTTTTCTTTTCCATCATGTGTATGGCCGGGTGTACGTTGTGTGCGTGTTGCTTACCTGAGGAAGAGATGGCACCCGTGTGAACCTGAGAAAGAAGGCAACCTGGTGGACGCAATGTGATGCTTTGGGCAACATTTTGCTGGAAATCCTTGGGTCAGGACCTTCACCCCTTCTTGGTAACAGTATTCCATGATGGCAGTGCCCCCTTTCAGCAGGATAATGCGTCCTGACGCACATAAAAATGGTTTGAGGAACACATGGTGTTGACTTGGCCTACAAATTCTCCAAGACTTAATCCGATTGAGCGTCTGCAGAACGTGCTGGAAATAAGTTCGATCCATGCTCCTTGCAACTCCCAGGACTTAAAGAAGTACTCGAGCCAGATACCACAGCACACCCTCAGAAATCTAGTGGAGTCCATGCCTCAGTGGTTCAGGGCTGTTTTTGGTGGCACATGGGGGACCGGCACAAATTTAGGCAAAAGGATTTAATGTCATGGCTGATTGGTGTAGTCTTCCTCATTATTTTTTTTGTTCCCTCTCTCTTCTATTTTTCTCTGTCGCTCTTTGTTTTTCCAAGACAGGTGATTATGAGAGTGTTAAGTCCTGATTGGAATTAGCGAGTACGCACCGTGCCCGGCTCCTTCGAGTGAGAAATCACTCCGTCAGTGAGAATAATTGAACCTAGGCCCGGGTGCCAGCTCATTACCCACAGATCATGGTGAGCCAGGGCACCTTAACAGGAGACAATAATGACTTTGGGGAATTTGGACTCCCACTGTGGTGAAAACTCTCAGTACGGTGGAGTCAAAACAAGGGACATGCAGTGTGCAACAAAACATGACCATTCTGCTCAGGGAAGTCTTATTTACGCATGGTCAGACCATAAAAGATTGCCATGAAGCAGTGTGGGTGTGTGTCGTGTACCTTTTGGTTTGTGTGTGGGTGTGTGTTTGTTTGAATGTAGTACATTGACCTTGAGAAGCCTTTTGATTTGCCTTTGCAACAGAGTTCAGGTTCTTTTGTTGACCGCGTGCTGGAGTAGCCATGCTTAAAAGCATTAACATCCATCAGGCCATAAAAGCTCCTATAAAAAAGCACTTTAGAGTTAAGCCGTGTGTTTTTCCGTACCTTCCCGTTTCCGTGTTGAGTGATCCACACCTGCTTAAAATTACATGCTCGGAAATTGTCGCGAGGAGATTGCAGGTGCCCCGTCGGCCGTGATCGACACGCATGGAAAATGTGGCAAGTATACAGCATGCCACCCAACGAGTCTGTACTTTTCTACACCTATTAGACTAAATACCTAGACGTCATATATATTTGCCTGACGGAGTTGCACTGAGCTGGAAAACAGCCCGAACTCGCCGAACGCACCAACTATCGATTCAAGTTGGTTCGTTCCGCGTTTTCGATGGCTGTCCCCGACGTTCCCGGCGAGCGTCTCCGATTCTCTTTCTGCTTTTATTTGGGTCCATTACAGCGCGATGCTTTTTGATTCGCCTCGGCAGTGTAATATCCAAAGCACCGGGAGGGCATCAGCATCCCATCTAAGACTGAAAGAGACCCATTTAAACCTGAGACAGCCTCTTTACATTTGCATGAGTGGGAAAGAAATGCGAAAGCAGTCAGTCGGGAAGGGTTTGTATTGTGACACGCAGGGACGGAGAAGAAGAGGGTGAATGGCCTCCCCGATGCCGTGGGAAGCGGATTGTCTCGGGGACGCATGAGGAGCTGGTGTTGTCCCCCTGTTGGCTGAGAGGTCTGGCCATCAGAGAACCCATTGCACGGTTTCTTTGCAGATTAAGCACAGTGAATGCATGAATGTGTGTGTTATTGGGCTTGAATTCGAGCCTCATATCTTTTCACTATAGACGCTTTAATATAACGCTGGCAGCCGATATTATTGCCAGAACTGCTGAGACCTTCAATTTGAGACCTTCAAAACCGAGAATTCAACATCGCTGAGGTGTATAACTGTACAGGGCCTTCTTTTTTTTCTATTGGCAAACTTTTGTGTAATTGTATTTGTGCAGGCCGAGTACTTTGGTGATTTGTGTCATGTTGGCCGATGAATTCTGTTTAGGAAATGTATAAATGCGGACTTCACGAATCAGTACAGATTTAGGTACAACAGTTGTGTTTCACATTATAACAACAAGCTTCCAGCCGCATCATTAAAGCGACGCATTTTTCAGTGCACATGAACACACACAAGTTCAGGAGGAGGTTCATTAGTACCAAAAAGTGAAATTCGGTCACGTTGACACTTTCCCTGTGTCAGCATTTCACGGCGTAAAAGGAACAATGCTGCGTTTCCACATATTAATAAATCAATGCGCTCAGAGTGTTGGCTGTTCAGCCAAGGTCTGCATCAGACAGGAAGTGGGGGGTGGGGGGGGGACGCTTTCCTAATATTTTGTCTCAGTGGATCGAAATGCGTCTAGCTGTTACAGCTTTCTGGTTTCCTGCTTTTGTTTTCGCGTTTCTATAAATCATGTCTGCGTGTAAACAGGCTTCCATGGCGCGAACAGATTTTATTCTGTATTGTGTTGTAGAATAAAAGCTACCCGTCAAAGAGGGAATCCATTAAACGCTGTGTTTATGAGACTGGTCCGCTTAAGTGTTGACACACGGATCTGCTTTCCTGTGAGTGATAAGCATTATGGGAAGTCTGACATCCTGTGCTGCCGGACCGTACCGGCTGGATTTGGGTAGTGGGGGGGTGGGCTGGTCAGACCAGGTGAGATCGGGCTCTGGAAGTTCAGTGAAAGGACAACATCTGGGCCGTTTTCCTCGAGCAATAAAATGATAATGCTGCAGTTTAGTACGTCGCACGAATAAACATGTGCTCGTGTTTATCTGGACGGTGTTCTATGCGAAGGTCGTTAATATTACAATGATTATTTAGGAAACGCTTTGTGCACTTATTTCTTTGCTCGGCCTAAATGACTTTCTAAGGTTTTGCTGGGATTTTTTTTCCATGCCCCATACAAAATAAACACACATGCACAAACCTGTATAGTATGTCTGAATGAGTGACGCTTCCCATGCACGGGCTTCAGCCCCATGTCCCCCAGCCTGGCCGTCAAGCTTCAAAATGGCAAAGAGAATGAAGTCATGAGACCAGAGAGCCAAGTGTCAGTCCCTTACACCGGTCACTCAGTCGGTAATCAGCCCCCGCGCTGGCTCTACCCCGGCTTTACACCCTGCTAAATTATTCATAGCGTGCTATGAAGTGTCTGCAGTCAGAAACACCTCATTTATAGCCGAGAAGAGATGTAGATAGCTCTTCAGCAAGCTCATTATCACTGATGACCCTGATATTGATATCTTACCTGCAGAAACTGAGCTTGTTAGCTTTGAAAAAAGGCCACCGTTTGCCCACACCATTTCTTTCCAATAGCAGCGAAAGACTATTTCAAACCTGAGATGTAACTCAAATGCTATGGGGTTTACTGCACACTCGTATTGTGGGTATTGCATTTCATTTTTATTCCGTTTGCATTTTCAGTTTGTGTACTTTTCATACGTAGTCACACATGCGCACACACACACATACACACACATTCAGTGACCTTCACAGCATAAAGCTGGATTAATCACTTCAATTGAGGGTAGAGAAATTGTCCTCCCTCTTAATCACTTCGAAATGGTGATTAATTAAGGAATGGCAGCCATAAGCTCACTTAACGCTCAAGTGAAGACATATTCAAGTGTCCGTTGCCTTTTTTGTTGTTGTTGTTTTTTTTGTAAGGATGCCGTAAGTCATCGTTTCCGTTCAGCGTAACAATAAGTTAAGTGAACAATTGCGGCTTTTCACTCATTCTTGATTGAAAATAAAATCCATTTAAAATGAGAATTTCGTTTTGAACGTGTATCGTTTCCTCTGTCGAGGATGACGGTGACCGTGTCATGCGTTAACTCTCGTTTGTCACCATGCTTAATTTCCTTTTGTTTCAGATTCATGTGTTTCATAAATGATTAAAGACATCAAGCTAAAACCCTTATAATTTCCCAGCATGCTCCCCACCAGGCCCTCGTCTGCTCCCCGGCCGCCAGGGATCATGTCAGAGCGGCCTCGGACAAAAGCAAATTGCGGTAACTTGATTTTCAATAATTCATACCCTCTCAAAGCTCCGTGTGGTATGAGAGAGCGTTCCTGTCTGTGGTTATTGATGAGCGCCTGCGAGTTTTAGGCACGACAGGCTTTAGGTTTTCGTTATTGACTAAGTGATTGATTTAAACCCTCATAATTAGGCAGCCTAATTTAATTAAAGTGCAATTTAACGATACAGCCGCCCCACCAAAGCATGCCCTGGCATTGATAGATACGCCCGCGCGCGTACGAAATCGCAGTTGACAGATGATGTATTTGGCGCAGATGCGTTGCATTGACTGAGGGGGGGAGCGGAGGAGAAATCCGTCCCGTGGTCCTGCTTAGCAATGCCGCTCAGCGTCCCCTCACTTCCCCTCTCCCGACTCTTGATCTGGACAAATGCGACCAGCTCACGTTTCTGATTTAATTTAACTAATAGCATTAAAAAACCTGTTCAGCTTTAATTTTCTTTAAGTAATTCACGTCATAGCCCAACTTTTATACGCCATTAGCAGTGTCCCAGGAAACGAAATGCAGACAGATTTAAGCGGTGCCATGTCTCTGTTGATTAAAGTAGAGGGAATTAAGAATGGCACGGAAACGAAGTCAAGGTGAATAAAAGTGGAGCGAGCACTTACGGGAAACTCCAGCCGCCGCCTTGTTTGGATATTTATATTTCTTTTAATAGTTAAAGAAAACAAACAAATCGGATTCTTTTATGAGCACTTAAGATGCTTTTGATCTTTATGTATGGCTTCTCAATTTATTAAAACTGAATATGTATATTGATTAAGACAGATCTTATTGAAAATATAAGACGAATGAAATTGGATAACTAGAAAACAAAGTTTAATAGAATAATAAAAAAAAAATAGAACTTAGAAAAGTTGTGATTTCAGCTACACTAAAATAGCGTCTTGCATAGGTTTTGGAGAGAAATATAAAGTGCATAAAAGTAATCGTGAGACGATATTAGTGGGACGAACCCCTGATAACGCTGCTTAGAATGTACATTAATCGTTATCGTTAAATAATTAATGCGCCTATATAGGAAACAAGTTAGAGTGTAGCTTAATGCATTGAGATTAATTCACATTATAGGTCCATATTACTAATTTATTGTTCCTTTTTTTTTTTTTGTCTTGTCTTTAAACCCGAAATACTTCTCGGCTTAATTACTCCCGCACAGTCTCATAGGTCAGGGCCGCGTTACTTTTATTTATGAGCCATCTTCGCTCCTGAAAAATGTAGCTCTGGCGCGGCTGTGTAATTTGCAACACGTGCATCTGTTGGAAGATATTATTGATCGACGCACGGTATCGACTTGGCATATACCTTGCTCTTTTTGTCATCCAGCCTTTCTCGTAATGTCAGACAGGCTGCAGAATGATAACCGGGTGGGTTGACGAGCGATTCGATCGATACAGAAGGCGACGGAGCTGGGATTGAACATGATTTGAGGCATTAACAAAGCTGATTGCTCAGATCGTCTGTTAAAATCGCATAACAGTCAAAATGATGTGTTCCTTACTGACACGAAATATGCTTTATGTCTCATCCAGGTCCATCCAGGACAAAGTGAACCGCCGTCATACGGTATTCATGCCTCTAGATTGGATTACTCAGACTCTCTTGGTGTCCGCTAATGATTTTTAGAGTTTATTTTTTATTTATTTATTTTTTTTACTGAATGTTGGTCCAGCATAAATGCGTATAAATGTCTGAGAACTGCTGAGCAGTGTGATAGATAGACTGCTGTAATAGGGGTCATTGAAATAGGCGATGAAGATGGAGCTCTGAGGGTTGAAAGGGTTAATGTGAGGCTACAAGTCAAGTCCAATTGAATCAAGTTTTCTCCCTAAAGCTTTAATTGGGATAATGGACGTTGGCTTTGAGGGACATCTGTATTATAATGGGTCTTTGTCAGGAATGGACGTGCCCGTTTCCGTTTGGGTTTGACACGGCCTCGAGTGCGCGGCCTTGGCGTCTACATGACGGCGCGTCCCAGCCGTTTGGAAATATTATCCGGTTTGTCAGTTTGGATGGAAAGTTGTTGAATGGATCATAAATAACCTTCTATGGTTTGATTGAAGATCTGCCGCGCCCACACTGAAGTGTGATCCGAACGATTCTTAGCAAAGAGTGTAGAACCTTTATCATAGCATTTTGAAGGCTGATCTAAAGATCATTTTAGATGATTTGGATTTCCTGTGAACGTACCGTGCCGTACAGTACATGCGACTAAGCTCGTAGTTACGTTATCCTGATTTTTGACCCTCTTTTCCGTCCTAAAAGCCACGAACCCATCTGGACAGGACTGCGTCCCAATCACTCATTAGATTACACCGGACAAAGTGCACCAGGCTACTTGCCTGAACATGACCTTCTCATGGCCTCTCATGCATCATAAATCAGAGTGTGTATTGAAAAGATTTAAATAGAAATCCATTATCTTTTTTTTTTTTTTTTTTTTTAAACGGTCTAAATAGAACAGAATTGAAATATTTTGTCACCCTTTTACCTCTCAAGCTTTGCATGAATGACTTCACACACAGTTGTTTCCTTTGGCACCTTCTCTCTCTCACTGTCTCCGTCCCTCTCTGCGTCTTTTTTTAGGAGGTGCACCATGTGTACTAATTGCCACTTTATATTTTCAGTCCGGAGCATGACTGGACTCTTTGTAGACATTTCAACAGTCATTGTTTCAGAGTCTGCACAAAAATCACCTTCTTCCTTCTGTTCTTCCGCGGCTCATTTACGAGCTCCTTATGTTGCGTGTAAAAACAGATGCCGAGGCCAGTGTGGAAAGGGAATTCCAGAGCTTGGTGTTTGGTTAATGATTTCGAGATATACTTTAAATGCTGACTGCAGTTAGATCCGCGGAGATAAAGACCAGCTATTATCGCTGTCTCGCCGTGTCGGGTCGAGCTGCCGCGTGGTTTGTTTAGCACCATTGTTCTGGGTATAAATGTGACCGCTTGACTTGTACGATGTCACCGTCTGACTCATGAACCCCGACATCCTGAAGTCATGAAATCATCCAGGACATTTGGACTTGTCTGGTTTCTGGGGGGGAATGAAAGTTGATAACCTTAAACTAGGAACTTGGACTTTTTATCGTTGTTTATTTCAGGTTCTTCCATTGCCATTCCATTTCTCTTGTCTCTTTCTTTCTCTCTTTCTCTCTAACTCATACAGTAATTTTTTCACACACGCTGCACAAGGCCCAAGTGTGTCAGCAGATGTGCCCTGCTGACACCCATAAGCTGGTGGTAAAGGACTCAGTAAATGAAAGTGAGAAAATCCTGTCCCCTTTGGGTGAAAACGACCTCTGATCGTGTAGGACAAGCAGAACTCATTGGAAAAAAATAATAAATGATGAAGGCATTCCGTGATTCTGGTCTGTCACCTTGTCTAAGTGTCTCCGGTTTGGCAGGTGGTCAGAAGTGAACAATATAATGCCTGCCAGCCATCTTGTCCCTCTTTAACTATCTCTGCTCTCTTCTCTCTGATTGACTTGTTGCCTTCAGGGACAGACAGTATCTGGTAGTTCTCTTTCTGCACAAAGGATCTTGGGAAGGTACCATGCTTTGAAGGCAGACTTTCTATCTGGATTTTTCATGGAAACCTTGCTTTCTGCCAAAACTTGAGGAGCATACCCGGCTTTCCAGTCTGAATTTGCAGACATACAGTGATTTCAACTCTTCAAATGTGGGCACCTTTTTTTTTTTTTTTTTTTGGACTTTTAGAAGACAACGTAGTTTGAACAGGAGCAGTGCCTTGCACCCAGAATTTAAGAATATACAATGTGTTCATTGTAAACTTTGGTAATGTAATCCTTCTAACCAGAATTTGGGAGGGCACTTGGTTCTTTCCTTATTTAGACTTTGGAGCTTTACACCTGAGCTTTGGGAGTGGACCATGCTTTCCATCTAAATTTTGGAACAGTACCATGCCTTCCATCCTCATTTTGGCACGGTGCTGTCTTTTCTCCTCAAACCTTAAGAACGTACCACTCTGAATTTGCAGAGATGTTCCAAATTTGGGAAGGGGCCATGCTTTTCTTATATGGACTTTAGGTAGATACTTGGTTTTCCACCTAGGCAGCATACTTTGGATAGGGGATATATTTTGCACCCAGAATTTAAGAAGATACAATACGTCTTTCCAAACAGATTTTGGGACGGTGCTGTGTGTTCCCTCAAACCTTGGAGCCTTACACCCAAGCTTTGGGAGTCCACCTTGTTTTCCACTTGAACTTTGAGATGGATCGTGCTTTCAGTCCAGGCTTTGGGAATGAAGCTCCAAAGGATGGTTTCACCGAACAACTCATTTCCAGAAATCTGAACTTGATCCTTTGAATCTCTTTGACATACAGTACACGCCTGTCGCACCTTTAAAAAAAAAATAATAATAAATAAATAAATAAATCCAGTTAAACCAAACTCACTTGACGGCGCATTCTCATCACATAATCTTTTTCGCTCCACAAACAATGAAGCTGGGAGATCCTCCCTCTCTCTCTCCCTCTCTCTCTCTCTCTCTCTCTCTCTCTCTCTCTATCTCTTTCTACGCCTTGAGCAGCTTCTGTTACTGGAGTTAATGACTTGTCAGTGTCAGTGGTGATGAATGTGAAGCCGCCCAGCTCCTCCACGCCATCTTAGAGCTGTCAAAAACAACGCAAGCGTGTGTTTCAGTCACCAACGATCTGCCCTTAGTGTTCTCCCCAAGACATCCTCCCTCTGTTTGTCTTTTTTTCCCCGCTCAATATATATTTACTGACTTGTGATTGTCTGCTGAATTCTGAAACACAATACGTGTGACTTGTGATGGATGAAGTGGCCCGTGTTTGCTTGTAAATGTACGTATGCAATTTAAATCAGTGTTTGACTCTTATCGAGTGAAGTGGGCCATTTGCTCCACGATCGGAATCGAGCCTGAATTGAAAATCGTGAAACGGGTTCGCGCGAGCGATCGTTGTCGGGACAAGTCTGTTTTATTTTCAGCTACTTTTCATATAAATTAATGTTTGGATGACATGTAATTAAGGCTCTGACAGTAGGGGTGTGCTTGGAGACAGAGGTGATTGACTCGTTTTTACAGGCGACGGTTCACTGTTTTTCTTTTTCTTTTTTTTTTTGATAGAATTTTCTCGACCTAATCCTTTTGACAAAGGAGTGACGGAAAGGTAAAGCGAATGTGAGCGGAACGAGGAAGAGAGAGATGGTGATGAAGAGGAAGAAAGCAGAGGAGAAAGAATAGGAGAGAGACGGTCTCTCCTCCGGGCTGCGGGACGCACTTTGTAGAGGATGATTGTCTGAAAAGGCTGAATGCATTTCCATATAAAGACGGCGAAGCGCTTATTTAGCTGTGCTTGACATTTCGGCGCGAGGCGAAGGTTAAGGGTGAGACTGGCGGAATATTAATATACGTGGCTAACAAACCAGCGCAGGGTGTCGCTTAGCGTCTGGGTCGCTCGTTCGGCCTTGGAAATGATCTCCAGTCCAAGGACTCGAGTGGAATTAGAGAGGGAAAATTCACTCGTCATTATGCAGATATTTCCTCATTTAATTCGGCAGCGCTTGATTGCGCGTTAAGCCTCCGTCTTGTTCTCCAAGGAACAGAACAAGGCACAAGCAAACACAACCGGTGTCGTTTGCATCTGCGCGTGACGTCTGATGCCGCAGCTTTGTCGCCTAAACCTCCGGCGGTGTAGCGGTAAAGACGTTCAGGATAAAAAGACACGAAGAAGAAGAACTTGAGTATAAAAACTCCCGTTTATTATATCGTATTAACTGTTAAGGCAAACCCTGGAGAACTCGAGCTGATTGATGGGAGGAATCGGTTTCAGACATTTTTCGTTCTACTTTTGCTCAGTGAAATACTGAGTCACTCCTCTCATGTCTTACTAAATTAGAATAGAGAGAGAAAGAGCGCGAAACCAGGAGTGTGTCTCAGAAAAGTAACCTATGCTGCCTACTCGAGCTGTGTTCAGCATGCATAATGCTGCCTGATGGAAATCCCCCGTCTGACTGCTGTTTGAAGGCATTGCACACACATCCTCGTCGGCGTATCCGTAATCCACTACACAATTTTATTTTCTAGCATTTTGACTATTATTTCTGCAGATTAGATTTCTCACAGGCCTTCCTTAACATGTCGTATATTTGCTAACTTTTAACATTTCAATTTTTCCACCATTTACATTACATTTAGGTATTTGGCAGATGCCCTTATCCAGAGCGACTTACATTTTTTATCTCATGATCGGTGTTGGACGTTACTTTTTAAAGTAACTAATTACATCACAAGATTCCTGTCTTTAAAAAGTAATCAGTTACATTACAGCGTTACTTTCTGATAAAAGTAACTAGTTCGAGTACTTCTCCATTGCAGAAAATGAAAACTCCTTTGTGATTCCTCATGCATGTTGTTTTAGTCAAGACCTTTATAATTATTCTACCATCATCACTCAGCCAAGTTTGGCCCATAATCTGTTAACTACTAACACCCCTATCTCACCTACGCGGGTTCGCGCGGTGGCCGTAAGTACGGTTTATCAAGATTCACCGCGAGTGTTGGCGCTGCGATGACGTTTCCATCTTCCCGCGCGTCGGTCCTCGCTGAAGCTGGCGGACCTTACAGAACACCGCGGACCATCAGGCGGTCACTCTCGGTGGCTCACGGTGCCTAACACCACTTCTCACCGCGAGTCAAACCGCATAGGTGAGATAGGGGTATAACAGCAGGAATAACAGAGGGGGGCGGGTTATTGGAGGCGGGACTTGTAGGACGACTTTCACACACACACACACACACTAATGGAATGACTGCTGTTTGGCTCACGGATTACATAAATTGTCTGAATAACGGATTACATTTTTTAAAAAGTAACTAAATAACTGAGTGCTTAAATGACGGACCTAATCATGGGATTTGAACCTGGAATCTTCCAAACCATAGTCCAATGTCTACAATATTATGTCTAGCATAGAAATACTCTTATTTCTAATGGTTTACTTCAGCCTATGTCATACCGGGTATGGTCGTCTACATGACAAATAAAAGTAGAATTGGAATAGAGTTGGACATCTTGCTAGCTTGCAAATCGAGTAAAAAGGTTATTTGTGATTAGTGCACCTTCATTCCGTATGTCCATGCACACACATGCGTAAAGGGTTAGCTCAAACCTAACGCGAGATACCATACCAAAAAAAAAAAAAAAAATATATATATATATATATATATATATATATAGTTATGGGTTCTACTTGGTATTCTATGTGATTTGGTTTTGTATCTCGAGGGACGAACCAAGAAACTTCTACATTCTTGCAGAATAAATACAGTGAATATCAAGTCAAGTCACGAAGATGCACCTCACTTTCTGTTTTTTTTCCCCCCTACTTTCCACAGGACGAAGAGGAGGAAGAGAGGGGCAGAGACGAAGGCAAGAACGGACGGATAGAGCCGGTGGGCCGGGCGGACTCCATCTCTCTGGAGTAAGCTGAAAAGCCAGGGCTGCATAATGAGGCATTATAAAGGAGCATTTTAATCTCCATTCTCCAGCCTAATGCGGAGACTCTGTTAGCCGTCAGCCGGAGTAGAAAGCATTTATGGCATGCAGTTTGATTAATTTCAGATTCAATACAAACAAATGCAGCACAGGACTAATAAAATTGTCTTTAGGTTATTGGAGCATGCTGTTCTCTTCACAGTGAGTCTCCTGTGCGAGGATCTGACTCCAGGGCTGTTTTTTACAAAAGCGCACACATACACGCACACACACACGTACATGCAGTCTGCTGCAGGCCTGAGTCTGATTGTAATCACTTAATTGAGGTGTCTATTTGGGTTCCTCATCGACCCACATGTCTTAATGGCTGTCTGGATTATAGATGGCCCGGTATAGAAAGAGATCCAGACTAGTCGAAGTGCATAACTGCGAGCCTTTTCAGCCTCCCACCTAGAAAAACGGCTGTGTTATCCTGTTTACTTCTCTTGTCCTTTGTTGTGTCCCTGTTTGTTTGTTTGTTTTTTTGTTTATCTGCCCTCCGTGGTTGTTCCGCAGTGACCTGCTCCAACCGGTGGAAGTGTCGAATGTCGGCGGGCCGCTGGGAATCCACGTTGTGCCGTTCAGCTCCAGAGACAGAAGGTAACCCGAAAGTTCAATGCAACAACCCTTTTACGCGGTTAGCTCATTAGCCATAACCACATGTGGTCTTTTCTTCAACTTTATTATCCATCTTTCTTCCTTTTCACACCGTTATTGAATGTTGAGAGCGTTCTCATGTTAGCCACATCGCTCCATGTTGTCCTCGACCCTCCCGCCTTCTTTTCTTTTTTCTCTTTCACAGCTCCTCTCGAGCTTTTGACAGTGACTGACATTGTTCTGCATTCGTTCGGTTTGTCTGCATAACATATCTTATCAAAGGATTTGCCTTTCTCCAACAATGCGAGGCACATTCTCTCTCCTCCTCAACAATGCACCGCTGAAACACGTGCGATTTCTCCTTGACTGCGCATGCCATTTTCCATGGCTCCCTTCCAGAGCTCGCACTGAATAATAAATTGAAGATTCAATAGCTGGGGTCTTGAGAGAGTTCACTCAGGGTGGCAGGAATGATTCTGCATCCCTCTACAGGCTGCAGGAGGGGACACGGGACTCGGTGCGCGGGAGGAGACGCAGCTTTTACGGTCGGAGAGGGGCGCGGAACACGGCCAAGCCAATCCAGCTAAAGCGCCAGACCCAATCAGGGTAAAAGCTCATCACGAAACGATGACAGTGGCTCCTTCAGTAACGACCCTGTGTTTGTCCAAGGTCGCCTTGAAAATTCACTAACTAATGAAGGAAAGTCTGCTTCGTCATCGGATGTCCCTGTTACGTGTCCTAAAAGGATGTTTTTTCAAGGTGTTTTAGGGGCTTTGGATTGAAGCTATAAATAGTTGACCTTTAACCAATACAGATTGATGTCTTTAATTTAATAAAGGTTTTAAAAACAATAAAAAAAAAAGGAACTAAGTCTTGGAGATGTTCTAAAGATATGATGAATAGATTGATGGATAGATGGATATGTGCATAGATGGATAAATAGATAGTTGGATACATGGATAGATAGATAGATAGATAGATAGATAGATAGATAGATAGTGGGGGGGTGGACGGGTGGATAGTTGGGTGGGTGGGTAGATGGAAGGGTAGTTGAATGGATGAATAGATTACTAGATAGATGGATGGGTAGAGGAATGGATAGTTAGATGAATGGATGGATGGGTAGATGGATAAATAGATGGAAGTATAGATAGATGGGTGGATAGATTAATGGATAGTTAGATTGATGGATGGATGAATGAATAGAGGGATTGATGGATTAATAGATGGATTGATGGATTAATAGATGGATTGATGGATGAGTAGATGGATGGATGAGTAGATGGATGGATGGATGAGTAGATGGATTGATGGATGGATGAGTAGATGGATTGATGGATGGATGAGTAGATGGATTGATGGATGGACGAATAGATGGATAGATGGACATACAGTATGGATAGATAGATAGACAGACAGACAGATGCATACAGTTGATAGATAGATGGATGCATGCATGCTTTATTGATCCCGAAGGAAAATCAAGGACAGACTTACAACTGAGGAAAAAAAAAAGTAAAACCAAAAGAAACTCAAAAAGAAAAGACTAGAGTCTTCAGAGCGACTGAATGTGCTGCCGCTCGCATCAGCGCCCAGAAGTCTTGACATCACATTATTGCATCACGTACCTTCCAGGACTAAATAAAAGTGATTTCATCTTGTCCTTCACTGCCTGAAGTGTGTCTTCAGATGCTGCAAAACTCCTGTATGTCCTATAATCAGTGTCAAGCTAACAAATATCTCGAACCAGAGCACTCAGCTGTGCAGCACATCCTGCTAATAGCTTCATCAGGGCCTGTAGCAGTGTCCCTCAGACTGCTGTTTTCCATTAGCATTCGGACAGAGACCAGAGGGTTCAAACCAAAAGATGCTATCGTCATACTGAGACTGGAACCAAGCATCTGCTGTTAAGATAAATATGCATGTGTACACACACACACACGCACACGTGCATGCTCACTCCAAGGATTGTGAATACATTATTCCAATAATGAGATCTCATCCCGTGACCAGTGTGAACTGTAAACAACCAGCGGTGTAATTGCGGCGCATAAATGGATTCTGATTGCATTATTATTCAATTAAAGGCAGCGGAGGAGAACAGGTGGTCTCCCTCTCGCTAAGCATTCTGGGCCATCACTCAAGCGGCGGGCGGCTCTGCCACCGATCGGATAATGATGGAGCTGCAGATTCAGCCAGTCACGTCTGAGGGTCCCGTAATGACTGCAGCTGGGACAGCTCCAGATTAAGATCCCGCTACTCTGACTGAGAAGCCTCGCTCTTATTCCGTTTGTTAGCGCCGAAATAATTTTAATCAAACAAGCGGCTGGAAAGCCGGGCCGAGCAGGGTCACTTCAATCTTCTCTCACTTCAATCCAACATTAATAGCTTATGAATAATAAAGCACAGCAGATCCCAGGTCGGTCCTGTGGGAGTTTAGCTCACACTCCTGGTCAGTCATTGTCTACTTTATGAAGATAAAGCATGTGTGGCTTCACTCGTACAGAACAGTGGACTTATCATCTCTGATGACTTTTTGGGGAGAACATTTGTTTATATCTACATATCCAGTTTCATCTCAGCCTTGCTTCCTCCATGTCTTCATCTGTACAGTATAAATGTAGTATCCATGTCTATGACTAATATCTTCTTATATCTGATCACCTTGCGTATTTTGGTTGCAGTCAGATTAATTTGTCATTGATTGATTTCATTCATTCATTCATTCATTCATTCATTCATTCATTTGTTCATGCAAATACTTGGCCTGTGTCCGTTTTGCTCATGTCTTAGAGTGTTAGTTTTATTGTCAACATTTCAGATTAATGGAATTAAAACCAAGAGTTTTTATCATAGTGTCACATGATGAGGGGAACCACTTTCCATCACTTTATTTCCTTCATTCATCTTCTATACAGTACCACTTATCCTGTACAGGGGGCCCTGGAGCCTATCCCAGGAGACGTTGAGCATGAGGCGGGGAACACCCTAGGCAGGATGGCAATCCATCACAGGGCAACACATTTACGGATAATTTGGGAACGCCCATTAGTCTAATCTGCATGTCTTTGGACTGTGGGAGGAAACCGGACAACCCTGAGGAAACCCACCAAGCACGGGGAGAACGTGCAAACTCCACGCACATACAGTACTGTACACCCCGAGGAGGGACTTGAACCCTCAGCCTTAGAGGTGCGAGGCGACAGCGCTAACAACTACGCCACCGTGCCAACAGCAGAAATGAAGCAATTATTCATTTTAAAAAGAGGGCACATGCCAGGGCAACTTTATCTCTGACCTGCCCTTTGGACGTTCATGAAATAGTGAGGACCTTAAATACAACCCTGTTTAACACCCATGTACAGTTTTAGGGTGGTGTTTTAGACCGTGCTCTCACCATCATCATCATCATCCAAATTGAAGAACAGTACTCATCGCTCCAGTACACTTCCAGAGACGTGTAAAATGCCAAGAAACATCAATGTTGCTTTGGCATCTTGTGCCGATCTATTCGTTATCCAAAGTAATTCGTCAGCTTTCTGCAAACGTGGAGTTGTTGGTGACTCTCCTACAGTATAATTCGTATTAAAAGATAGTGCTCAGCCTCTGCATCAAAATACCCGCTTTAAACTTACGGCAGAGTTCGACTGTCTGCGAGCACATGATATCTTTCATTTACCCGTTACACACAAACACACACGTACACATCAGAAACCCGAGAAAAGCATCTGATTATTTTTACCATTTGAAGTGAAAGATGTCGGAAAGGAATACTGATGCGCTTCAGACCATGCATGTGTCTTCTTAAGACCTGCTCTTTTTTTTTTTTTTTCCCCCCCGTTCACTTTTTAAACTTGTCAAATGTGACGGTGCGATGCAGCTGCCTGGAAACGATGGCATCTCAGGGTTTGCGGATTACTCGCGACAGTGCCCTTCACAACGCGCAGCCGAGAATCTGACACCACAGCAGTTGAGAGAATTTCTATATGTCAGACCTCAGCTCCAGTTTCTAGTGTCAGTTTTGATGTGTGAAGATTCATGGCTAAGCCTCTGAGCAGCTCAGCGGAATATAGTTTGGCCGAGATATATTCAATCTCACTCATATTCACAGTGGAACATCACCTTCATATCACCTCTGCTTCCCACCTAATAAAGTTTGAAGCTTTACCGTATGAATTCGCCAACTCTTCAGTGCGTCTTCTGCCTGCTTTATCAAAGCATGAAGGGACAGACCGTTTCCTGTCTGTTCTCCGCCCGTCAGGTCTGCGGAGCCATAGTGCACGGTTCTCTAGCCATTCATCATGATGACGATGATGATGGTGGATTATTATTGTTATTTGTTTGTTTTAGTGTGTGTTCACTTAGTGTATGATAGTTTCAGCGTAGCACATAATCAGAAAATCAAAAATAACTATCGGTTTGATGTTATATTATTCCAGGATGCATAATAATATCACTTGTACACGTACAACTACCTTCAGCTCCAAGCCCAATCACTTTACAAAATGAGTTTTATTTTCATTCTGTTCTATAAACATTTCAAGCATTTTGATGATTACATCTCGCAGCTCATGAAAATAAAAATTCCACAATCTCAAAATATAAGAATATTTAATGTCAAATTTGAGTAAATTATTATTCATACTGTGTGTGTGTGTGTGTGTGTATATGTGTACAGTATTGACAATTGAAATATATATATACATACATATATTAGAAAGACACTCTTATCACATACATATTTGTCTCATATACAGTGTCTTTCGGACATTTTATATGTGTATCATAGAACAATCATAAGAATTTGATAAAATAATATATATATATATATATATATATATATATATATATATATAAAAGCATTTGATTGAAAGATTGAGTACATGTACACACACGCGCACAATATTTACTTTTCACCCTTTTGTGACCTCATATAAGAAAATACTCTCTGCATTGTTCAAAAGTGGCCTATTTGGAGGAGGAGTGATAGATAAAGGGAGTTTGTAATGTATTGGAATAAAGCGTTATCTGAATGGGATTTGTGATGGAGAGACATACTTTGCAGGATCTCCGAGACTTGTGTTAAACAATAAAAATATGGGACCTTTAATAAAACTGTCATTCAAAGTCAAAGTTCCATTAAACATAGATAAGTATAGGTGATCGAATTCTTACACGCTGTGACCTTTAATGTTGCCTTGATGAAAGAATGCAATTGTGAGCAGATAGATATTGATAAACTGCCAGGATAAAAAAAAAAACGACGACACCGGGTTGTATTATTATCATGGCATTGAAGCTTTCACGCTTTTGCATCTCTGTTGTGGATGATCAGTCATGTGTGAGTTTGTGTTGTGTTGTGTGTGTGTGTATATGTACTGTATTTCACGTGTTATGTTGTGCCATACTGTAAGTACTGGGCTGCACGTCGATAACACATGCTGTGATTGTGCAGGACTCTGGGGCTGATGGTGAAGAGGCTGGAAAGGGGAGGAAAGGCCGAGCGCGAGGCTCTGTTTCAGGAAAACGACTGCATCGTGCGCATTAATGATGACGACCTGCGAAACATCCGATTTGAACAGTAAGCCTTTTAAGACACAGTCTGGGCTGGAGTTATGTTTCCGCTCCTCTCACCTACAGTATAAAGCTGCTTCCTAGAACATCTCTCTCCTCTGTCTCTGTAACACCCTGTCTGCTCTGTGTTCGTATGTTCAGCTACAGCTGCATTTTCTTTTTAGTCCTGCCCTCAGTATCAGAGATGCTCTTCTCCTTTTTGTGCTTTATATTTTTTATTTCATGTCTCTGTTGTTTACCCCCCCCCCCCCTCTATCTACTATATTTATTACTATATATTATATATTGGGAACATCTGCATGTCTTTGGACTGTGGGAGGAAACCGGAGTACCCTGAGGAAACCCATCAAGCACGGGGAGAACATGCAAACTCCATGCACGCAGACACCGAGGTGGGATTCGAACCCGACCCTGGTGGTGCAAGGCCACAGTGCTAACCACTGCATAAGCCGCCATGTGTGTGTTCAAAGCACATCATTATGATGACACGCGAGAAAATCCACCACGATGTTTATCACGCAGAACCCAGTTGTCCATCAAACATATTTTATTTGACTGTAACTCTTTCACTCCTTTAAGGAACTTGTTTTATTCTGTTGACACTTTAAAAAAAGGGTTTTTAAACATGGAAATCCAGATGTAGTTTCAAGTTCTTAGAAAAAAATTCATTCTTATCTAGTTTTATTATTGAATAACAAAAATGACTCTCGCAAGAAAGAAAGATGATGATGACACACAAACTCCATGATCTTTTTATATCCATCATCATCATCATCATCATCAGTAGTACTGGTAATATAAATGGGAGA
>JAQQZT010000033.1:28579475-28591781 GCA_030068275.1 Clarias platycephalus | reverse complement strand
ATATTTGTTGTTTTTAGAGAAATTAATAGCATATACAATTACAAGACATTTCAGATCACTATTTTTAGTGAGAGGAACACTAAAATCTCCGTATCTCTCACACCAGCTCCAGTTTCTCTCCATTTCCTCGGAGTGCCGGTCCGATCCTGCTGGCGCTGCCAACGCGTAATAGTGTCCAATAGGACACGGAGAACTGAACGGACAGTAACGTCTAACTAATTCTACACACCGTGTGAAGGAACATAATCCAGAACAACAGGTTTTTCCTCCCGGAAACGTTTCAGTTCAAAATCCTGCTTTTATTTTACAATTTCTCATCTTTAATATCATTTATCTCGGAATGTCTGTGTAGGGTGCGAAGGCCAGACACAATTTACAGCCCAAATCTGCACCTGAACCATTCTTTAGTTTCAGCCAGCGATTCTCTTCGCAGCTCACAGTAAACAGAGCGAGATGCTGATAACCCCAAGATCAGAAGGAAAGAAAAGATCCGATTCTATCTCTGCACCTCTTTTCTTCTCGCCCCCTCTGCCATTTCCTCACTAACTTCTTTCATCCCTTCATCTATCTCCCTCTCTTTTTTTTCTGACTGGGTGTCATGCAGAGTTTCAATTCAAAGAGATATTCTAATCTTTATTGGATTGTTTTGCATGGATAAATATTTAGTGCTGCTTAATCTAACTCGGTGTAATGATGCATTGATGGAGTCGTTTATTATTCAATCAGAGGCGGGGAGCTGTGTGATTAGCCGCGTGCCGTGGCTCTGCTCGTTAACACGCGTGCCCGCGCTCGCGCGCACACGCGGTTGTTTACTTGATTTCGGAAGGGTGAATTAGCATAAGAATAGAGAGAGAGGTCTCTCGGTGAGGCGCCGTTACTCTCTATATGCAGAGACTAAACTAAATGAAGAGCTTATTACAGAAGCTTCCTCAGTGCCTGTCACATGCACACACTCACGTTCACGCACGCGTGACGCCATTCCTTATAATCCTTCGTGCTTGTGGGTTGCAATTGTGAAGGTCTTACAGACTCAAATATACATGTGTATCTACTGTAGGATCTTTAAACTGTGTGTAAAAAGTCCAAATCTTCTCTTGTAGTTGGACAACAAGAAAACTGGCACAAATGGATCGGCCCTAACATACACCCCATAGCATGTGGTATAGCATCTTACGTGTCCACGGGACATGTCATGTCCACCGAGTGGGATCGTTCTCCAGCTACAGCTTTCTGTACCTCATTGTTTGATGGTACTTGCACTTTGTCCACTTCTAAATGAAGATAAATGAGCTAGCTGTTTTGAAACTTAAAATCCAAAGAGAGTGAACTAAAGACTGCGCCATGTTGCCATCTCCAAAACATGCAGCCCCGAATGGTGGTACAGTAGAGCAAAACATGGGCACTGATAGATGGGCATCTTCTTACCCTGAATGGTTCAGTGTTATTAGTCCATTTTTATTTGTTTTTCCTGCCATTTTTAGAAGCTCCTCTGAGACGAGATTTCATTAACATCCTGAAGTATGTGAAGAGACGTACTATATATCGCGAGTTGTTATTCTTTCGCCTGCGGACCAGCCGATCTGTATACTCACCTCGGCACAGGGATTTTACGCTGGTCGCGCTTCCTAAAGCAAACCCTCCCGTTTTCGTCCTGGGCTTGGGACCAGCACAAAGGGTGCCCTGCATCCAGTCCCTGGGTTTCTTAGGGGCATTTGGCTGGAAATCGAACTCAGGCTTTCCACATGGCAGGTGAGAAGCCTACCACTGAGCTGCCAATGCCGTGCAGCGCCAAATATTGCGAAAGCGTTTGTGCGCCACATGCGAACCTACCTCTTCATCTGAAAGTACAGGCTTTGAGACTTTTTCTTTTTAGCTTTTACTTTCCGCACATTAAGTTGAGCTGCGTTTGCTCACGCTAATACATTACACTATTCGTGCAATCGATCTTTACACACTCTCTCTCTCTGTTCCCCCAAAAGTTAACCGTGAAAAATTTGCGTAATCACCACTCACAGTTTCTGAAGGGTTCGATTCGATTATACGCAGCGCCCTTCTCTGTGTGGACATAGATACTGGCCTTGAGCTCTAATGCATCCCTGCTTACTCCCCACGGCTCTGTGATTATGTAAATGGTCGATAATGTAATATGTGAATTAGCCTTGTTTCCAGCTGCAGCGGTGCAATTAGCCCGCGATTAGTAATGCTGATTTGCTGACCTTTTGCTGTGTCGTCCTCTTAACTGGACAAGTGACTCCACTACAAGGGAACTGCTGTTTACCTCGAATATCTGTGACCAAAGTGAATAATTTGATCTGTCTGTCTGCATATCGGTGCATCTGGACATTTCATAGTGCCTTTTAGTTTGTACTGTAGTTTTTATTTTTCACCACTATATACCTGTTTGTTTTTTTCACTCCTCCAGAGCCCAGGAATTATTCAGGCAGGCCATGCGTTCCCAGTTCATCCTCTTCCATGTGGTTCCAGCAGCAAGGAAACTACAATATGAGCAGTTCTCTCAGACTGAGCTGAGTGTCCAGCCTGGCCCCGGCCCCGGTCCTGGAATTCCTCTCCCTGGAGGTCCTGGTCTCAGACAGCTCCCACCGCATCCCAAATCTGCTCCAAGTCCTAGCCGACTAACTCCCGAATCCAAACCGGGCGAGCGGGGCAGCGTGGTGGTCGGGGGCATCGATCCTAAAAGAATGTCCAAGAGCGGACTTCAGTCTAACATCAATCACCAGAACGCGTCTTCCCAAGTGGAACCTTATCCCGGATCAACGTCCACCATCAGCCCAGCCAACAAGAGTACGACCCCCACAGGCTTCACCAAGAAGATCGGCCGCAAGTTCAACGTCCAGCTCAGAAAAGGTGAGAACCGGAAACGATCCTTGGTGTAGTGATGTGTGTGTAGGAAGTATTAACATGTGCTAATCCTAAACATGAGTCAATATCCTGGAGACACTGAGAAAGTGTAAACATGGTCTATTATACAGTATCACTGAGATTTTCATTTGTATTTTGAAAATATATACGTGTGTACACACACTGTGTGCATTGTGTTGTCACTTCGGGCTAAGACCCTTGTTCAAAGGACTGGAAAATGACTTATTTTCTAGATATCTTTTTTTCGGAAGACTCAATCTAAAAGTGGGTGTGTCTGGGGGTTTTCTTTAGCTAAAAATGGACATAAGGAGCAACTTTTGTTTTATTCAACCTAATCAAACTTTTATAGTTTAGTAAAAAGTCTTCTTCTCGCGAGTCTTCTCATTAATTGTTTAAATTTTTTAGTTTCTTGCTATCTAACGTCCTAGCTGAACGCCATCCGAGCTCAAAAGTATAAGCAGCGTTCCGCGGGCGTCCTGTAATGCATTGAAAGCGATCCCCGCCGATTATTTTCCGCCGTAAGAAGCAGTTTCTGTAAAGCCGGTTTCGATTTCACCCCCTATTAATGGCTGATGATATCTGTTTTGTCAGTGCAGGGATTGTCTGTGTGTAACTAATATAATTAGCACTTCAAAGCACTATAGCGGGCATGGTGAGCGATTGTGAAGCTCACGCATCCTGTCAGCCTGACCTCCTGCTCTAGATCCTGCAAATTCATCGCAGGATGCATGAAAACCTCACGTCTTCTTCTTTCAGAACATCCGTATGATAATTATCCGCCCAAACGACGACAAAACGCGTGTAATCTCAGAAGACTGTGTTGTGTGTCGTAGCAAGGCCCTGACAGCAGGTTTCAAAAGGATGTGCGGAAACAGACGGAAAGATTAAGACCCCACCCAGTATAATTCCTCATATGCTGTAATCGCGCATTTCAGCGTGTTTAAATAAAGGCGAAGATTAAAAGGCCTTTTTGTCAGCAGGTTGGAAGCACAGTAAGAGAGCAGAGCAGCAGCGACGCCATTACTCCCCTGACGACAAACAACAAACCCCCGACAACCTGTCCCACTGGGAGAGATATTCCGAGGGCATGCACATCATCGGCTGCTTTAATTGAAAAGACAGCTGCAGGCAGGGAGGGGAGCGCTAGCTTTAGCCACGGTTACGATACGCGCTTGTCATGCACTGCCCTGTGTGGTAAATGGGAACGGCGCAGTTTTTTTGTCGGTGTGGTTTTTTTTTTTTTTTTTTTTTTTTTTTTGTGCGAGTCTTTTTTTTGTTCCCACGGTAATGATTGTGTGTGTGTGTGTGCTCGACGGAAAATACATGAGGCATCACTCAAGTAGTTAAAACATCAATCCTAGTTAGCATTACTACTTTATGATTTAGTAAGTTATCACATTGACATAGGACGTGAGGTTCTTGTTGCCATGTGTTACATCTAGTGGTTAATGCATTTATTTGCCAAACAAGAAAGTAACTAGCTTGCTAACTCATGAAATTATAAATGCAAACGCCTGTAATTTCTCTGAACCATAAAGTACATTTTGGACAGCGCTTATATAAAAGCAAATATTTCCACTAGGAATTTTCACTTTGCAACTGAGAATAAACATCCACACTATGATGATAAACTTACGCCATCTCGCTCGTACTGTAAGATAAGTACCTGTATCTGTTCATACAGTATACTGTATAAAGTCACCGGGTTTGTTCATGCTGTTTCTAATAATATGTCACATGGCAGCTGAACACTTGAAGGACGGCTTACTGTATCTTCCATCTTTCGCATGCATTGGCTCACAAACATCTACAGTACTATTAGTTTGTCTCGCTTTACTCTGCCTGACCGAGTGAAAGTATACGAGTCATCACCTCCACACAAAAGGCATGTCTACTTTTGCTCTCTGGGACTCCAGGCCATGAATAGGCCGAGGCGTTATTGAGATTTGAACGCGTGATCCTCCTGAGGTTTGCGAAGTATTATTTTTAACACAGTTTTTTGTTGCACAGACAGTAATATCCTTCTTTTTTGCTTAGTCCTGGTTTCCTCCATAAATAAATCATGCTCATTGTTTTGTCTAAGGCGTTACGCTCTCAGACCTCATAGAAGCAACCTTCCCTGAATGCTTCTTGGGTAAACTGGAAAACGCACACCATCGTGTCCTCCTCGTTTCGTCCCACTGATGTAACTTAAAGTGAACGATGAAGAGAGAGAGAGAGGGAGAGAGAGCTTGTATAACCGCGGGCCTGTCGGCATGTCCGATCCTGATGCAGAAGATCCTGACGATTTGGCGCGAGTCTTTATCAGAGCTGGCGGGAGGTGCTGAAGGCAGCTCTAACACGAGAAGGACGGTGTTGCGGGCTAATCGCAGGGAGTCATCGCATGCCGACTCCAGCTAAACAACCGCTACACACCTCGGCCCTTCTGCCAGCCTCCCAGCAAACAGCTGCATTTCCACAGTCCTCTCATTTATAGTGGAGATGGTGAGATTGACCTCGTAAACGCAGACCTGATTCTCATATAAACTGTACAGTCTGCCAGCTCTGACCCGGTTCTGCTCCAGTGAACCTCCCGCCGGCTGCGCCCTTTATTTACAGTCTAACCAACAGCAAGGCTTTCACCATTCGGGGAGAATTACTCTAGGTCGTTTTTTCCTTCATGTCAGCTCAGCTTTTTGTGTTTGTTTTCGAAATTCCAGTTTTACAGCCTAAGCTCTTTAAAATGTTCGGATTTCTGTAGCAGGCCATGTTTCTTTTTTTTCTTTTTTCCTTTTTCCACTCCATGGCTGGTTTCTGCAATTTGGGCTTTTTCTAAACGAGACTCATTCTGGTAATTTATTTAGATTTTTTTTTTCCTCCTGTTGTAAAACAGGATCTGTAATGGCCAGGGCTTTCTTTATTTTCCTTTATTAATCATTCTGTCCTAATCAAATAACGGACCAGGCAGAACCCAATTTTCACCTCGGTCATAACGGCCCTTTTTGCCTCCTAACCGGTAGTTAACTTCATTGTTTAAAATCAGGACTTTTTTTTTTTTTTTTTTTTGCCTAATTTGGAAAGAAAAACATTTTTTCCTCCTCCATCAATTTAAATTCACGTTACCGGGACAAATAAAAGGAAGTGAAGACATCAGTGAATAATTAGCCGGCTGTTAGAGAGGCATCGCTCTAATTACCTGATTGAGCACCATTAGCGCTGGACTCTCCTAATGTCCTAAGACTTGGAAAAAGCACATTGAATTATCTCTAATAACCTCTCAGGCCAATCTTGTTGACTCTGATTGCCTCTCCTCTGCAACACAAAGTCTAAAATTAGACCCATGAACGGCGAGGATGGATCCGAATGAGGCCGCTGTATGTTTTAGTGCTGCGTGTTTACTCTTCCCCTGGGTTCAGAAGTCCGAGAGCGGTGCTTTCTGAGTGGCCCAAATAGTGAAGTAGCCCGGCTCGATGGCTATAAATGTGACTTAAAATGAAGATACACATATCCCCGTGCTCCTATCGCTCTTTGCATCGTCTCGCTCGCTCTCTGAGTAATGCAGGGCCGCTCTGGTGATAAGGTCAGTGCCGGCGTACGCTCCCTGCTCCGACCTGCTCTATAGCGCTCTCCGGCTTCACTCAGCCGACCCATTTATATTCATTTGCCTCTCCCAAAAAGGTCGCTTTGTGGATGGCGAGCAAATTGCTTTAGAGACCCCATGCCTGAACCCTTAACAACATTTCCCTAGGATTTAGTAGCGTCTGTGGCAAGCTGTAAAGCTCAATTTGCCTGATGCTTCAGTGCATCAAGCGGCATCAAAAAGAGGCCGCATTACCTTGGCCTTGTAACGAGCGTCTCGTACTTCCTGCGCTCGACTCATCTGACTTCGAGACTCGGATATACGCCGTCCCGATCCTGTTATACTCGTGAGCGCTTCAGACAGACAGAGCTAAATCTGCCATGCTCATCACAGATGGGCCTTGAACATTTAATTAGGGTTTGCAGTTTGGTCATATGTTTCGAGTGTTGTATGTTTTGATATGTGCGTTCACATATGGCCAGTTCTGCTCTAATGGAGCACACGGCAACCTGCTTTTTTTCCACTTGCCTGAAGCTTTTGAAAATAGCCCTGCTGATGGACTCTGATTGGTTATTAGATACAGTAGCTTTCAGGCTTTAGCTCGGGCTGTAATTTTACTGCGGCCAATATAATGCCTTCTGCAGTGGTTTCGGTGGGTGAGTCAGCGCATGTGTGCATACCATACCGTACCGTATGCGTGTTTATATTAAAGCGTTTTCAGGAATCACCATTTCCGGACATACCTTTTACAGTATATGTGCATGAGTGGTTCGACCGCGCTGTTCCAGATACAGATTGTTAACATTGTAAAGCGTTTTTTTCTTTTTTTTGGGTGTCAAGATGTGAGCTCGATGTGTTTCTTTGTCCGTTAATCATCTGCTTTCCTCAGGTCCGGAGGGACTCGGCTTCAGCATCACGTCACGCGACGTCCCCATGGGAGACTCCGCCCCGATCTACGTGAAGAACATCCTTCCCCGTGGGGCGGCCATCCAAGACGGCCGTCTGAAAGCCGGCGACCGTCTGCTGGAGGTGAGAAGAGGAAAACGCGGCAGCTGTTAACTTTGTGTTTCTTATGGCAGAGGAGCTTCTTGCATGGGTTTATACCGTACCTGAGGCTTTTTCTTAGTCATACTCTCACTTTCTATTTCTTGCTTCTCGAATCTCAGGCTGGAATTTCTGGAGCGAAGAGTCTGTCTTTGCTCATAGTCTTGGCCTTTTTAAAACAACCAAAAAATGAAAAAGCAAAGATCAAAGATGTCTGTGTGAAAATTCTCACAGGTAGCACATGAAAGCAAGCGGAGCCAGTTTTAAAAAAAGTGCTGATTGCAAAGATTTGATCAATACGGTAGATTCAATTGGATATCGACATGAGGATTGATGCAAGAATTTTAATTATTCCAATTCAAAATATTCCAACTTTTTTTTTTTTTAACTATTCCTGATTATTTGTAATGATTCCTCTTTTCAGTGACGGTGTTTCAGGGCTACTTTTGACTATTCACCATGTTACAGCTTAGAGATATGATGAGACGTCTGGAGTGCAAAACAATGGAAAAAGTTATACAAGTTAAATCGTTTCCTTTTTAATTTTTTTAATAAGGTATTTTTCGAAAGATTAAAAGAACTAAACTTGTAAAGGTGGCCGTTTAATGTAGTAATAAAGTGGCACACCTGCATGTTCCTGTGTCACTGCTGGAGCTCGAGCCTTGTGCAGAGGCTGACTCAGATCTCACCGGCCTCCAGTCACACACTCACCTGGCTCCATCAACTCACCGCTGTGCACACACTCACCCTGCGTCAGCACCGCCACGGTCACGCTGGTGTGTAAATTAGACCAGTCAGAACCCACACTTACACCGTGTCTGTAACCATGTTTGGGCGTGTTTGCTATCACCAGGTCGAGTTCCCAGATGCAGGAGTGGAGCGAAGGAATTAACCACAGCTTTTTTTTTTTTTTTTTTTTTTTTTAACCATTTCTGTGCTTTAATATCCAAATGCCTTTTATCGTGTAATAGCTTTTAGTGTTCTTTAGAGAGGGGTGTGTGCTGGTTTAATACGCTTTTAACTCATTTTAAGATGGATTGTCGCTTAGAGAAGAATCGGACAGACATATCAAGTATATGCAATTGTGTCGAAAAAAAAAAAAGGCTGAAGATATTATGGATGCCAGTTTAATAGGAACACCTGTGCACCTGGTTATTCATGCGATATTGCAATAATCAGTGATGTGACCGCAGTGCAATGCATGAATTTAAGGTCGAGATGAAAAAAGAAAGAAAGAAAGAAAGCGGGGCAGATCTGAGGACAAGCGACTTGTCAGAAAGTCACAAAACCACACTATGAGCATGGTGAGGACATTCATCTCAGAATTCAAAGCATATTGAACCCAGTAAGATGATCATCTCAGGTTCCACTTCTGTACGCTTCCTCGGTCCGATGTGTTGGCCTACTAACGAGAAGCTCGGCTCGGCGAAGAATAAAGGATTCCACTGTGCAGTAATGTACTCTATATGTGACGAATCAAGGTCGAAGTTAACTGAACAGAACTTAACTTGCACTACTTCTGTCCTCGTGTCCAAACTGTGTTTGTTGATCCTTAATTTAAAATGCAAAAAAAAACGGCATGTGCTGCAGCAGAATATTGTTGTTTCGAAAGCACTGGAAGAAGATTCATGTCGTTATTTAGGTCACATGTGTTTTTAATTATGCCGTGTCCCAAAAGTTTCAATTTTCAACCGTCTTAAAAATTTTTATTGTTCGTTTTTTTTCCGAAAGCAGCTATTTCTCTTATTGTTTCCTCTAGAACTAATCTCTAATACACATGAGGTTTTTGATTCCAATGGTTCCCAGCAGGACTACGCAATACATTTTACATTTAAGACATTTGCTAAACACCCTTAATGCACTTTAATGTCCTGGGCAATAAATTATTACTAGATCACGCACTAAGAGTACTGCGAGTTTTAAAAAAGAAAGCTCTGCTCGAGAGGTGATATAGTCTGAAAAGCACACACATCAACATCAAATCATGTGAAAGTAATGTGCTAGTAAGTCGGCACGGTGGCTTGGTGATTAGCACTGTCGCCTTGCACCTCCAGGGTCTGGGTTCGATTCCCGGCCAGGTTCGATTCCCGTCTCTGTGTGCATGGAGTTTGCGTGTTCTTCCCGTGCTTGCTGGGTTTCCTCCGGGTACTCCGGTTTCCTCCCACAGTCCAGAGACACGCATATTAGGCTAAATGGTGTCCCTAATTGCCTGTAGTGTGTTTACAGTATGTGTGTGCGCCCTGCGGTGGATTAGCACCCTATCTAGGGTATACCCTGCCTCGTGCCCTAAGTTTCCTGGGATAGGGTCAAAGTGACGCTGTACACAGGATGAAGTGGTATTGATGAATGAATGAATCGATGCTCTTGTAATATATTGTGATCATAATGTGCGGGAATATAATTACTATATGGACTTGTTGTTTGTATACAAAATATTCCCGCACATTATGATGACAATAAATTGCAATTCACAGCTGAGTCTATAATGTGATGCATCATGTACAGTAAGATCAACGTTTTCTCTTAGACAGTGGTGTGAAAGTGTTTGTTTCTTTCTCATTTGTTTTTGAATTTCTTTGGATCTCGACATGATGTCCAGCGTTTGAGGATCTTTTGGTCTCCTTCACTTTGTCAAGCAGGTCCTATTGAAGTGATTTCTCGATTGCGAACGGGTGTGGCAGTAATCAGGCCTGGGTGCGGCTAGAGAAATTGAACTCGGGTGTTTTAACAGCGATGGGCAAACACACTTTCGCACAGGACCATGTAGTTTTTGTAATTTTGTTTTCCCTTATAATAAAAAAACTTTTTTGGTGTCATCTTGGTGATCTGAAACAATAAAGTGTGAAAAACATGCAAAAAAAAAAAAAAAAAAGAAATTAGTAAGAGGGCAAACACTTTCTCACACCACTGTACAGTATATACTGAAGAAGTGATATATTTTTGGTATGTGCAAATACAGTAAAGTGTGTGTGTTTAGGTGAACGGAGTGGATCTGAACGGGAAGTCTCAGGAAGAGGTGGTGTCTCTACTCCGCTCCACTCCAATGGGAGGCACTGTTAGTCTTCTGGTCGTCCGACAGGAGGAGGCCTTCCTGCCTCGTGAAGTGGTAAAACACACACACACACACACACACACACACACATCATGTTTACTTTCTCACTTCTGCAGTTCACATTGTTAACTGGATCACACCTCCTGACTATACGTTTGTCCTACGTATACATTTTGGCTGATTTCTCAGAACTGATCGAGAATCTGTATTTGGAATAATGAGGGTGAAAATGATGCTTTAAGTTATAAGGTTTCACCCAGTGTGTGAAATATTTGAGTGCAGTCTAATTTCCTCTGCCTTTCGCACAAGCTTTAGGGGCGAATGAGTTTTGGTGCAGTGAAGATGTGTATTCTACATACACTGATAATCTGTATAGAGTGCAGTATAATGAAAAGAAACTCAGAAAGTGTGAGTGTGGTGTGTCATGTCTCTCTCTGTCTCGCTGTCTGTCTCTCTCTCTCTCTCTTGCTGTCGCTGTCTCTCTCTCACACACACACGCACACACACACAAAGCTATTTCCCTTTCAAGCATATATGAATTCTTGCCCTTCTTTTGTTTGTCCTTATCTTCATCTCTCCTAGCTTTCTTTCACTTTCTGTTCCAAATTCCTTCTTTCTCTTCTTCTTTTCTTTTCTTTTTTGTCCCTCTTTGCTTATGGATTGTTTTCAGTCTGTGATTTTCAAAGCTTTCAGTGTTTTGCTTTGAGACGAACTGAAAGAAAGAGAGAGTTGAACGCTTCATTACTCTCATTGCCACATTACCATTCAGGGAGCTTTGGCTCAAAACACCCTCAGTTCAGCTTTAAAGCATCTCAATAATCCATACCCTCATGTTCATAAAAATCAGATTAGTGAGACGTCATTCCCCAGAATGAAGGTTATTGCAGACAAAGCGGAGAAGGTGAAGAGAATGGAGGTTTATTTCGTCTGATTTTTTCAAAGCGAAAGAGAGACGGGCCACGAGTGGGTGGGTGAGTGGTTGAGTGGATTTGGGTTAGATGGTTGGATGATGTGGTGGTGGATGGGGGGTGAGTCTGGCTCGTTGACTAGGTGGAAACAATGCCGCGTCAGTGCTCCTGAAAGTTCCAAATTAAGCTCGGTGCGTTGCGGGAACTCCAGACGGAGGTTATATGGTTCGGAGCAGAGAGTTGGACGCTGTTGTTGGCTGTCGTCTGGTGTAGCATATAAAGAGACCGGCAGTTGAGCCGCTCTTTTGTGGAGCAGCCAGAGATAAGCGATACATGACACGGTAATTAGCGCCTTTCAGACACAATGAGGTTATTGCCTCCTAATGGCGAGTGATGCGTTTTGTGATGTATAGGCACTAACAAGGACTGTTTAATATGGATTGCAGCCAGCGGCCAATGAAGAAGTGAGTAAGCAAGTGAGGAAGTAAGGGAGTATACTTTTTTTATTTCTCATTTTCCTAATAGTTTTCCTCTATCATCAGCAGCAGATATATCAGTGAGCCCAGCTGTAAAACCTTTGGAATTGTGTAACATAAAAAAATAAAAAATAGATGCCAATGAGGCTGCCAGGGGGTCTTAACTACCCCTACCTAAGTATATTATTTAATACACTAAGTATATTATTTAATATACTCCTCCTAGGAAATGTATATGATCGCCACCAAACCCAGCCTATACAGTATAATCTCTGACATTGAGGATGCAAAATTGCTTAGGGATTTTTGACATTTCAAACTGGTCAGCCATGACAATGCCTTAGACCTATGCTGAAAAGTGGTTAATAAATTTGTGTGACATCATAC
>JAQQZT010000033.1:28560440-28579375 GCA_030068275.1 Clarias platycephalus | reverse complement strand
CATACGGAGTGACATCATACCATACGGAGTGACATCATACCATACGGAGTGACATCATACCATACGGAGTGACATCATACCATACGGAGTGACATCACCTTCATGACGTCATTGTTTGACACTTTTTTTTCCTCCATCATCTGGGGCTTTTTGAAGACATGAAATTCCCCCTTTCCAAAAGTGTGTCACAATGGATTGGTATGTCCCCTTTAAGTGCATGTGTCCACTGTCTTTCTGGCCCACTGTCTTTTGTATGGCACAAGGTGCTTGGACCCGCTCATCGTTGCTTGCAACTATATTCCTAATTGTTTTCCTCCGTCAGCAGCAAATATATAAGTGAGCCCAGCTGTAAAACAATTAGAATTGTGTAACATTAATATCTAACTTTTTTTATTTATTTATAGACATTGATGAGGTTGGGAGTCTTGACTACCAACCCTACCTAAGTTGCTAAAATGTCTCAATTCCCTCTATGGGGATTTTTGGGACACCCAGTGCTTCGTTGATTAATTGGATGATGTCGTCCAACCCATCAATCATCAAACTCTTATCAACGCTCAAGACTAAGATAAATAATTAATACGCTATTTAAAACCCATAACATTATTTTATTAGTTCTTGTTTCCTTTTAAGTGTAAATACTAAATTATAAATATTTTATGGGAATTTTATACCTACTTACAAAATTTTTATCTTTTTATTTATTTATCAAGAATGAGGGTCTCCTCAGCCACCCTCAGTACCCTTACAGCCCACTAGGGGGCCGTGGCGCACACTTTGGGCAAGAGTGCTCCAGACAATAAAGGCAAACTGCATTTAGGCTTTTATAGTTGTTGTTTCCCACCTTATATTGAAGTTCAAACTTTATTTAATACTATGCTGTATAATAAAACTGCAGATATAACATTTTTAGTTTGCACGTACCCTTAGAGCTCCTTTGAAAGTCTAATATGGCTTCGAATGGCATTAACAGAACTACTCATGCTATTTATTCACCTCGCGGCTTCCGCGCTGTGCATACGATTAGCCTTCTCCTGAGCTCGGGGGAGTACGGAGGCTTTGGGCAGATGCTCCTCAGGACAGACAGTGACTTAGTGAAAAGGGTGTCAGCTCTAACCTTTACTCACAGTGTGAGCAGGTCCACAGGGAGACGCTGAAAAATGAGCTCTGACGCTCGCGCCCAGCCTTCGCCATCTAAAGGATGGGAAAGAAGACTAAAAGAGAGTGAAAGAGACATAGAGACATGGAGAGAGAGAGAGACTCTAGTGAACTCCAAAGAAGCTCGGATCAATGGAGCGCTGCCCTTGAAGAGGAGTTGAAGAGAGGTTGAAGGGAGGATTGGTTTCAGTCGAGGGGAGTGAGAGACCAGTGCAGCGAGGACACAGCCGGGTTATGTTGGGGAATTTACACAAACACTTAAATCTTGGCTAAGTAAGGAGATGCTGATATGGTGCGATCCTGTGTCGTGGTATTTATAGCACTCTGTTGCTGCAATTTGCCTGTATAGATCGAGAGAAGATAAGAGAAGTTTGAAGAATGATATTGCATGACTGTAAAGCTCCTGTGGGGGTAAAAAAAGAAAAAACAAACATAAAACCCTTACATGCTAAACAAGTGTTTTTGTTCCTTTTTTTTCCCCCTCTATCCAATTTTCCTCATGATTAAGTCTGAGTCAATTCCTTCTTTCTTGTTTTGCCGAATAGCTTCCAGTCTGGGAATGTGAGAGCTGAATTTTATTTTTCTTCCCATCATAGGGCAGGGCAGACATTCTTAGAGGGGGGAGCGCACTCATCAGCCATTTCGTATACATAAGCTCCTCTAAGCATCCGATTGGCTGAAAAGTCTCCGTGATGGACACCAGAGCGAGGACTACCATGATTTCCCACGCTGAATTTATGACCAGGAGTCTTCGGGTTGTACGAGCGTTGTCGAGATTCAGACTTGCTGGAGTTGATTCAGAAAGAATCCAGGCTTGGTGTTTTCGGCTCGGGATAGATACAAAGGCAACAGATGAGACGGCTGGGATAAGAGTCTGAGGCTCTGGGGCATCGGAAATCCCTGCCGATTAACGAAAATCTAAATCAGCCAGTCCAAAATCCAAAACAAACCTGGGATAAACGCAAAGGACGGAGGGGCCGCGTGAAGACGCACAACACTTAATGACATCTTCCCACTTTGTAGACACACACTCGCGCTCACTCCAAGGCCATGGCCACACATCTTTGAATTATTCATGTCCACAGAGGCAATTACCTCTCAGTCTAATATGGCCCGCAGCGTGCTAGGCGGCAGAGAGCATTATAACAACTCGCCACGCAATTCCATCGCGTAAACAAGAACGCCGCTGTGGGCCACCTGACCACTATTGGACGTTTATCAGCACATTTTATCTTCCGGTGTATTCGCCGCCGCGAATACGTCCGTGCCACTAAACCGCAGCGACGGGCGCACATCGCATATTGTCTTTCACACAAATACACTCTCTGTCTTATCTCTTTCTCGTTCTTTTGAGGAATAAATCAGTCAATGTCATGCCTCGGCAAGCACGCCGGACAGAAGGATAAGGAGGGGGTGGGGGCGGGGAAGAAGGGAGAAAATGAATCGTTCCACGAGCACAGTCACTGAATGCTTATTGAAAGTGACAACACCCAGGTTTTCACCTGTTGAGTCGGAATTGGCAGCAGCGAGCCCTCACTACTAGAGAAAGGTTGCCTCAGCCGTGTCCGCTGTGTTCGGATCTGGTAATGAGCAAAAGCTCACCATGCAGCTCGGCTTTTTATAGCATCTGTTTGAATTTCGGTTAAGCCAGAGCCGGTTTATTGCCACCGATACCATTTTAAAAGAGTGGCATTGAGAATGGGGCACGTAAAAAAAAAGAAAAAAAGAAAAGAAATAAAATAGACTGTGTGGCATAGTTAACTCTGAGAGTTTAAAAGTCGTCCAAGAAAACAGAGCGCACAAAGCACCATATGTCACCGATCTAAACCTGTTACACCTTTAATCAGCCACATTTTTGATATCTACACATAACAACGCACTTGTATTCACAGTCCAGATGTAATGCGATAAATATCAAAGAGACAGTCTTGCGGTTTTCCATAAAGCACGCGCAGAATGCAAATTGTAAGCAAAAGCAAAATACATGTATTTATGATCGGTTAAGTCCACATAGTAAAAGGTACGTCTGAGTTATGGGGGTAAATCTGTGCTGCTGTGTGCAGCTGTTTCCACGACAGTAGTGTTCACTTCTTAAGGTTTCTACCTCGTGTCTGTTCAGGGAGTTTTATCTCCATCTCTAAATCTTTTTTTTAATTTTTTTTTTTTATACTAACTAGGGTACTATTTATTATTTTATGTGTACTTAGTACAACAGAATACTGGATGCACGGCACAGTTTTTAAGATTTCCTTTCCTCCTAACACAATGGATGCAATTCGTGAACAGCTTGATAACAGGTTCATAAAATGCATCAGTTGTGTACAACATAATATATAAGATTGGCCATGAAAAATATATCGATATATTATACTGATATTCTGATTTGTATACACTATATAAAAAAAAAGGTTAGCCTTTCTATTATTTACAATGGCACTTTATGATTGACAGGGTGTGCTTAAAAGAATTATTCAGACGCACCCAGCTGTTTCTCTTTCACATCTGCATCATTGTTGCGTGGTAATCCTAGGCGTTTGTGCAACCCGATGAAATCGGCTGCGGATCTGATGCAAAGCAGCGCTTGCCAGATCGTTGGATGACGGCACGAACGCGGCATCGTCTCAGTTCAGCAAAGAGTAGTAATTAAACACTGCATTAAAGTCCTCTTTATGATCAGATCGCACTTGTCAGAGATCCATTAGACGCCAGGGCTGCCAAGCAAAGAGAATTTTAATTGCGCAATTAATTTGAGCACTGACAGTTGGATTTATGTTTTCCAGCACGGCCAGCTTCAGACAAACGCCTGACAGTGGAGTGTCCTAGCTCTGCTTATTGTCCATACGCGCTAAGCTCTGCTTCTGGACCTGTTTAGATTTTTATTTTATTTTTTATTTTATCTTAGCTGGGACATGTGCAGTTTATCGTCAAGGGAGTTTTAAGAGTTCCTGTCTCTTGTTTTGTGTCATATTAGTGAAGCGTGTATTATTTCAATCGGGATGGGAAGCAGGATGTTCTCACTCGGGGGCTCTTGAAATGCGCGACAGTTGAGAAAGAGTGTTGTTCGGAAAGTAAGTGTTTTGACACGTTTAAAGAAGGTCAAACAGCATATGTGTCGTTAAATCAACTTAATAGCATTCGAATAACCCGGTTATACAAGTTCTTCGGAAAATCTTGCGCAGCTCCGTGAACTTTTCTTACAGTCCTCCTTTTGTGCAACATCTAGGTCATTGCGTTAGACCTTTACTGCACGCGTTCCCAAATGGTAACAATTATTCACAGTAGATGATATCTCACTTTCTTAAATAACTTTATACACAAGAAACATGTGCACACAGGCACACATACACAACCACAGTGTTTCTCAAGCGCCAAAAAAGGAAAGGTCATGTTTTAACATTTCTGGCCCTAGTCATTTCCTCTGTGCTGAATGTGCAGGCCAAAAGGAGTAAAAGTGAGAAGAACCATTTATTAAACTGTGAGCAGAGAATGAGACTCACTCTTAAACCAGCTTTTATTGGGCGTATTGATGGAAGCACACTGAGGATAACTTTTAGAGGGTGCTAAGCTTAAGGAATTATTTATTAATATTGACGGACCCGCCGAGTGTTGACTGTGGTGTTGAAGTCTGTAGGCACACGCTGCGCCTTTTTTTAATTTAGTTTTTTAAAGCCCACTCTTATGGGTTGGTAGCAAGTGACTTTTTTTCTTTTTTTTTTCTTTTTATACCTGATTTTGCGTGTGGCCTGAAACAAGGGAATGTGTGGTTTGCATAAGATTTGCGGGACTTTTTTCTTTTCTTTTCTTCATCTTTCTTTTTTTATTTTTTTTATTTTTTTTATTTTACCTTTTTACCTTCAGCCACTTCCTCCAGTTCTGTGCCAGCTCTGAGACTCTCCCATTTCCACCCTGTCCTTTAGCTCACCTCAGCATAATATTCGCAGGAAGAGCCAGTGAGCTGTCCACGGCGTGATTTGAGACAAAAGTTAAGATGAAAAACTTAAGTGGGTGTCATCCATGCTTGTGATGAGCCAGGTCGGAGTCTGCAGTCATAGAAATAGAGAGTGGTGTCTTCACCCCCCCCCCCCACGCCCCCATCCCCAACCCCCACCCCCCCGCTCAGCTTTAATATAATTAGCCGTCTTAGAGAGTTATGCTTTTGAGTTCTGCAGTCGGGATGAGGTCATATTCAGCAAGTTTTGCCTACAGTGTGCAAATAAGTCCTCTCCAGCAGATCCAGCTAACTTCCTTTACCTTCACGTGTCACTTCAGGTTGAGGGCAAACTGGGCTTTAGACAGAGAATCGAAAAACAGAGTCAAAATCCCAGTGAACAGGAACAGGGAGATGTGTCTTTTTGACAGTGTATGAATTAGTATGGCGGAGAAGCCGAGCTGTCTCAGTCTACCTGAAAGATGATGTGGAAACTGGAAGGCACTGGATGTAAATCCCTGACAGGCAGCTTCCTTCATTGGAAATCCTGCAAGATCTAAATGATAATAAGGTTTTTTTGTTTTGTTTTTTTACTATTTGGTACTGTTTCGGAGACGTAAACGTTCAGGCGTATGCAGTAGCTCTGCACATGACCTGTTCCTCGGTTAAAGACAAGGAATATAATTAGACAAAGTAGAAACGGTTACAATTCTGATTTTTATCATTGAATTTGACACACACACACACACACACACACACACACACACACACACACACACACACACACACACACACACTGGCATCGAAGTGTTTATGGAAATTTATAGTATTTGTGGTTTTAACATTTTTTGAACGTTAATACTAATATAAGCTTTTCCAGAAATGATGAAGACACTGGGACATTCATGTGAATATACAGTATGAGGGGCGTTCAAGTCAAACCGGGACAAGTGTTATCAGAGTAAAAACTCCTTTATTTCTCTATATAATCCCTAATCCCTGCTACTCTAATGCACTTAGACTTAGACACAACATCTCACTAGTGCTTGAATACCATCAACCCTGAAACCCCGGCCTCCCAGGAACTCCTTAAAAGACCCGAAACATATGGAAATGGTGTGGTGCGAGGTCAGGACTATAGCAATAACTCCCATCCGAGTTCCTGGGATGTGAGAGTGATGTTTGCGGATGATTGGGAGTACAGTTCCCACAGTCAAACTGCAAATTGGTGACAAGTTATTTGTCTATTTTCAATGATCAGGCGTTTCACTTGCTGAGTGTTCATAGGAACATACATTTAACACAATTTTCTATAAAAACCTATTATAGTAATATAAATGTAATAGTATAGTACTGTTGAGTTTATATATATATATTTAATATTATTATAATTTTTTCCCCCTTATACATAATTTTGACATATCCCCTAATTAAAACCATTTCCATTTGTTGTATTTGGGATCATGTCGAGTTTAGTATCAGTACTTTTTATCGTACAGTATGTGCTGGACAGAATTTTACTTTTGGGTGCGAAAGTGTTGAAAGTGATTTGAACGCTCAGTTAAGCTTAAACTCCTCCTAAAGTGTCCTGGCACAGGTGTCCTCCAGGCTCTTTCACTCATCTAGAGTATAGTAAATGCATGGTACACCATGTTTACCAGCAATCACTCACACTTTACTCCTCCTGCTTGATTGTTCCAGTGGTCAGTGTGACATTTTCAGGTTGGAGCGCCAATCAAACCCCTCTTTCGTCTTCAGTGTCTCTCATTGTCTGGTGTCCCTGCTGTGAAAATTACCCTCATACCCATCTATCCCCCATGCTTGAGATGTTTAACTTCAATTGCCTCTTTTTTTTTTTTTTTTTTTTCCCTCTCCCTCGGCAATCTTCCCCTTGTTTTCTCTGTCGATCCTTCTTTCTCATTTAGACGTTCTCTGTTCCAGTTTTGCAGACGTGCACCTGTATTGTTGATGACGGTTATTAGAGTTAGAAACGTGCCAAAAGTCGTGGCATGGTTCAAAGCGGATGAGCCAGGCGTTTTCAGTAATTAAGCCTACTGTTGCTAAGTGCACTGGAAGACAATGGTGGCTTGTTGATGGGCATTTTTCTTTTTTTTTTTTGTACACCAGTTTGGAGCTGGCACCGGTTTCAGTTTAGTACCTGTTTTTTTTTTTTTTTTTTTTTTTGAGCAGATGTGGCAGTAATTAGCCTGACTGCTGGCATGGCATTATTGTTGAGCAATGATAAACAAGCTGGTTTGGGCCATTGGGATGGACACGCATGGGCTGTTCTGGGAAAGCTCATCTCGGACCGAGCAAGGCTGAACCGAATGGGATGTACAGTACACGTCGCTTTAATCCATTCATGTTTGTCAGATGCTTTGATCAGTATAGAGATCATGAGAGGAAATGAGGATCGCCGTCTATCCCACCACATCATGAGATTATAAACAAGACTACAGGTATAGAGCAAGTCTGTAAGATGTTCAGTATAAGTGTATTGTTAACGGGTCTTTAAAATGACATTAGGAGTTCATAAAGCTATAGAATTCATTTAGTGATGAAAGTTTACAGCTAGAATCATTGTTCCACTTCCTGTCCTACTGTACCTGCAGGTCTTCCCCAGTCTGCGTGTTCAGCGAGGGTTAATTTGCATTACTGCACACATCGCGCGCCTTCTTTAAGATCCAAAATAGCAATTTCCATAACAATTCCACCCCGCGCCCCGCTGTTTGCCTACCATTCAAACGAAGCCTTGATACCGTGCATGCTAATGTGCGAAGTATAAAATTGGGATGCTATTAAAAATAGAAATACCTGATTGTGATTTTAAAATGGTAATCATGACCTAGTCGGGCTCGTTCAGGAATAATCTGAGAATTACTTTGACTGTAAGGACTCCCTGATTAGTCAATGTTAACAGGGCTGTGACCTTTAAGCTTACTTTTTTTTTTCTTTTTTCTTTCACCTAATTTTTTTCTCTCATCCTCTCTCTCTCTCTTGCTCTCTCTCTCTCGCCGTCTCTAGCCGTCTCTAGCTTAATTGTACCTGAAAGCTTGAAATCCACATTAATCCGAGGTGTTTTATATGCACTTTTTTTTATCAAGAAGAAATTCATGATGTTAAAATACTTATCATGCACAAAACCCTTTTTGCAATTATATACTTGACTGATTTCTTTTATGCGCTTAAATTTATTTCCAGTGACCTTTATGTCTTTAGCCCATTCAGACGAGAGCGCGGATGAAACACTGCTAATTGGTTCGGTCGTGGATGCGTTGGGGAAAGTCTGAGAGGTTGTGTGAAACAGAAACAATGTGCTTTCCCACCTCTACATTTTGTTCTTCACGTCTTACTGACGGTCTCTGTCCGCTGTCTCTCAAACCTTTTTATTTTTATTTTTATAATTGTTCTAGCTTGCACAGCTGAACGCGCGCTGGGCTACGAAGAAGGAAGGCATGCAATGAAGCATGAATCCAAATCCTGTCTGATTATAAATGAATTCATTACTACATTTCACAATAGTGTGTGTGTGTGTGTGTGTGTGTGTGTGTGTGTGTGTGTGTGTGTGTGTGATGGCTAGTGAAAGTGAATTTACCTATATAGCTCTACAGTGGGGTCCAAAACTCTGGGATTTTTTCTTTTTTCACTTAAAAGTTGAAATAAATAGAAGATTTAAAAAATGTGAAATATTCAAGACAAAGAAAGTAAAATATTTAATATCTTGAATATTTAACAATCAATATTCTGCATTAATTCTTGGGTGATATATTTAAATAAATTTGTAACTGCTTTGAAAAAAAAAAGTGTTTTTGATTTAAAAATAATTTATATATAAATAAAGTCCATCCATCCATCCATCCATCTAGGGAACCTCTGTAGTCCAACTTGGAGGCCTGTGGTGACCTTTTGTGTTTTCCGTATTACCGTTTTCACAATCGTAGTACAGTATGAGCTCCGGTCAACAGTCACACACTACGGCAATTTTAGTTTTATATCTCCATTCAACCTAATCTGCATGTCTTTGGACTGTGGGAGGAAACCGGAGTACCCAGAGGAAACCCCGTCTCCAAGCACGCGGAGAACATGCAAACTCCATGCACGCAGACCCCGAAGTGGGATTCGAACCCGCGATCCCTGGAGGTGCGAGGCGACAGTGCTAACCTCTAAGCAATATTACATCATTAAAGTTTCAAATGTGACCGCAAACACTGAGAAAATTCATATAAATATGTTTTTTAAAAATCTACTTTTCGCTCATGTCTTGGTCAGTTATGAACGTAGTAATGTACGTATTGTGTTGTTTTAGAAACGAACGTTAAATTCTCAGACTGTTGGATCTCTCTTGATATGTAAGTGCATAGCTTAGGATTTCTATCTTAATACATTGTGTGGTGCAGGACTTGGACACACACACACACACAGATACACTGTAGATCTATAAACCTAATTAGATGCCTGTGTATTGTAAGATGCTTGTCTTATCATGGACCAAAAAAAGATTGCTCTTAAACAAGCGTCGTAAGATGTAATTGAGATTCAGGTTTATTCCCTTTGGCTATACACAGTATATAATGTTCGATAATGTTGAAGACGTTATCCCCCTGTGTCCACTCTAGCGGTTGCGCCGACCCGGTGGAATGTTTGGGAAAGCTGTATTTTTCGGTTGCCATGGAGGTTTTGGCAGTGATAGTACAGCTGTCTGAACCTCTGGTCCTCGCTTCAGGAAATCCAGATTTAGCTTTTCTGACTCAGAAGCATGATTCAGCAGCGACGCTTGGATCAGAATCAGGCCCCGTCTCCAATCGGACTCGCTGATCTGCAGGATTTGTGGCGGTCTGGGAAAACCCTATGCGTGGTCAAGTGTGACATTTTTCTATTTTAGAACGCGAAAAAAGAAAGGGGCTTTCCTCGACACCTTTTATTAAATAACCTGTGTACGAGTTTCCCCCAGATTGCTTGGCAGTTTATTATTACATACATTTTTAAGTTAAATTACATAACCACTGCAGCAACCTATTTATTATAATAATACTACTAATAATAATAATAATTGGTTTGCTTCAAATAGTAATGCATTCTTACTTAATTTTGGATGAACTTTTGACATGTGCAAAAGTTTGAACACCTTTATTTACATCCTCCAAAGCAATATCATTCACTTTGTGCAAAAGTAAAGACATAAATGTGTTATGATGCATTGCAAGAAATGCGTTATTTAAAAAATGTTGCATATATAATCAAGCAATTTTTTTTTTTTTTTAATGAACAGCATGTCATTATTTTTTTTTGTTATTTCTTTGCTACATGATGCATCGTTTATACGGTTTATGTTGCCTCATGTGAAGCTGCATGTGCGTAAGGTGTTACTATAGAAACAACAGCATTTTCGCCCAGGTGTTTAAATACAGTATAAACTTGCCATTTATGTTACAACCAGAAAGTCGGAGTATATAATAGAACATTGCTTCTGATTTTTAACTCTGTTGTGGTATTAAGGTTATAATAATTTGTTAGAGCTTCAATGTATACAGTATTTAAAAAAAAAATTGACAGTATATTAATTTTAAACCATCATTCTGGAGCTGTTCGTCAAAGGCCACCTTGTGTTCTATACCGTATATCCTGTATCGTCCTTGTGCATTGTGGCATTTTATATTTGTCTTGTCCTGTGACCTTGCTCCCTTCTCATGTCACCTTCAGATACTGTTCACCGCCCTCTTCTCCCCAAGTCCTGCATGATGCTTTAATGTCATCATCCCTGAAAAACCAGTGTTAGTCATGACACTTTAAATATCATCCCTTCCTAAAACCTCGTACGACACCTCATCAGGGTGTCGTATTCAGCCCCTGACACCTCAGAGCAGAGCTGCTTGTGAATCCTCTCTCTCTCTCCAGAGTCATTGACAAAAACCAGGCACGGCAGACAAAGAGCAAAATCAATGCCTGGAGAAAGACAGACGGCATTCAGGTCTGCGAGCATGCAGTCGTTTTTGACAGCTGTATGGTCGAGAAAAAGAACGTCTGAGTGTGTGGAAATGGTGAGAGAGAGAGACAAGGAGAGAGAGAGAGAAAACGGTATTTTAATGGTGGGGGGGGGGTGTGTTTGGGTGGAGGGCGATGGCAGGCTCTCTGCCTCCACCTGTCTCCTCCTCCTCCTCGGCTACCTGAGTCCAGCTATTGTCTGAGGAGAGCTGTCTGGGTTGCCATGGCAACTGTGTTGGAATGGAATTGGCAAAGGATGGGTTAAAATGAACTCTGGTGCTCTGCTGCATCCTAATAACTCGACTGCATCTCAAGCTCCCTTGCTCCCTCGCTGCAGCTGCATAGGCCAGACGATTGGCATTCTCCAGCATGCTTTTTTTTTTTTTTTTTTTTTGTGTGCATGGTTATCGGTTTTTGGTTTAGATTGGTTTACATGCCTTATATTTTAGCAGGATTGTGGTTAAAAGTGTCGTTGTTGCAGAACAAGCCAAATACTGTACACAGGGAAAATGAACATTTAAAAAACATTATCTACATGATTGCTATTTCACACACAGCGTCATCTCTCCCTCTCTTTGATGAACTTGTGTTGACACATCTGGCGTTCTGCATGTAATTGTTTAATTATGTTAATTCCCTGCATGTATAGAGATTTCTTTTTAGGGAAACCCTGTGGTTTACAGTTGCCACTGTAAAATACGTCAACATGGCGGGTAATTATTTTTGCACACGAGACGATGATGTAATTGGTTATCCTTCCAGTATGCGTAGCGGCTTGGGAGAACGCTTAACATGCTCAGATTTGCTGCTAAATATATTTACACTGAACATGTCACAAGTAATGTAGTACTTAGTTTTTGTTTGTGGAAATGCCAGGGATATGGCCAGTGTGCCATCACATCATTATCAGAATAATTATCAGGTGTGTGTCAATTTTACTATGTCGCAAGTGTTCAAGAATTCGAGCAACTCCTGAGGCAGAACACGTAAGTGTTTAGACATGCCGGCAGATTGACTGTTTCTACCACGCATTCATTAAGCCGGCTCCTTACTCCACGTGAGTGATTGAAAGGCCGTCTAAAATATTTTCATGTTGTTTTGGTAAAATATATTTTTTACACTATGACACACGAGTACAAGTGTCAGAAAAGATTATTGGCAGAGGAATTTAGTCAAAACCTGATATTTCATCATTTTTACTGATTCAGACACAACAACAACAATTATTCCCCAGCCAACTGCACACAGAAATATGATATACCAGGGCCGTTCAAGTCAAACTGGAACTTATGATGAAATTTCTTGTGAATGAAGGCATAAAAAATCGGACGGCATTTATAGACGACTTCATGTTTTAAAAGAGGACGTACGTTCCCGAATGATGATCCCGGGCCGAGGTGGCTCAGAGCCCACTGCACTCGTTCCAGTGAACGTTCAGAGAGCGGAACACCTGATCCTTCATAATCGAGATATTGTCACCAACTTGCGGAAGAGACGCGTGAACTGTACACACACACACACCACTTGCACGTTACAGGAAGTCTGCTGGGAGTTATTGCCACATCCCACCATACAGTCCTGACCCCGCTCCAAAGCATTTCCACATGTTTGGTTGCCATTAAAGGAGTTCCTGGGAGGCCAGCGTTTCCGACGTGAGGCAGGCAGTCTGATCATGGCTGTGGCGGACGGAGAAAACGTTCTACCTTGATGGTATCCAAGCCCTAGTGAAACGCTGGGATGAGTGGTGTTATTTAGGAGTTCCTGGGAGGCCAGCCAGAACTTTGTACCTACTGTTTGCAAAGATGTAGTCTTCTATGCAAAAGCAAATGCGTGATCGGGTCCCTTGTGTGTTCAGTCCAAGTGTAAAAACACCGGCTTACACTTCTTGCCATCTACTGTATGTAAATTGTAAATGAGGGAATTTGTTTAAAAATTCCCCAAACAGATACATTAATACACAGATACACTTGAACACAAAGGGTTCATAATTACTAGTGTACATGTAAAAGTAGGACAAATCGACGGGCAGGTACAGTAAAAGCAGCCTTGGAACACCGGTGCTCACTCAGCTCATCGACACGTTGTTTACTTCCTACCGATTTTTACAATCCGTTTGACCTTTCGCTTCGGAGCCGCATTCAAAACAGGGACCATTAGACTAATGGCGGTTTCAGTTTCACATAAACATTATGACCAGATACCCAACCTAACACGGATATCTTACTCTAGTCCGTTGTCAGAAATGATGCAATAGCTAAAAATAGACGCGTGCAGAAAGTTGTACATTTCTCATTTCTGTGGTTGCGAGTGTGACTTTTAGTGACAAGGACACTACAATGGAAACAGACCAGGAGCTCCAGCCTGGAGCTAAAGGCTAAAGTTCCTCTGCTGGAGTTTCTCAGTGGAAATCGCAGCTATTGCGAGCAGCCTTGCGTGCAGTCTGATCCATTTGTCATAAACCAACAGCAGCCTGACCAGTTTGCTCTGTGCATGAAATATGGACTATTGTAGCTCCACGGACATTTTTCTTTTCTGTCGTGCTTAATGCGCTCTCAGGAGTTATAAAAGTGCACTTTGGTTTAATATGTTTCTCAAGTGGGATATTATGTTGAAGATATTTCTCTGTCTCTCCGCCATTGTAGAAAACGGAGGACGATGACTTGGTGCTTACTCCCGATGGAACACGAGAGTTCCTGACCTTCGAGATTCCTTTGAACGATTCGGGTTCGGCCGGGTTAGGGGTCAGCGTAAAGGGCAACCGCTCGAAAGAGAACCACGCTGACCTGGGCATCTTTGTTAAGTCCATCATCAACGGAGGAGCCGCTTGCAAGGTAAGCATCGTCTCGTAGAATTAGTGCAGACGCCTTCTTTTTCCGATATAATACTAATAGATCGATCGCGCGGTCGCCCTGTCTCATCAGGATGGCCGATTGAGGGTGAACGACCAGTTGATCGCCGTGAACGCAGAATCCCTGCTGGAAAAGACCAACCAGGAGGCAATGGAGACTCTACGCACGTCCATGTCTATTGAGAGCAACAAACGAGGCTTGATCCAACTCATCGTGGCCAGGATGGTGAGCGGCAGGAATGAGGTGAGTGTGCGAGATAAAAAGATGAATCAGAATCCGTATTATCTTCCATCACTGAACCCGAAAATATTATGACGGGCAGCTGAAGCTCACGCGGCTCGTGTCAACACCCCTTTAGTGTTTAAGTAAATTCCACTGGTTTTTAGACAGAGCTCTGTTCATGATTCCTCAGCGGGCCTGACTGGCAGTCAGAGTCCTGCACTATGCACAGAGTGTGACTGCAGGAAAAGTGAATTAGACTGAGGAGTTCTTATCAGGTCTGAGAGAGAGGGCTGAGTGAGGGAGGGGGAGGATCGAAAGCAATTCTGCTTCAGAATATGCTCACACTGATCTGGAACGATAAGAAATGGATCTATGAAATATCACACATCAAGCGTTATTTCTCCGCTTTTATGCGCCGCTTCCTTTCCTCAAGCTGTTTTAGAAAAAGTAAAGATCCAAGTAAATAGAAGTTGCCATGAAGTTGATGATTTAACTCACTGGTGACAAACACACTAAATCATCGTCATACTGTTTCGCACACGTCCACAATCCCCCCACACACCCTTCCAGGCATGTTGCTCGCTCTAATTCAGGTCGGCTTACTGGTGGGTAGGATTTGATTGGTGCCTGTTGCTGCCAGCCTGGACCTCATGCTGTTTCTCGGTTTCATCATGTCCGTGTACATGTCTCATTTCTTTTTTTTTTTTTTTTTTTATTTAAAAAGGTGGGGCGGGGGGGGATTTTAAAAATTAAAACGAAGAGCAAGGTCATCTGTCCCCTCCAGGGCTGCCAAGATCCAAGGTCGCTTCTTATCTGTCCATCAAACGCTTGTTGGGTTGTTTGGTTCTCTGGCCCGGACCCCTGCTGATTACAAAAGAGGAACACGGCGTGGCTGTAATGAGCGACAGAGAGCCGGTGAAAGTGGGTGAGAGAGAGTGAAAAAGTGAGAAAGATGGATACTGAAAGAAAGTAGATAGATTGTCATGGTGGATTCCCTCGAGTGAAACATGGGTATCGAGAAATAGACAGAGGGCGAGATGGAGAAGGAAAAGTGAATTGCCTGTTGGGGATTTTGCTTCTGGGCGACGAAAACCAGTTTGCCACTGATTCACAATTTCAGGATACGAAGATCCATCTACACTGTGAAATTTAAGTTATTAACGAGAATATATATATTGTTTTTATATATTTTGGTGCATGTTTTTATTTGGTGCCTATTTTAATCCAGGTGAAAATGTAGCACAATGGTTTCAGAATGACTCGCGGGATCAAAATCATGCCGCAGACGCACACTGACATCATTTAGCTACCGCATAGCTGACACAGTGTACTCTAGGACAGAGTGCTGGTGAAATATTATGATGGTGTGTAAAGGCATATAAACCTTGGAAATTTGGTAAGGTGATGTCATAAGTAATGACAAATACTTAGTAATAGTAGTAGCATTGTGACAGCACCAATAGTGGTAGCAGTTATGGTTGTTGTAGCAGAAGAAGCACCAGTCGTAGTAGCAGCAATAATAGTGGTACTAGTAGTAGCACTGACATCACCAGTAGTACTGTATAGTATTAGCAGCAGCGGTAACAGCAGCAATAGTGATATTAAAAGTAGTAGTATGAGCATCACCAGAAGTAGACGTGGTTTTATTCGCCATGCTTTCATGCTCTTAGCCCTCGCCGTCCCAGTCCGGCGTAAATCAAATCCATCCTCATTACAACAGCACATTAACGCAAAGCTAACAGCAGGCTCACTCCATATATATAGAAGTCCATCAACTCAAGTGATTGTCTAACGCTCACCATCATGACAAGAATCCGCAGTAATACTGTCAGTCATGGAGCTGCAGATACAGTGTAGTTAAACCTGAATGGAAACACTGGGATTTGGTTTCTCTGGCACTAAAAACTCAGTATGAAGAGCCGTCGTCTCTTTCGTCATCTTCTCATCCCTGTCAATTTTTTAAACAAACAAACAAACAAACAAAAAAATAAACAGTATACTTTAGTACCTGGGCTACGTACAGTAAGCTCAGATTCATGGTTTAGACTAAGAATTGCTACGAATACGCATCCCGTGATGTGTCGTGTGAAGATCGTGGCTCGTCAGGGAGTGACTTGTAGTGATCCATAGCAGGCCAATGCTTTTTTTTTTTTTTTTTTAATGATAGTGTTTGCTGAAGGTGAACCATATATTTTCATACGATTGTTCGTGGTCACGGTGGTGTAGTGGTTAGCACTGTCGCCTTGTACGTCCAGGGTCCGAGTTCGATTCCCGGCCAGGCTCGATTCCCGTCTCTGTGTGCATGGAGTTTGCATGTTCTCGCCGTGCTTGGTGGGTTTCCTCCGGGTACTCCGGTTTCCTCCCACAGTCCAAAGATATGCAGCTTAGGCTAATTCGTGTTCCCAAATTGCCCGTAGTGTGTGTATGTGTGTGTGCCCTGCGATGGATCCCAGGGTGTACCCTGCCTCATGCCCCAAGTCTCCTGGGATAGGCTCCAGGTCCCCGCGACCCTGAATACGGGGTAAAGCAGTATAGACGATGAGTTCGTGGTCATCGTCTTTAATCATATGCAATCAGACCTGGCCTATTCTGCTGCCGCTGCTTTACTCCTACTACATCCTCTACTACTTCTACCTCCACTGCTGCTACTGCTTAATATAATATTTAGTACCATTGCATTTTTCCCCCCACTATGCCATCTCACACACCGGTCCACACAGATAATGATGTACAGTATGATTGGTCCTCACAGTTTCTTGTGTTGCACAATAATTAAATAAATGCTTCACGGCACTTGTGCTTTGCAGCATGCATTTCTATTAGTTGTGTTCACGCAGTTCATTTCAATTCAATTAATTTTCTGTTGGAGCTTTAGCCTTCACTTACTCGTGTGAAGACTAGAACATGTGAGCAGGTCACAGGGGCATCAGTGTTCATGTTTCTCCGTGTTTGTTTTTAATGGAATGTGACATTAACATCCGCACAGTTCATCTTCCTGGGTTAAATCATTCCACATTCGTTTTACAAGGGCCGTTCAAGTCAAACCGGGACTTTGATTGTGGAGAATAATTGAACATAGTAATGAGAGTAAAATCTCCCTTTATGTCTCTTTATAATCCTCTGCTAAATTAACGCACTCATCCCAGTGTATCACTACTGCTTGGATACCATGAAGGTACAAAGTTTTCTCAGCACACTGTAGAAATAATCAGACTGCCTGCTACACGTCTGGAACGCTGGCCTCCCAGGAACTCCTTTAATGTTTTAAACATGTGAAAATAGCTTGGTGCATGGTCAGGACTGTGTGGGGATGTGGCGTTAACTCCCAGCCGAGTTCCTGTAAATGTCGATCGGCTTTACGTCATTCACAACAAATTGATCACAAGTCCCGGTTTGAGTTGAACGCCCTCGCATATTTGTTGTTTTAGTAGTTAAACTAGATTGTCACATGTGCCACTGCTGGGCTCGGAAATGTTTACCAAAAACAAAAAAATCTGTGGTCTGATTAATTGTGATAGTTTCTGTCAGTAACTGTGAATATAAAAAAGCGCACCTCTAGCTCGCTGTATTTAACGTTAAAATGCGAATGTGTGGTAACATCACTTTGTCTCAGGGGAATTTAAGCACTTGTGGAAAGTTTTCTGATAAGGAACATTGTGTGGGTGTTTTGTTAGCACTGAGCTGAAAATAACAGCAGCAATACACAGGTATATACTTTTCATGTGGTGTCTATAGAAACCACACACGGTTGGTTCTGTGAAATTTCAGAACGTATGATTATATACGTTTACTACTAAATACTGATATTTTGTAAAAAGAAAAAACAGCGGAACATTTTTCGGACTCCCTTTTCTGAGTGGTGTGTTAGTGGGTCCTTATTGGTTAGACCATAGTTTTTTTGTGATGTCCAGGAAACCCCAGGGGTGCAGCAAGCAAAGCCAGTGGATAATCACGACCATTATTATGTTGTTTAATTAATATTGGGTTCCTATAGTTATTAGTCTGTTTGACTGTCGTTGTTGGTGTTTCTTCTGCTCCCGTCGAGAGGTCGACACAGCGGACCCTCCAATTCGCACAACGACTTGGCGCAGGTTTTTTTACGCCGGATGCCCTTTCTGGGGCAAACCTCCCATTATTATCCGGGCTTGGGACCAGCACTGCATCCAGTGACTGGGGTTTGGGCATTGGGTGGGAATTGAACCTGTGCCATCCGCATGGCAGGCGAGCCACCAATCCTCCGTTTAACTGGTTACGTAACAAATTTTAATCAATTAAAAATGTGTTGGTTAAAGGTTGAGGGGGAAAAACTCTATGGTTGGAATAATTACCCAGATTAGTATTTTACTTACTGTTTAATATCAGAATAATCATAAAATCTTATCTGAGAGAATACGTGTAATATTTATTTCTTTATTATTGAAATCTGTTGAAGTCTAACGTTTGCAGATCTCCTGAATAAATAGGTGAATAGGTGATTGTACCTTTTTATATATTTGCGCTATTTTATATATATATAATGGCACTTTATACAGTAGCTACCATGTATATCCTGACTCACAGAAAAACAAGAATTGATTGATTTCTGATACAGACATGTCGCAGTCAATGTGTATTATATTAAGGACACTTTCTGTGTCCTTCCTCCGCCTACTTTTATTATATATATTTTATTATAATAATTGTATTATATATATTTTATAGTATAACAATTTTATTATAATAATGTAATATATATTACCAAAAGTTTACAACTTACTTTTTTATTGGAACTTTAATGTTTTTATTGGAACTTATTT